>JANBXA010000367.1:2567500-3072500 GCA_030556225.1 Cricetiscus sungorus | reverse complement strand
TGAACATAACTCCAGTAGTGCAGACACTGAGATCGACAATTAATAAATGAGACCTCCTGAAAACGAGAAGCTTCTTGTAAGGCAAAGGACACAGTCAACAAGACAAAATGGCAGCCCACAGAATGGGAAAAGATCTTTACCAACCCCACATCTAAGTCAGAGGGCTGACTTACAAATTATACAAAGAACTCAAGAAGCCAGTCATCAACACACCAAATAATCCAATTAAAAATTGGGTACAGAACTAAATAGAGAATTCTCAAAAGAGGAATCTAAAATGGCCAAAAGACATGTAAGAAAGTGCTCAACATCCATAGCCATTAAGGAAATGCAAATCAAAACAACTCTGAGACACCATCTCACTCCTGTCAGAATGGCTAAAATCAAAAACAACAAGGACAGTTTATGCTGGAGAAGATGTGGAGAAAAGGCAACTCTCCTCCACTGCTGGTGGGAGTACAAACTCATACAGCCACTTTTGGAAATCAGTATGGCAGTTCCTCAGGAAAAAGAGAATCAGTCTACCACAAGATCCAGCAATTCCACTCTTAGGCATATACCCAAAAGATGCACATTCATACAACAAGAACATCTGTTCAACTATGCTCACAGCAGCATTATTTGTAATAGCCATAACCTGGAAGCAACCTAGATGCCCCTCAACTGAAGAATGGATAGAGAAAATGTGGTACATAAACAAAAATAACGAAAAACAAAAACAAAAACAAAAAAAACAATAAAACCTTGAAATTCACAGACAAATGGATGGAACTAAAAGAAACCATCCTGAATGAGGTAACCCAGTCACAGAAAGACAAACATAGTATTATGCACTCATATGTGGATTTAGACATAGAGCAAAAGATCACCAGCCTACAATCCACACTGCCACAGAAGCTAGGAAGCAAGGAGGACTCTAAGAAAGACACACATGGTCCCCAGGAGAAGGGGAAAGGGACAGGGTCTCCTGAGCAAATTGGGCGGGGTGGAGGGAGGATAAGAGAAAGGGGAGGGAGGAGGAGAACATGAGGATCAGGAAGATCAAGTCAGGAAAGAATAGGGAAAGAGAGCATATTTTAATAGAGAGAGACATTATAGGTTTAGAGAAAAATCTGGCACTAGGAAAATGTCCATGGATTCACAAGGACGACCCCCAACTAAGAATTTAAAATGCTTCCTTTTGATTATAGGATTTTTACTTTTAAAATCATTTTGAAACTGCAGATAAAAGTTGTACCTATTTATGGGGCACAGTTCTGTTTATGTTTGTATTGTTTGATGAACAACTCGGTATTTTCATGATGTAGCATCACACACATACACACACACACACACACACACACACACACACACACACACACACGATGAGAGTCTTCAAAGTACTCCCTTCTAGCTATTTTGATCCATATAACGCTGCCAAATATAATCAACCTTCTATACCATATCACACAAGACCTGTTCCTTCTGTCTGTCTGTCTGCCTGCCTGCCTGTCTGTCTGTCTGTGCACTCATCAGTCAATACCTCATCCCCTCTAAACTTTCTAAACTCCTATTCCATCCTGTTTCCCTGAGCTCGGCTGTTTAGAATCCATCTTGAGCCAAGTTGGGTGGCATTTGTCTTTCGGTGCCTAGCTTATTTCCCTTAAATATTCTGAATCCCAGGTTCATCAAGTTGACACAAATGGCAAGATTTTATTCTTTTTTTGCATGGGCAGTCAGTCATCCATGGATTTTATGATCACCATTTTTTAAGCTGAGACAAAATCAACAGTCCCACCAGAGCAATTTAACATTAGAAGACAGTGGCAATGCAGATTTATTTTAATCAAATATTGCTCTCATTGTTATTGTTTATGGACAATGAACTTTTTGAAATCTTTCAGGGAAAAAAAAACCATTTTTCTTGCTTGCTTGATGTGAGTATAAACATTTGGCAAATTCTATAGCATAATGTTTGTTTTCTAACGGTGTCAAAATATAAGACAAATCATTCTTAAAAGCTTTCTAGTCAGTGAAAAGAATTTTGAAGAATTCAAATCCATTTTAGTGGGTTTGTGTTTCATTCTACTGAAGACAATCTAGTTAAGAAAGTGATGAGTTCTATAACCAATAGCTGCTACTGCATTAAAGCAGCCAGCTGAGTGTCTGTGCTTTCTGCGATGGCGACAAGATGGTGTGAGTCTTGACACTTGGCCGGTGAGAAGGGTATTTGTTTTGTTATTTTCAAGACATGGTTCTTCGTGGTGAGCATTGAGCTCTCTACTGTGGCAATGAATGTTCTATAGTTATTAAGATGGTTCCGACAATGGCTGAGGAATCTGTTCAGGCAATAGGTGCACTGGTACCACTTTTCACACACACACACACACACACACACACACACACACACACACACACACACACACACACAAATAGGCTATGATTACTTGTGTCAGGACCTACTTTTATCAGCAGAGAAAAAAGCATCATGAAACTTCTGGCTGGCCCCTTTGGTGCTCCTATTTGGGCCTGCAGACATCATAGCAGAGACTGAAGCACAGGCTGGCATGATCTAACTGCAGCTTTACAGACACAGCCTTTGGCTTTTCCCCCGAACCATTGTTCTTCTATTTGTGAGGCAGATAATATGCGGAGGTCAAAAACCAATACAAGTTGGTAACATACCCGCAGATGTTATTAGTCCAGCTTTTCCCATGCTACTTCTGCCAACACAGAACATCTCTCTGCTCCCTACCTAATTTTACAATTTACCTTTTACCTCAATCATCGTGTTTAAGGTGGTTACTTTATCCCCTTTGTCTCCAGGCACAACGTCTGCATCATTTACTCTGGCCTTTTGCTCTGCCCCTCACATATGTATACATCCTAACCTTGCCCTGATAATCCAACCCTTTAATCCTTAAGCTCCAATTATTTCTTTTTCTTTGCATGAGTATTATGGTGTGTGCAGGAACATGGATGTGTCTGGAGGCCTAAGGTCGATACTGGTAATCTTCCTCATTCTCTACCTTTACCCTTTTTGAGGCATCTCTCAGTCAAACAAAAGCTTGCTGATAGAGCTAGGCTCACTAGCCAGCTTGCTCCAGAGATCATATGTCTGTCTTCTGGGAAGTCAGCCCATCCACTTGTGTGCACTCTGGGGATCTGAACACTGTGGCCACTACTTTAAGTCATGAGCCGTCTCCCCAGCCCTGCTGAGTCTCCTTTAAGACCCACTCTACAGCCTCTAAACTTTTAACTATTTGATCTGAAATGATATCTCTTTTCCTCAAAAACCAACAGCAACTGCTGGCCATTACAGTGATACATTAATCGATGGCGGGAATCAAGACCAGACAAAAGTGTACCTCGTCTTCTCTAAGACTAGTTCCCACAATGTTTAAATATTATTTTTTTTTAATTTGTCTCGGCTATGATTTTCATCTAGAGTACAATTGTAAATGTCTTGATAAGAGCAGTCCTCCTCTGTCCAATTCTCCAAAGCAATGGCTCTCCCTCCTAATCCCTGAACTAGCAATGTCAGCATTACCTTGGAACATGTTAGAAATGTAAATTTCTATGTGACTCCTAAGACCCCCTGAATCAGAAATTCTGGTTGAGGCCCAACAATCTGTACTTTAACAAGCCTTTGGGTGATCTGGTTGTTAAAGTTTGGGAACTGATGCCCTAGAGCATCTAAAACAATCCCTGGAATATTTATTCATTCCACATCCATTCCATAAATATTTATGGGTTGCCGACTACCTTCCTGGCATTAGGTTAGGTACACAGCATAAGAACATGGACCCTGCTCCCATGCGTTTGTAGGCTAGTGAAGAGACAGATATTATTAAGCAATCTCATGAATAAATATAAAATGGCAGCTGTCATAAGCCGTATACAGACAGACACATGAAAACACACAATGGTATGAAACCTTACTGGGGGGATCGTGGCTGAGATATGCCTCTGAAAAAAAAAGAGTGCCACTTCAACATGAAGGATGACTGTGCATTAGCATGTGATGAGGGACCAAGGCACTTTCCTGACTGGAAGAAACACCTAGGCAAAGGCCAATGTTATTGGAGGCTGTGACCTGTGACCAGAGAGGCTGGAGCTCAGCAAGTCAGGAGGAACCTAATTAAAGGTAGATTTCGACTATACATTTAAAAAAAATCATGACCTCATAAAAGCATGGAAAGCAATTGAAGAAATTTTTGAACAGGAGCATGGGTGGATTTTAGTGCCATAACTATAGCTATGTTTGGAAGAGATAGATGTCAGTGCAAAAGTGAGTCAAACATGGAAGGAAAGGTTTAGAAAGGAGTTAACTTTTGCTGCAGTGCAGAAAAAGAAAGATACCTACCTAGACCATAAACATGGCACAGAATGGTAAGTAGATTGGCGGGGGATGGGGGAGTAAGTGGAGGGAAGAGGAGGTAAAAAGTGGCAGAATTAATGGTCCATGGATATTACAAGTAAAGAAAACTAAGTGTCAAGGATGATTCTAGGGTCCTGTGATTTGAATGATGAAAGAATGCCATTCCCCAAAATTAACAAACACTGGAGAGGAAGAGAGAATGAGCTTGGGGACAACTGGTAGACCAGTTGGCAGAAAAATAGAAGATGATTTAAGCATGTAGCTCCTGAAAACACTACAGAAAGTAGGGCACCAACAAGAAGACTTAATCAGGGTGGCAGACATTTTTTCCATGACAGAACAAAGAAAGGCTGATGCCTGATGTTCCCAGGCTGACATATTTTAGAAGAAAGTTGATGTAGCCCCATCTAACAGATCCTGAACTTCCAGGGAACAAACTACATGATCTGCTTGGAGATGGATGCTTTGGAATAAATGGAGAATATCTAAAAGGCTGTTGCAGGGCGTGAAACTAATTTCATCAGAGAATCATAACAGACAGGAAATAAGTTAGTTAGCATTTTGAACCCATCACAACACCTGTCTGACATATGCAAATTTCTCTGCCGGGTCCTGTTGTCTTACTGTGGTCCTAAAGAAAGTAAGTGCACCTATGCTACCTGAATTTAAACTGTTATCATTCAAATGTGACAAAAGGCTGGAGAGGACCTTGGAACCTAATAGACTTACATAGATTGCTTAGTGGATGATTGGATGAATGGATTCTATAAACTGTTTAATTTGTTCATATATGAAAATAATAATAACTAGGCCATTTTATATATGATTACATATCATAGCAACGTTACACTAATTCTAACCTTGCTTCAAGGCAGCCCCAGAGAATTATCCCGGCATTTGCTCAAAATTTTGGCTGTCACTTCCTCTCTTTACATGTTCCATTTGATGAGCCCAAATTGCATCAGGCCAAACTATAACATCAGCGGCTAACCTCAGGGAAAGGTTCCAGGATCTCATTACTGGTGACCTGATTGGGAATGAAAGGGCCTGGGTTCTGCCTGTGGCTTTGATATGAAGCCTCTGTGTCCTCTCCCGCCGCCTGTTCCCAGGCAGGGTCAAGAGCAGCCTGGCTCTGCCTTGCCTAGGTGACAGCACTTTCACTCTGAGTCAGGACAGAGCCCTGCAAAAGTTCCCTAAAAGGGAAAGTGTGCAGAGATGGAGAGCAGAGCTCAGAAGACCGGAAATCCTCTAGAATTCACTAGGAAATAACATAAAAGTAAAAACTTCTAATTCTTTGGGTGCCTCTTCTGTTCTCTGATGCCTGAATTGTGAAGTTTCAAGAGGATAGTCATTTCTGAGAGAGAGAGCGTGAGAGAGAGAGAGAGAGAGAGAGAGAGAGAGAGAGAGAGAGAGAGAGGTATTTTTATAAGGTATTTTCCAGTGAGCAAAGGTCCCTAGGAGAGAGGAGGGTGTTCATATCCCCTCATAGCTTTCAGACTCTATACCAACCATTATAAACTGAGTCGGGAAGGCTACAATGATGTCTCAGTGGGTAAAGATGCTGACTTTGATTTCTGGAACCCACATAAAAGTGGAAGAAGGGAACTAACTCCACAAACTTATCCTCTGACTTCTACTTGTTTCATGGCATGCACTCTCTCTCTCTCTCTCTCTCTCTCTCTCTCTCTCTCTCTCTCTCTCTCTCTCTCTCTCGCAACACATGTGCACACATACAAGTCTATTTGAAGTTCTATATGCACACATACAAATAACAGTAGTTATCCAAAGACTATTACAGGATAATTGTTTTTCAAATTGATGATGACTCTTCATTCATGGGAGCCAATGAGGACAGAAGAGTGGAGGACCAAAGGAAAGTAGCTGCAAAAACTGGCCTGCAGGAGAAGAAGTCTGGCTGCCATGGTAACTTTTGCAGCGTGTGTTCTTAAATGTTTTGATCTCACAGTCCCCTTCACTTCTTTAATATTTCCAGAGGATCCCATACCTGGCAGTGTTTCTAATTTGTTACATAATTTTTAATAAAAGCTATAAAAAATTTGATCTAGGGGGATGTACATTTGGGGAAGAAAGAAATCTCGTAGCAACTTCTAAAAAAAAAAATGACAAGGGCTAGGGATATTGGGTAGAGAGCTTGCCTAGCATGTAGTAAATTCGGTCTCCAGTACCACAAGAACATTGTGGTACCCTTGATGAAAGAAACCAGATAACTGAATTGTCTTATTTTTTATTACATAAACTGCACACCTGCGCGCGCGCGCGCGCGCGCGCACACACACACACACACACACACACACACACAGAGGACAATTATGTGTTCTTAAGGGATAGGTTGAAGGATGATGGAATCTGGAAACATAACATGAAACGCATATTCTGCACACTCACATGAAAATGGCAAATCATATCTCAGATAACGCAGTTCAATATCTTTGCCACAGCTCATACCTGAGCAGGGGGACCTTTGGGTCTACACAAAGCTCTATGTTTTCTTCCTCCCATATTTTATCTCATAGGTTCAGATCAGCAACCTGGTAGCTAGTGTTGTTTCTAAATCTGATTTTTGCCATCACTGCATTTTCTGTCCCTCCCAGCTTTGTGCCATCTGTAGGGGTGACTTCACTTGACAGCTCCGTCCTTAAACTGACTCGGTAATAAAAACGTTGAAAATAACTTGGTCCTCGAGCAAGCCCCTAGACACCTCCCACAGGTGTAATATTCCATTAATTGGCACTCTGGGATTGAATGCCAGTTATGGCCAACAGATCTATATATGCTGGTCCTCTTATGTCTGAGCCTAAAATTGAGATGAAATATGTCTGGCCAAATAGACTTGCCTGAGAAGAGTAAACATGTGGAAGTCGGTTACCTGGGAACTTCTGGCTGGGGTCTGAGTTACTTGCTTTCCTCTTGCTGTGACCTAACACTCGCCAAGAAGCAAGGCAGATGAGGAGGAGCTTGCGTTGGCTCAAGGTTGGAAAGGACACAGCCATCAAGGAGCAAAGGCACACAGCAGGAGGGAAAGCACAGGAAGGCAGCAATCTGGTGAAGGAGTGTGCAGGCCTCCTCACACCGTTTCTCCTCACAGCAGAGAGCAGACAGTGGCCAGGAGGTGGGACCCACCTGTAAAGCACCTGACCCTTGTTATGAATAGGTTTTTCCACCCGCCTTGTCCCCGAGCTGCGCCAGCCCCAAATAACACACAGAGACGCTGTATTAGATATAAAGCTGTTGGCTTGTTACTAGCATTACTTATTGACTAGCTCTCTCTTAAATACTAACCCATTTCTATTAATCTAAGTGTTTCTACGTGTTCTTATCTTACCGGACAGAGAGGGGCCGGCATTCTACCCTGTTGGTCCTACATCTTGAATCTCCTCCCTATTACTTCCTCTCTCCTCCTTCTCTCCTAGCCCCGCCTATCTTGCTTTCCTATTGGCCAACAGGGCTTATTCATTAACCAATAAGAGGAACATATTTACAGAATGTTTACAGCTCCCATCAGACCCTACTTTCCCCGGGGAGGATCCTTCTCCTAAAGGTTCCACAGCCTTAAGAAACCAGCCAGAGTCCAAGTTTTGAAACACATAAAGCCACGTGGGACATTTCCCATCCAAGCCATAGCCAGGATGATGAAGGACTCTGTACACAGATGCCTGCCATAAAAGAGCTGGAGACAGGAAGGTAGAACAGCGGCTTTCTTCTCTTCATACCCCCTCTTTCCTCCAAGACATCCTTATTCTTATCTGTTCTGTATATTCTCTCTGTGAAAAAGTTCAGCAAGTAAGCCTTAAAAAAAAAAAAGGAAAGAAAAAGGGAATTTGAGAGCAAGAATTTTAAAATATCCCCATCTTCAAGCCTAGTTATATTTTAAAAGTTCACCTGTCTAAAAAAAATAGCTTCAGAGCCTCTTATTTTAAAGTTCATTCCTTGTTCATTAATCCGCACAGCTAGTAACGTCCTCACACATTTATCTAAAGGTCATATTTATTCTATTAATGTAGAGATGACCAATTATATTGGTCACTCAGTATCTCAAAGAGGCCATGCTTAATAAGGGCTATTAGCATCCATTTGGTGGAGGAAATTAATGCCTGTATTCTCATGTGAATAGCGCAAAGTCAACGGCGATCCTTGGAAAACAACGGGTTACATAAGCAATGAGCTGCAGCAGGGCTGGGGAAGAGCCCCACAGGCACCTGCCCCAAGCACAGAGATTCTCAACTAAGATGGTTCGGCCTGCAAAGTCGCTGAAACTACGTCACAGCTGTGCTTGCATGCCTTAAAGTCGGAGGCCAATGCCCGGTCAATGCTGAAATGCAAGACTCTGCTTTCTGAATACATAGGAAAATCTACTTCAAAATCTTACTCAAACCAATGCTCGTAAATGAAGGACAGAGATGCCAACAAATAACTGCTACATGTCCCTGTCACTGGTGGAAGACACTCAGTAATAGGAGATGTCACACCATCTGTGACTTAGTTTATGTTTTGTTCTTTTGGTTTTTTTGGGTGTCCGTTTTGTTTTGAGTCTTCTAATTTCTTTTTTCAGTGTGCCACCAAGAGCTCTACAGAGGTGAGAATTCAGAAAAAAAAAAAAACAGGTAATACAATACAAACCCTTAAGACTTAAGACAGGGAGATATTGTCCCTCCTGTAAGGACACTAGACTAGTCAGTCACCTGAATGCACTGACATTACTCTATGGCTCAAGTAGAGGAAAAATGAGGGTTAGCATCATGAAGCATATACTGGTATCACAGACATGGTAAAGAATGACAAGTGCCATCACATCCTCTGTTTAAAGAAAGGTATAGTGCTGGGGATGTAGCTAGATTGATTAGCACAGTGCTTGCCAGGCATCCCTGAAGCCCCAAGTTAGAGTCCCAGCACCACCTAAAGCTGGGTGTGCTCATGCAAGAGAGGCAGAGGCAGAAGAATCAGAAGTTCAAATTACCCTTAGCTACAAGGTCAGTGTCTGCCTGAACATGAGCCTCTGCCTCAAAGGGTTTGATGTGATCTTTGAAGATACTTAGAAAATGATAAGACGTGTGATACAAATACCCAGGTAAAGGCAAAATATCACTCATGTCACGACACTATGGGGAGGTAAGGAAGGAATGCATTAATTATGATGAGTGTTGATCTTCATGAAAATAGAACAATATACCATGTATAAATGATGGACACCAGATTTGAAGTCAATTTACATTGATTGCATGTTAAGCTGTAGTTACCAGACTATAAGCTTTAACAAAATGACCGTGACTTTATTGAGAAATTTTATATGGATGATATGTTTTGGGATTGTTGCTTTTTTTTTTCCCTAATTCTTTCATTGTTTGCATTGTTAGCATCCCCTATGAAAAAAATAATGTGATGCTATATCGTTTATGATCTAATAAAGCCACACTGAAGATCAGAATTCAAAGCTAGTCACAGCCATAGAATCTGGGCAGTGGTGGCACACACCTTTAATCCCAGGACTCGGGAGACATTGGCAGATGGAGCTCTGTGAGTTCAAGACCACCCAGGGATACATGACAGAGAATCAGTCTAAAAGAGTAACAGAGCTCACACCTTTAATCCCAGTTCTAGAGAGGTATGAAAGGAAGAAGCAAATGGGTCTCCTGAGAGATTCAGTTTCCTGGCACAAGGAAGACAAGATCTCCATTTCAGCCTTGGTAGAGGTAAGAGCTACTGGATGGCTGCTCTGCTTCTCTGATCTTCAGCTTGAACCCCAATGTCTGTGTCTGGGTTCATATTATTCATGCTGCAAAATGACTTGGAGTTGGGCATGACAGTAAGACCCTTCACTCATTGGAACACTGAGGCAGGAGGATCATGAATGCTGTTGAGCTACAGAGTGAGTTCCAGTCATCTGAACTCCACACACAGCAAGAAAATGACAAAATTACAGGAAGAAGAAAGAAGATTTGTCAGATAGATTTAGGATATGGAAAAGCGTCTGGTATAAAAAGGCATAATCTAAAGCGTCTGGTAACGAGAGAAGATATTGTGTATAAAAACAGGACAGTGAGAGTCAGGGTGATGCTGTGTGAACAAGGACAGTTAGCTCTGGTAAAGCATGCCCAGCAAACTGCAAAGGCAAGATAGGAGGGAAACTAGAACCCGGAGAGTCTCAGAAAGGAGCTTCTGCCCAACGACACCTATGAAGGCAGAGTCACCAGGGGAAGATCAAGGAGTTAGTTCATCAGAAAGACCCGAGAACCGTAACTCTGCCTAATGTCAGGGCATCCAATCCCCTAAAGCAAATGTTATTAACCCTAGATGAAGAGGGGCCTTTGCAGTGGAGACATCAACCCTCATCATCAATAGACAAATCGTGAAAGCAAAAATAATGACTCTCCATCAGGGTTAAATTATACTGTGGATCTAATGAGACAACAGGCATTTATAAAATGCTTTACTGGAATTCCTTCATTGGAACATGGAACTTTCTCCATAATACCCCACAAATTAGTCTACACGCTACCTGGATAAGTTCAAACACTCTGAGATAGTGTTCTTTGTCCTCTCTATCACAGGGGAATGAAACTGGACATCAACAACAAACCATGGGAAGCATACAGACAAGACGACAGCACACTTTTCAATGAAAAGTTAATCATTGGAGATGTCAGAGAAGTTGTTTTTCATTTTCTCAAAGCAGATGAAATGGGAGAAGCAACACATAAAAAGGTTTAGGGATAATACAAAATCAATAGTAGGATGGAGATTAAAATAATTAATGCCTCCTTCAGTGGCTCACGTCAGAAAAAAAAAAAAAAATGGAAAGAATGGGCGAAGGAATGGCTACATGGTTAAGAGTAGACATTGTTCTTCCAGAGGACTTGAGTTCAGTTCCCAGCAGGAAAGTCTAGAAGCTTACTACCAACTGCCTGTAACATCTGTAAAGGGAACCAGATCACACACACACACACACACACACACACACACACACACACACACACACACACACACAATTATTTTAAGAGAAAATGGAATACATTTCAAACAACCAACAATGTGTCTCAAGGAATTAAAAAATCAAAAATAAACCAAACCTAAATTAGAAGAAGGAAAGAAATAATAATCATCAGAGTGGAAATAAACAGCTAAAAGGCTTCCACCCTCCTCCCCCACCCCCCAAAAAAAGAAGCCATGAAGCCATAGAAAAGATCAAAGGTCTGTTGTAAACATAAAGTCAATATTTATCCAAACTATGAGAAAAGAAAAACTGCCCAAACAAAATTAGAAATCACAAATGAAACTGTAAATACCACAGAAATAAAAAAGAATAATTAGGGATTGTTTGGGATAAGTATATGCTAGTAAATTATAAAATCTAAGGGAAATGAACAAACTTCAATTTAGAAGATGTAGAAAACACGAATACATGAATTACAAGTATTCCAATCGAATCCATTACAGAAATGCACCAAGGAACAGCCCAAGGCCAGGTGGTATCTTTCCTGAAACCTTACCCATTTTTTTTTTCTTTTTAATGCTTAATATACTCCTCAATGTTTTCACTAGAGCACTTAGGCAAGAGAAGGGAGAGGCAGACAAATGGGAAAGGGGAAGTAAATCACCACGATTTGCAAGTGATACACTTCTAATATAGAGAAAGCCAAATGCCCTAACCCGAAGACCGTTAGAACCAAGGAATTCAGGAATGGTACAAAATAAACACACAGGAATTGTGGTTATTCTATACAATAACAAATTTACTAAGAAGTCTTGAGAGCAATCTTATTCACAATGGTTAACAAAAATTCACAACTGAACGCCCAATGACAGGTTTAAGTGAGGAGAGAAAGGAATTCCGGAACGACAAATTGTACGTAGTGATGAAAAAAAATCGAGGAAGAGGCTACAGCACAGTAAAACTGCTAGGTGGGGTGGTACCATCCCACAAAGCTGCGGCACGGCGGCGTGAGATTCGAAAAATAAAAGACGCACAGACGGATACTGGGGTTCAAGCTTCAAGCTGAAGATCAGAGAAGCAAAGCAGCCAAGCCAGTAGATCTGACCTCTACCACGCTGAAATGACAACCTGTCTCCACAAATCCTCAGAGGCAAAAGGGCTCTCCGTTCCTGACTCCTCCTGCCTTTTATTCCTTTCTCTGCCCAGCCATATCATTCCTGTCTCCACCCCCGTAGAGCTGGGATTAAAAGCGTGTGGTCCCAGGTGCTGACATCACCTTTGTATGAGCTGTTTCTTTTAGAACTGGATCAATCTCGTGTAGTCGGCATGGCCTTGAATTTACCTCTTAATCCCGAGTCCTGAGTTAGCTTCCATAGCTAACTAGTGTGGCTGCTTTGCTATTTTGGTCTCCAGTGGCTTTAATAAACGATAAACAATATATCACCACAGTGAAGCAAACAGCCCACGGTGAACAGGCCTCTTACCAAACGGGGAAAGTTATGTGCCAACTCTTCTGGCATAGAGCTTTGTGTGTCTCAATTTAGGTTTCTGCTATAGTGACCAAAATCAAGTTGGTGACAAAGGGGATCGCTGGCCTTACCTGTGTAGGTCACAGTCAATTGCGGTGGGAAATCAGACAGGAACTCGAGGCCAGAAACCATAGACAGAGCTGAAGCAGACACCATTGGGAAATTCTGTCCTCAGGCTTGCTTAGTTTGCTTTCAGTTTGCACTCGTGTGTGCATGCATTTGTGCATTTGTGTGTGTGTGTGTGTGTGTGTGTGTGTGTGAGTGAGAGAGAGAGAGAGAGAGACACGAGGCCTCACTATGCAGTCCTGGATGTCCTGTTGTCTTTAAACTCACAGAGATCCTCCAGCCTCTGCCTCCTGAGGGCTGAGCTTAAAGGCGTGCACTAACTTGTCCAGCACAGCTCACTCTCTTATACACCAGGACCACCTCCCCAGAGGGCATCACACACAGTGGGTCGGGCATTTCCATGTCAATCATTAATTAAGAAAATGCCCCACAGGACTGCACACTGACCAATCTTATGGGGACATTTCTCAAATTAGGTTCCCTCCTGTCAGATGAACATGATTTGTGTCGAGTTAACAAAATAACAAAGTAACAGACAACCTGTAACAGAGTGCATATCCAGACTGCATTAGGAACTCGGCAATTTAACACAATACTGAATCCAATCAAAACTGGGAAGCAATTTGAATAGATACTTCTCAAAACGGCCAACAAGTATGCGTAGACGCTCAGTATCATTAGCTATCATGCAAATGCAAATTAAAACTATATTGCGAGATTATCTCAACTCAGAACGGCTGCTACAGAAACTAAACAAGTGACACATGTTGGCAAGATGAGGGAGAGAGACACAAGGCACAGCGTGACTGTGGTGAGCAGATGAAGAGCTGCACCAGAACCTCTGTGAGAGAAGGAGAGACGAACCAGAGTCTGTCTGTCCAAGCTCACAGGTGTTCTTCGTAGAGCCTGCCTCGGACAGATGGCAACAGAAATTACCTTAGTCATACTTCACTTTTCTCTCTACCTTCTGCACAGCAGTCATCTTAAGTACTTAAGGCACACACCCCTAGTAGGTCCATCTGTGACCCAAAACTTCCCTGAAGCAAAAGTTCCCTGAACTTCCCTAGGCTTTAGCTCTGTGATTCAAACAGTCCTTCTATTTTATTGCATCGTGCATTCGCCTTGGCTGTGACAAATTATTTGTTAATGGTCTGTTGACTCGTCCTATTTCGGTTGCACACAGACTTGGACAGCTTGCCTGGTTTCCCAAATAACCGAAAGTGAAGCCCCTTTTCAATCCCCGAAGACGTTCTCCATCTCCTGCACTACTTAGTACTACATCAAAAAGGAAAGCATTCAACATCACTTACCTGTTAAAAACCGCTAGCCAGTGGTTGTGCTCTCGTGGACGTGGTGCAGGGCAGTATCTGAACAAACGATATAGCTTCCTAAAGAGAATGCCTCCCTACAAGCTGGAGGAAAGCTTGGCGCTGATCGGTAAGGTGGTGAGGGCACGTGGACACGCATAAAAACTGGGACCAGGCGGTCTAGGCTCTCTGATGGGGAAGCTACAGCATCCCAGAAGCTCAGCGTGCGTGTTCACTACACATGGTCGAACAGGGAAGGAGGCGAGGCTTGGTTATTATCGCATACAGCTGAACAAGGAGGCAGGTTTATCCTATTTGGGTAGGAGCAGTCTCTGAAGGGGAGCAGGCTTCAGGCTGTAAACAGCTGAGGGGAAATCTATGGTAATGATTTTCTGCACATAAGGTCAACATACACAATTAGATCCAAGGACAGCCTCTGAGGCTCACCCAGGAGAGGGTTTGCCACTCTCATGGAGCTAAGGCAGATATATGGCTTTGCTGATGCCAAACAATACACACTCACTCAGGACTTCAGCCTAACACGGGTAGACTAAGACCTACATCAGTGATAGTGGATAGAGACAAATGGTCATGAAATAGTTTTAGAAGGAAGAGGAGGAGGAGGAGAAAGTTCTGGAGAAATTGCTTACTCCTACTTTGGATGGTCACAGGAAACTTCAGAAACGCTGTTAGCAGAATAAAAAAAAAAATGCAGATATTTCCTGAAGAGAAAACTTGAGTTGAGTTCTACCCTTCAAGCAATTGCAGAGACGTTAGATGGAAATGTCCCAAGAAATAAATTTGGAGTTGAACCTTTAGGAAAGAATGTGGTTTCCAGGGATGCTCCTAGGCCTGACTGGTGGGCTGGCTCTGAGTCAGCCGAGCTTCAGGGGGAACCAGCAGGTACAAGGCCTGAAGAGAAGCAGTTCTCAGGAGAAGCAAGTCCTGGGGATGTAAAATGTGGCAGGAGAGATAGGGCGAATAAAGACAGGGAAAATGCTGTGCGGAACAGTCATGTGCTCTAAGGGAGGTGGGCTTCATAGTGCATTAGGAATAGAAGCTAAAAAGCCAGATCAAAGAATTTAGGAGAAAGCAGTGGTAACTAATATGCTGATAAAGGCTGTAGAAAATTCTGTGAAGTAATAAACCATGTATGCTTTGCAATAATCATAATCCTCCCAAATGAATTGCAATCTCCAGCAACTCTTTGGAGCAATGAGTAAGAGGTCCTGATGTTTGCCACACTGTGGTAATGACTTGCTTCAGCAACAATGAAACAAGACTATTATCTGCAGAAACTTTCATAATCAATGTCCTTCCAAAGAAGACTCTTACTAAAGCCTGGACGTGTGGTTCAATAGTAGAGCACTTACCTAGTATACGTGAGGCCCTAGGATGAATGCCTGACACACAAAACAAAACAGAATGCAATAGTGTCTAAACTAGAAACAATATGCAACTATCTTTGTAATTGCTCTATGCAAGTACTACATACATAATACCTATGTCTTAGTTAGGGTTCCTATTAATGTGAAGCAACACCAAGACCACAGCAACTCTTATAAGCGAAAACATTTCATTGGGGCTGGCTTACAGTTTCAGAGATTCAGTCTATTATCATCCTGGCATGGTGGCATGCAGACAGACATAGTGCTCAATAAGGAGCCGAGTGTTCTACATCTTGATCTGCAGGCAACCGGAAGTAAACTGTCTCCCACACTGGGCATCGCTTGAGCAAAGGAGACCTAAAAGCCCACCCCCACAAGGCCACATCTACTCAACAAGGCCACATCTCCTGATAGCGCCACTCCCTTTGGGGGCCATTTTATTTTATAGGTCCACAACCAGCAACTGGGATAAGCAAGCCTGTAACTTCAGCACCCTGGGAGTGAAAGTAGGAGGATCTCATAATCAGGGTAATCCTTAGCTACATTTCAGTTTTGAGGCGAGCCTAGACTATATGAGAACCTGCCTAAAAGAAGGAAAGGAAAAGAAGGAAGGAAGGGAGGGAGGGAGGGAAATAAAAAAGAGGGAGTGAATGAATGAATGAATGAATGTATGAATGAATCTGAGCCAATCTAGTGAGACTCCTTCCAACAAATAATGATTCCACCATTTAATCATTTACTTCATAACAATGTTGTAGCTCTTCAAAAATTGACTACAGTCTCCAGTTGACTTGATAAAAATGCAATGAATATTACATTTAAAATAATTTCCCACCATTTTTCTTTTAAGAAACTATACTTGTCATCAGAACTCAAACAAGTGTTTGAAATCCTGAAATACCTCTGTGCTTTTCAAAATCATGCTTCATAAAGGGCATTTATTCTACAGAATTAAAGTTTACTGAATAACAAATCTAATGTTAACTGACACATGCTCTCAAAAGCCTTGAATGTCCAAGTCAAAGCTAACTGTGGTTGTTGCTACTCTGGAAAAGAAGAAAATGAATATGATAAAGTGAAGGCAATCTCACACTTTCAATTTCTTCATTTTTGTCTATTTGCCATTAACAGCAGTTTAAATATCCTCAAATATTAAGGAGTCTGCTTCTACATGAAAATATAAAAAGTTAATACATTCACACATGATATGAATTAACAGAGACCAAAGCATCTTATTTGTAGCAAATTTTATTTTCAAACAATCATAAAAGGTGCCCAGGTACTCTTCAGAGTAATTCATGAGATCATGCACAGTGTAAACAGAAAAAGTCCAGGAAAGAAACATTCCCGATGCTTCTAACAAGTGATCCGAAGGGACACAGAAACAGATACCAGAACTTTCTATTCCTGGCTGATGCCTGGATCTTTATCCTTGTTCTTGTCACTTCAGCACAGGATAAAATGTAATGCAGAGAAGCAAAAATCAACAATCCAAGAGAAGAGAAACTTGCCAATGGGAGATACATGTTTGGGGTGGTTACTTTTTGTGTTGTTGATGCTATTCACAGAGAAATGTATCAAGCAGAGGATGCTGTCTGATTTGAAACATTTACTTTTGCAACACAGTTAACAAGAAAATGAGTCCTAGCGATCATGTTGCTGCTTACATCCTATTCAGAGACCTCCTTCAGCATCACACACAGATCTGAACTGTTTCTTTTTGCTACGAAATCCAGGAAAACAAAATGGGAATGGTCCCCGGAAGCATTAAAAAGAGTATTTTAACTTGGGATTTTATTTTGAAAATAAGGGAAATCACACTAATTTGAAAGTATTACAAAGACAAAATAGGTATGGTCCAAAGAAACACACAAATCAATAGCAAAATCTAAAGAGACTGTTTCAAGTTTTTGACATTGTTTGTTAAGCAAAGAATTGTACACCAGAGATTTGTTGTTTGGTCACTGTATTTCACTCGTCTTCAGAACTGACATCTCACTACTAGAAATAGACAATAGATTCATCCACAGGCCAATACAGGCCTTCTCTATATGCAGTTTCAAGGGAAATGCAACATTATTTATTTAGTCCAGATGAAACCCCAGTATTCTTATTGTCCCCTGATGGCTAGTGGCCATAAAGTATAACAGGTGCTGTATCTCCTTGACAGTGCTGGTAAACACTGTTTAAAGGAAAGTAACAAAACTCTATTCAAAACTTTGTGTTTTTATAACAGCATTATCTCTTGAATCTCCTTAAAATTCTAAAACGATAGAATGCCACACTTTTGTCCTGGCACTTTCCATTTCTGATGCTTCACCCCACACTGCAAAAGAAAATGACGCCATCTTATGTGTGGCTAATAAATGAGCTTTCACTCTGAAAACTATACCGCAAATTCTACTGGGGTTCTGCTGAGTAAAGCTATTGGCGTTTTTAGGTAATAAAAATCAGCAAGGCTTTAAGAGCTGTGTGCCTTGGTTTCTGTGTTATGAAGTTTCACTCTGTTTGAAGTATCAAAAGGCTACCTACTATGTCAAGTCAGTATTACAACGGTATTCAACCAAAGTTCACAGATACTGTTGGTAAGAGTTTTTGTTCCTAGGATCAGTTTGCCAGAAGTTAGATTCATCTAGGCATTTGGGGAGGTAGAAGCTATAAAATTTGGTGCCCTGCACCCATCTACAATGTCCTCAGTCTTCTAATCTGTGCCAAACAATAAATGTGCAGTTGCCCAGACTGAAGACTGCCATACATCATAGGAAAGTCTGCTAGAACTTCCAAACCTACGTCACGTGGTTTTTTTGTTTTTTGTTTTTTCACTTCCCACTCATGTAATTAGTGTTCTTTTCCTCTTCTTTTACAAAAAGAAAAAGTGCCTGTTTCAAATTTGTATTATTTTTTTCAGATGTCTAATTTCAGCTACGTTCTTTCTCTCTTTGGTCTCTTCCCGTATTCCAAATACCAGACAAATAGTTAAAAGTCTGAAAAAAAAAAAGAAAGAAAGAAAGAAAGAAAGAAAGAAAGAAAGAAAGAAAGAAAGAAAAGAAAAGAAACCAGGCAAACTTCCAAAATATTTCAAACTGCCACTGCCGAAGGTGACGGAACAGGAAAGGAAGGCAAAGCCTACAGGACCAAGATTTCAACACACTGGCTGAAAATGTGTTGGAAAAATCCATTCAGGTTGCTAGTGCTATGGATGAGATTTCAATGGGGCCAAAACATCCAAGTGACTGACACAACCAATGTGTTCTGTGTTCACTCAAAGCAGTTAACTTGTTTTGGTGAGTTTGGGGTGCATTGTTAGTTTAGTTGGTACCTGTCCTTTAATCAATTTTCTTCCTTATTTAGCATTCAGGAAATGAAAGTGTTTGAGGAAACATTTAAAGTTCTGAGGGTAAATATAAGTGAGATTTTTTTTTTTAATGTCTATCATTCGTAAAACTTGCATCCTTTACATAGGGTCTATTTGTACATAATAAAAATTTCACAAGGAAATTTTCCTGGAAAGTATTCTATATGCTAATTTGTTTAACGTGTGCTTTGGATGTAGAGCTAAGTAAGAGAGGCTTTACAAAATTCTTCAAGTATTCCCTTTAACCATGAAAAGAAACCTGATTCCTAAATATTTTTTAATCTTCCCCACTGATCCTTCATTTCTGGTACCTTGTGCAACCTGAACTACTCCAAGTACCAATGTCAGAGTTCAGAATATACTCACATACTTCAATAAATTTTCTCATTGCATAGTGAACATGTAAACATGTTACCCTAGAGTCTAGAAAAGGTTGTTGAAATTTTACGTAGTAATTTATTCTGGAGTTTATTTTTGCTGTCATTTGGGCTTAGTATTTTATTTTCATCATGTGTCAACTGTATACAGCAAATGAAAATAAGCCATAAAAGTTAAAATCAAACTAAATAATTTCATCTAATTTTGTAGTTCCCCCCCGTCCCCACGGCCCCCTCCCCACTTTGGGCATAACCACGCTTCAAGTGTACTATCCTGAATCATTAAGACAATGCTCCAAAATTAATTTCAACAATGTGTGCTTAACATAAAGTTAACTATGTTTGCATCAAATAAAATGTTTATTAATGAAATCTATTTATCATACAGGAAACAGCAAAGTCATCATTACAGAGATGTACACTAGAGGTGACAGATTCGAAAGTGCATGCACATCCTTCTGTTTAGAAAGGAAGTATAGACAGTCGCGATAAAATCACTGGGCTTTGTGCCTGTGCTCCTGTCACTGATTGAAAGGTATTCTTTGAATTTACAATTGGAAAAATGACATTAAGAGATAGGACTGGTACACATTAGCAAGCAGGTGAAATGGATGGTTTAGTTTTTTTGTTTGTTTGGTTTTGTTTTTTGTTTTTTTTTTTTTTTTTTTTTCTTTTTTTTTTTTCTTTTTGGTCTTTATTTTACAGTTACTGTGCTTGACAAATGTGCGCGATTGTTTCAATAATAGTTTTCTCCAAATGTGGGGAGGGCGTATTATTGCCAGGTTGCTCTGGTTTTCTACATGGTTTATCTCGCTTTTTTTATTAAACCACGTGGTGTTATGCTTTCATTTGTGTCAGACGTCATAAAGAGCAGAGCTTTTGTTAACATTCAGTAAATGACACAAGTCACTCTCTCTCTCTCACTCTCTCTCTCTCTCTCTCTCTCTCTCTCTCTCTCTCTCTCTCGGTTGAATAAACTTTTAAATGTATGATTATCATAACCTAATACTGTTTTTGTCTTCACTGCAGTGGATTTCCGATCAAACTTTTCCCCTTCTTTTAATACTTTAGGGAATTTTCAAACGTCGGGATGTTTGGCTGTAATGCCCCAAGATTTGTTCTCCCTGAAAAAAAAAATCATAGTGACAATTTATTAACTACAGAGCAACTTGGCTTCTAGGGGTCTGCAATTTCTATTTAGATTTACAAATATCCTACCCACTTGTGCTCAATGGACCCTGATATTAAATCTTAATCATCTTTAAGGTTTCTTTTCATGCAACTACAGATTCGCTACTTTATTTTTATTCTAAAAACTGAACTGAGTCAAATCAATGGGGCATGACTTTTTATTATAAACAAGAATATTTAATGGTAATTCAAGATTTAATCACATTTTATATACAATGGTGTGTGCATTTAATATGAATCAGAAGTTTGGAAACCTAAGAACTATTTCTCTTTGAATTTTTTTAATTGCACTGCTATTTCTTAGCTTTTACAGATAGATATTGAAAACATACTAATACAAGTAAAACTGATGGGAAATAAAACTCCTTAGATTCAAAATGGTTTATTCACACAAATTTAATAGGATATATCACAATTGTTTGGTCCATAAATATTTAGGGGAAATAGTTTCTATACAATGCATTTATCAATAAACAAAGGAACATGGACAATTTTGCTAGACCACTTACTGTACTATAAACACGAAGCTCAATATATAAGATTATTGAATTTATCAACTATATTTGAAGGAGTGCACAACTGCTTTCTATGACATGTTTGTCCCCTCTAACAGGATACACCATAAAAAGAGTTTCAGAAATAAGAGGTAAGACAGTACAAAACTAGCGAGGTGTCAAAAGGGCTTAAAACAGTTAATTTAACAAACAACACGTATATCCTGATTTTTCACAAACTTATTTCCAAGTTATATCATAAGGCACATAAGAGAACTGAGTTATAATTAGTCTACTTAATAAAGTAGATCTGTAGTACCATATATTGTTCTGTCAAAGAACAAAATTTCTAAGTATCGATATTTTACCTGTAAAAGTGTGTTAATACGATCTCAGCCTTAACAAGGTTGTTTGGTCTGGTTAGTGGTAAATGCCCAAAATGTAAGAGAAATATGAAAAGTCAAGATTTGAGCTCCATAGAAGATGACCACACTTGCTAAATATATAATGGCAATCTTACTTTCCTTCTGTTACAGTGTTAACTTCTCTCCCATCATCTTTTATTTTTTTTTAAAAAATAAGCTACTTTCTGTGCTAATTTTCTAAAGACCCTGAGCAAAAGTTACAATAATGCACTTTAATGTGGGCAGTGAACTGTCGATATGTAACCACACATTTATACAGCCAGAAGGGCACGGTTAAAATCTATTAAATAACCACTTCGACCACCAGAGGAGATTTAAGGGGTGCAAAAAAGTGGACAGTATGTGCAAAGTCATTCTTTAATAATCCACTAAAGCAAGACATCGATCTTGACTTCTTTATTATTTTAGGAAATCCACAATCTAGTTGTTTTGTTTTGTTTTGTTTTTAACTACAACAGAAGCAGATAGTTGAACATTCACCACTGCCCAGACCATTAAGATTTCACCTTAAATTAAAAGAAAAAAAAAAAAAAGCTGCTGTAAACTAGGAAATATATTCAGATGAGCATCCACAAGGCTTCTGAGTTTAATCTACTTTAAGACTCATAACTACACATCTGTAATATTAAAAAAAATTTTTATACATAAATCAACCCGTGCCAAAATAAAATAAAGGAAAACCAAGTAATTCTCATTGTTGGTATTAGTTTACTAAGTTGCTTAAAATAAAACAAAACAAAACAAAAAGACATTGTGTAGAATGTCAGATACAATATCATGGTACAGCTGGAGCCAATAATTATTAATTATGTTATGCCAATTTTTTTACTCCTTAAAAAATTGTATTTTGCTTATTTCCATTTCTCTAGGGAGGAAAAAAAAAACAGTTTCAGACACTGGCTAAAAAGCATTTTCTCTTTCTCACTTTTTTTTTTTTTTTTAATGTAGGAGGCCAAAATACAAAATCACATATTTTAAGTGTAATTTCCATGGACGCACAAGAACTTTAAGTTTTGTTTTGTTTTTTTGGTTTTTGTTTTTAATTTGAGAAACAGTAAAAAGTGTGGGGGGTGTAAACCCCTAACAACAGGAAAAGTTACATTCCTGAGTTAGACTTCCCACCCAGTTAACCATTGCTATTTAAAATTTATGTTAATGTTTCCTTTAGTCATATCCCTCACTTGAATTAATAGTTCAGGTTAAAAGAAAAACAGTAATAGTACCTTTGTTTTTAATTTTTAATATGAAAATTTTAAATTGTAAGATTTTAAAAAACAACTAACAGTGTCTGATTCATTAATACCTTGATCACAGAAACGGGAATATGATTTGCCCATCATAATACCATCAGTTTTTATCCCTTTGAAATTCTGGAAATAAGTAACATACAATTTTAAGAGGCACTTAATAGAATAGAATGATTCAAAATCTCCCCCTACCAACTGAGAAAAAGAAAGAAAAAAAAAAAAACCTGATTAAAGAAAAAAGATCAAATACACCTTGTAGACAAAATACGTTCACTTAAAAGCGACAATACTGTAAACTCATAGCCAGTGGTGTAGATGCTACACACCAAGCTGCTATTTTATTTATTCCCCAAATATCTTGTGGGTTAGGAGAAGGGGGGGAAAAAGGTCTGGTAAATAATAAAATAATAATATTAGAATAATAACAAAAAGAGGAAGAATCCTTTAAAAATAAAAAATTAAAAAGAAAAAAAAAAAAACCAATGTTAGAAAAGGTTCGTTAAGGTAGTTTGTGAGGGGCTTCCGGATTCGTGGCTGTCCATGTTAGAGGTCACAGATGTCACTACAGTGACAGTGGGATTGGTCAGGTCTGTTAAAGTGGTCGCAGTGCCGGGTGGAGTGAGAGCGCCGCTGTCTGCTGAGGGCGGGGCCGGAAGCGACGTGCCGTCAGCTTTATCGACACCCCCATTCTCCTGCCGCAAAAGGTTCCTTCTGAATTTGGCTCGTGCGTTTTGGAACCAAACCTGCAAACCAATCCCAATTGATTTCTTTATCGATTTTTTTTTTTAAGTTCTTTTCTCTCTCTTCCTTTTTTCCTCTTTTTTTTTCTCTTTCCTTCTCTTTCCTCTATTTCTCTTTTTAAAATATCATTTTTTCTTGGGAAGAAAATGGTCTTTTTCTACTTCTTTCAAAATAGACTAAGTCCGTGTAATAGAGTTATTCTCTCTTAACTCTACATATATTCCTGCATTAAATGTGTCACCTGGGATTAACTGTTGCTGAAGCAGAGAAAACACGGGGACAAAGGCTTGGAGACTAGGGGGAAATGCACCATCCCTCAAAAGGAGAGGAGAAAATGGGGTCGCTACAGGTGTCTCAGAGCAGGAACACCAGCACACGTTAAAGCTGTTTGCTAGCCTGACACTTGACAAATGGCTTCTACTACAGAGGCATATTCTTCCCAGCCGCAGACCCCAAACAGCCAGAGAACAGAAAATATCTGCTACTTGTCATTGACGGGGACATGGATCACAGGTCACTCACAGCAAACTTGGGTCGTTTTGCAACCCTTACTCTGAGTCTTGGGGGGGTGGGGAGAAACAATCCAACACCCGGAAAGAACTCTGGATTAGTGACAACAGCTTGGTAAAATGGAAAACTTGTTGATCCAACTGCTCGCTGAGATATCAACCTTACCTTCGACTATTCAAGAGCTGGTGGGGGACGGGCCACCTGGATTTGGAAGGTCCTGACATGAGTGGGATGCCAAAAGTTTGTAGACATGGGACAGCAGATGCTTAGAAACTCAGTACGCTACACCCAATGTGAGTGGGCCATCTCTACAGGCAGCACTCGTTTAAATAAAACCAATGCCAGGTACACAGCAATGGAGCTTGGGAGCCCACCTCTCCATCCGTAGGGAGAATGTGAACCCTGGACGCCCCCTTGAGCACCAAGGTAACTGCTAGGAAGCAGAATAGGAAACCTCTGTCTCCGGGTGGTTGTAATTGGGGAAAAGAACTAAGTCACTGCCGAGGGGGGGAGGGAAGAGATACACACAAAGCCAGCGATGGACGCGTCTTACCTGCAAAACTCTTTTGGTCAGGCCTGTTTTCTGAGCAAGCTGTTTGAGGTCCTTGGCATCCGGGTTGTGATTGATGGCAAAATAGGATTTCATGGTCCGGAGCTGGTGATGCTTGAAGGAAGTCCGCATGCGTTTGGTCTTCTGTGAGGGTGGATAAGGCTGCTGGTCCCGGTCCAGGTGATCTGCCTCGTTCTCATTACAACCTGTTGCAGCAACAGTGAACAAACAGCTTCTCAGTGGAAACTTCTACACCGGCTTAAACGACGAAGGGTGCGAGATAGAAGGCTGCGAACCCAATGGTGAGCCATAGTCTAGCCAAGAAGGCCACAGTCGGCTGACCTAGGCTATTTGGATACAGCTGGTTTACATTGACAGAAGATATAAGACCTTTTCTCTCTCTGCTTGATGCTCCAGGAGATGGAAGGGGGTAAGAGTGACCTCAGAAGAGGAGGAGAAAAAAACAAAGAAGAAACAGAAACCCATTGCTGATGGTTTATGTGGACCTGTGGACCTGCGCCCAGGCGCCCATGCTCACATGGTTTTGGTGACATTTTGAATGTTTCTGGGTCGCCACGTACTGTGTCGAGGCACTGCTCTTTGTCATGAAGAATGTGGAAAACATATATGACAGGTCTCAAGTTTCAAGTTATCCAACAGCACAGTGCATACACACGGGGGGTGGGGGGATCTAAGGCATAATCTAAAGTTTTCTTGTATCTGTGGAGCTTTCTCAAGCAGGAAAAAGAACGCGGTTGGAAAATGACGAGGCATGAGAAAATGACGTGTTTGTGGATGTCTTAGAGAATCATAGAAACACTGTATTTGAAGAGGTCCGGCTATAACTGGTTAGCTAGAGCTCTGCCAGGAACTAAACACTTCCGCCTTGGAGTTATTCTATTAAATATTTCTGAAGGAAAATGATACCAGCCTTCTCATTCACTCATGCCTAAAGCACTCCCCACAGCTCACTGTTGAGACAAGCTGGGACTACCCAGTTTGGTGCCCTGTGTGGTAGATGTGTGCCAGTCAGGCAGGAGCTGTGTCACTGACTAGCCTGGCAGAAAGATTGGGGAAGTATCTTCTCAGCTCTTGCAAAACCCTCCTTGGCACCAAGGGCAAAACTAGAGAAAAAAGTCCTCATCCTTGAGGTATAAAAGGTTCATCATATTTAAAGCCATTTCCTGGTTCTGCACAAGCCATGATGACAAGATGAAAACATTTTACTAAATATTTACTGACTTGCTCCCCTCTGCAATTCAGGGACATAGCTGTCTTTGTTTCTTTAGACCCCTATGTATTTTCCCATCTGACCATCCTGTGCTACTGGGCGCTATTTAAAATCGACTTGACCATGTCATTCTGAAGGAAAAGCTTAAATCTTGAAAGAA
Organism: Cricetiscus sungorus; assembly: GCA_030556225.1. NCBI lineage: Eukaryota > Metazoa > Chordata > Mammalia > Rodentia > Cricetidae > Cricetiscus > Cricetiscus sungorus. Next base: position 3,046,620 of record JANBXA010000367.1, on the reverse strand, counting down.
GTGGGACATCTCTTAATGTTACCCCTTTCCTGGTTTCTAAAATGTTAGCTGCCTGCCAGGCTCTGGTTAGAATTTCAGATTTTATTTATTTATTTATTTATTTATTTATTTATTTATTTATTTATTTTAGCAAATCAGTATGTTGATGATGCATATATGTGCTCAGAAATCAGCATATATGCAATCTTGTGGCCATCAACCAGGAAACCTACTGCGAGCAAAACTCATTAAACGAGAAATGATCCTAAACATAATAAAGCGAAGAACTATGAACTTTTGTGTATCCTAACAGACAAAGGTGGGAAGTCACACAAAAAAGCAGGTCTCTGGGGGAAAGTGCCGTTATCATATCCTCCTTCAGATTTCCTAAGTCAAAAACAAGGCCATAAACTCAACAAGTATGCTCTTGAAGCCTTTTGTGCACCAGGAAAATTAGAAGTGCCTGTTAATACAAAGTCAAATCGAACTTGGGATGGTGCCCAAGTCAGATATACACTGTCAAACTTTGATCTTAAGCTGCTGGGCCTGCTAGAATGGAAACATATACCCACAGATAGCAGAGAGAATGTACTTTACATTTTTCCCTATTTCATCCCAGCTGGGAGATATGTCAACTTCAAATAGTCTGCAGAATTGAGCTTTCAGATCCTCAAGTGGGTGAAACAGCATCTCTCGACTATAAAACTATGTTATTTCCAGTAAACTGAGACATATTTCACAGGCAGGTTGCAAATATACCCTCAGCAAAATGCTCAAGGAAGCACATTCTGCCGTCGGAGGAGGAGGAGGCTTCTTCAAATGAGATAGCATGCCTGCCTCGCCTATGTGAGTGACTTCTCCTGAACAACACATCAGTTATTCCAAAAAGCCTCTGCTTCATAGAGGCTAGATAGCCTCTCCCATGGCTATCTAGCTATTTATCATGTGAAATGGATCGAAGGAAAAGATAATTAAAATGAGATCTGAGTAAGTTGCTTTCCTAAATACGCACTCTGTACTTGGCAGTTTAGTGCATTAGAAAGAATTGTTGGGTTTGCCGCCACGTTAACAATTCCGTGTGTAAGAACATGGACATCAGGGCTTTCTTAAATGATTTTCATGGGGGCTATGTTTGCACCTACATTACACAACTTGGTAGAGAAACCTATTTCTGCCACAATATGTCATCTTACCCTAAACTACTTGTGTTTAATGACAAAAGCTTTCTGGAAATTTGTGAATGATTATGTTTCCTCCCCCCTCCCATTTCTACACCTTAAGGATATTTCCCCCTGAATTATAAGAACAAATAACTCTCTCTCAATCGCTTCAAATCTCCACCTGGAATGCCACATCTGTTGTTACTGAAGTTAACAAAAGAGCTAAATGGTTTACATTGGGTTGCTTGTGAGATGGTCACCTATCTAAATGGAGTTTCTATTTTCTGAAGGGTTCAGAACCTTCTGAGAATTAACTAATTCCTGGGAGACCACTAGGGGTCAGTGCCAGGCTAATTTAACAAGAAGGAATTTTGCACATTTAGAAGAAAAAACCTGGGGGAGGTAAGAAGTAGAAAAAAAAAAAAAATGTTTCTTAATTAATTCTATTTGGTCAATTATCCAAATAGGACCTGTCTACTCTAGGCTGAATCCTCTCGCCTGTGACGGGCTTTATTTTCAATCCAACATTTTAGATAAATTGCCTACACCTTTCGCAAAATAATTTGATAAATACGTAGGAAGAAGTAGTCCTTAACCCATGGCCATGGCCAGCACTAACGGATCTCTGCCAGCTTTGGTGGGTTCTCTAACAGTCTTTGGATCATGGAGCATGTTTTGTGTACATGTTTTCTAAAACTCATTGTATGAACTCATTTGGATCCCGTTAATGCTGTTCTTTCTGAAGCTTTACATTTCAGCAGAAATGGCAATAGAAAACCAAAATGAATGCTAAGAAAAACCAATGAGCTCAAACCGTGGGGGGGGGGTTGTATGTTCTATATTTCAATGTTTTAAACTTGCTGACCCACCCCACTTCACCCCTGCTCCATCTGGCTGTGTGACGGAGCTGCCATTAGAATCATTAATGTTTTTTGTAAGTAAGGGTGATTTTGCTTAGATTACTTTAAACCAGTTCCACCCCCTCCCCCAGGTGATGGTCGCCTAATCTGAAAGAAATGTGTACTATCTGTTTGTGCCCCTGGGGACATCCAGGAAAGGGTGTGGGCATTAAAAAGCGGCAGTGAACTGGGCAGCCTGGGCCACTTTTCTGCTGTCCAGGAACAGGACAATGCACTCAGAGACTAAGAAACCCTAAGGAACAGACAGAGAATCAAAACAGATGGGTTTCTCCCCCCCCTTCTCTATTTGTCCTCAGAAAAATAAAAACTAAGAGTAGCTAAGTCCTATTATTCTGAAAGATTCTTGGATCCATCTAACGTAAAGATGCAAGGCAAAACCAAATTTAGCTAATTAGATTAAATAAAACAAGCCACAGCCGAGCTTGCTCCCAGTTTAACGAGAAACCCCCACCCCTCTGGATTCCACTGGGTGCCTGCATCATTCTCCCTCCCACTACTGGTATAAAACCCTGTTTCCCTTCCTTGCCTTCCCATTCCCGGTTCCCTTTCCCCCTTTCCCCTCCTCTCTCCTCCTTTCCTCTCTCAGTAGGACGGACAGGTCTTGGTGAGTGGCTGGAAATTCCAATGTCATCTTCTATTAATAAAGGACAATTAGTGTTCTGCCAGTCTGGCAATTGGACCCTAGGCAAAGCCCTGCTGTAGCTTAGCTGGGGCCCAGGGGCAGGGTGCAGCCAGGCAAAGCAGCTGTGGCCTTGGCCAGTCCCTGAGCTGTGCTCCTACCGGACACAGACCCGCCCTCAGCCTCCATGTTGGCCCTATTCCCTTGGTCCAGCAGCTGCCCAGATGTGAATTCGGTAGAGTTAGATGCAGCCCTTTTTACTCTGAGATGCCATCTCTCTGTGTCGTCCCAGACCCAGATGGGAGGCCTCTAAATTTGGAAAAGAATCCCAGGAAGTAACCTAGCACAGCACCTGGGAAATGCTCTCTCTCCCAGGACCACCTGAAAACTATGGAATCCAAGCAGAACTCTCAGATCAGATGTGTCTATGGCCTAGGGCATATCATTTAACTAAGATATTGTTCCCCTATCATTGAGCTACAAGTCAGACCAGACACTGAAAGTTGGAAGATGCTAAGTACTGGATACTCGCACTTAGCTAGTGTGTGTCTTTGGGAAGCCCAAGTCCCCTATGGAGTTCCCAAAGCCATTTGGGCCAGGGCATTGGGACATCAGAGCAGTCCTTAGGCTACTCAAAGTCAGTCTGGCTTTTCTGGAGCTCCCGCTCCCTCTGTACTTACTCTAAGAGATAGATCATTAGGTCTTCAGGGTCTGCTAATAGCCTGACCTTGAGGGTGGGAGGTGGGGACAGGCTATGCACAATAGGAAACTGATGCATGGGCATGGAGTAGATTGATAACGATAGATATAGCCTCCAAAGCAAGGAAGTCTTTGGGGGCTGTTGCCTGCACTTTGTTTGAACTGAGAGAAGGCTGGCAGAAGGCAGTCAGGCAACCTGAGATAGCTCTGAGCCACCCCAGTGGACTTGACCAAGAGATTTGTCTGGTTATCTGAGGTCTAGAGGACCCTGATGACCTATCAAACAGGGAATCGGGAGGCTGTGTAAATACCCTGACCCTCCAGAGGCACAGCTGTCCTAGCTGTGCAGAGTGAGTCCCGCCCTACGCTCACCCTTTGCCACCATCAGAGATTCGGTTTTTCAATACCCTTGCCAACTATGTTGCTATTAACTTTGGGCTGGTGACCACAGCCACTGCCCCCTCCAGACAGAGTGGAGCGGGGCTCTGAGGTCTCTCTCTTCCCCCCATTAACTATTTAGGAAAACCTCCTCCAGGATCTATAATTTGGCTCCAACAAAGGAATTGCCCTGTGGCTGTTTTGCTCCAACTGAGAGCCAGAAACTAATGGGCTCATTAACTAATGGGCAACAAGGATTTGGCTTTGCCTGTTTGGGGGAAGTCACTACAGCCCCATGGTTATAAATTTTTTTTTCCCTCCACAAGCTCAATAACCAATAACCCATCCTCTCTGCTTTTCCATCTCCTTTTCTTCTCTCCTTCCTCTTCCTCAGTCTGAGAGGGGGTTGTGGTTGGTTAGAGAGCAGTCTCGGCCATGAGGTCTTGGAGCAGAACCGGCTCTGCCAAGCCCTCCTCCAGCGTGTGAGATCGGAGCTGTCGGGGGACGGGAGGGGGTAAGGTTTGGGGGCCCACCTGAGTTGTAATTCACGATGTCGACTCCCAGAGCTGGGCTCTTCCGCTTCCGGGGCCGCCCCTTCTGCACAGTGCCTGCGCCATTGAAGTAAGGCAAAGCCAAGCCTCCGCTCTTGGCTGCCAGCTCCGTGTAGCTCAGCTGAGGTGGATACTCCCCTTGCAAGAGGGTCTCGAAGTGTGCCCGGCAGTACACCAGGCTGTCCTTCATGCCGAAATGGTCGCCCGTGGTCAGGGTCTTGTTGCAAGTGGAGCAGGTGAAACAACTCAGGTGATAGACAGAGTCTCGGGCGCGCATGACCATCTCAGAGGCAGAAATGCCAAGGTGGCAGCGGGCACATCTCTGCACAGAGAACCTTCTGGAAGCAAAAAGGAGAGTCAGGACTCCAGCTGGTGCAGGGAGGACCTGTCTCCCATTCATTCGCAGCGCAGCTCAGGGGCTTAGACTGCAAGAGCCAAAGATTGACTCGGGAGCGCTGGCTGAGGGCCACTTTGGATATCAGCTTTATTTGCACAGTGACCTATTCAGGTTCCGGTGAACTGGAGCAAAATCATCCTTACATGAAAGTCGAAAACCAGGAACGTAGTTCCAATGTATTTTTTTTTTAAAAAAAAAAAAAGCAAATTAATAAAACCCTTAACTGGCCAGCTCATAGAGCTATTGAAAGAAATTATTGAGTTGCAACGCCAAATGAAAAGCCTGGCCTTGCCGATGACAAAACAGGATCACTATGTGCTCCCGGCTAGCCCAGAAAATGGTAATTCTGCAGAGGAAAGAGTACTCTCTCAGCGCCCTCCTACTTCTGCTTAGAGGGCAGCTAGGTCACTTCCACAAACGCAAACCTTTCCCAAGCTGCCGGTTTTGTTGTTGTTTGCTTGGCTTTTGTTTTGTTTTGTTTTGTTCAGTCTGGTTCTGGCTGGCCTCGGGGAGCAGTAGCCTGAGTGACTTTCTCAAAGTCAATTACAGGACCATTGCCATCCACTTGGTTGCCACCGCCCCGGGCCGATAGGGAAGTTGAGCAACTCACATTAAGGGGGACCAACAAAACAAAACAGAGCAAAAGTCTTGCTCGCCAGAGACCTGTCCATTTACTCTTCCCCAAGATCACTGGGCCGAGCTGTGTATCTGGGGAGACCTAGGAAACCTGATTTAAAAAACAAAAATCTACTCCTTTGGATCCTCACCGATGGGGCGCACACAGCTTTCAGGCATATGTAATGGATTTCCCCATCTCAGAAATAATTGAACCCTACAAACAAACAACAAAGGGTTGGGGACGGAGAAGCAACTCCCGCAGGCGACTACACCGGGTGCGTTGGGTTGTAGGAGTTGCGTGAATGGGGGTTGGGTGGGAGTACCTGTAGTAATCCTCCTTGCAGTAAATGCTACCGTCCTTGGCAAAGCAGGTGAGCTCAGACTCCAGCGCCAGCTTACATTCACAGCACTTCAGGCACCTCAGGTGCCACTGCTTGTCGACGGCCAGCAGGTAGTACCTGTCGGAGATCTTGCCCCCGCAGCCGGCGCACAGAGCGGGCTTCTCCGGGCTGAGCGGGGGCATGCCCTGCGGAACAAGCACACAGGCAAGGCTGATGCGGGCCGGGGGCGCTGCCGCACAACCCGGGATGCTCTTTGGAAAGAACGAGTCCCCGGCGCAGGAGCGCATCACACCAGGGGCCACAACACACAAACGTGGGGGGGAGACATTCCCAGTTACCCCCGCCTCAACGACCAGTTAGTTCCCTTTCTGAGGGGTTTGCCTAGACCAGCGCCGAGACCCTAAAAGCATCCAGACGTTTAGAGCCTAGAGAATGTTTTCATGAGCGTTCCAGAAATAGAATAGCTAAGGGTAAATTTGTGTGTGTGTGTGTGTGTGTGTGATTTTCAAACAATACATAAAATAAAACAACGGAGTTGTTAACTGATAAGTGGAAGGAATTCTGAAGCAAGCCGATTTTCTTTTTACACAAACAACGCTGTAATTCTACTTTTCTGAATTTTAATAGGCGAAGTAATTTGGCCGGCATTGTTGGGAGTCAGACATGCTTAGCAGATGTTGCTATTCTGTGAGTTCAAGGCCGCTGCCCTGTTCCCTTAAGGAAGTGAAGTGCCTATGCCGAAAGAAGGACCCCCACCTAGACTTTTCTCTCTAGCCGGCAAAAACAACATATGTCTTTCTCCTGAAATTTTGATCCCCAAATTAAGCTTCCCACCTAGGTCCCAGCTGAGGCTGGCTAGGGCGGTAAAACTCACTCTAAAGATCCCTGTCGAATTTGGTTGCTGCTTTTAATTTTTAAGTAAAATAGCCACGAGAGACGGGAAGAAGTTACTGGCTCGATTCTTTCCGCAGACTAGCAGAAATAGTCCTGGCTTCCCCTACTACATTTTGGCGGCACGGGAAGGTTAAGTGTTGCCTTTCACTCGGATCGTGGGTTCTCACCGAATTCATGGTACAAACGACGATAGTGGGCTACTTAAGAGCCCAAACCTCGCTAGAACCGTCTCGGGTTAGTTTGAGCTACAGTCCCCGCTAGACAACACTGCTGGTGCTGGCTGTCTAGAATCATTTCCTCCGACTTCTGCAGTTTTCTCCTTCCATCCCACAAGTGGAAGGGGAAAAAATACTTAAATTACTGTTAATTTCACGGAGACATAACTGCCATTACGAGAAGTAACTGGCAGTTGTGGCTGATTGCTTCTCTTGGGTTGGTAGAGTTCACGTTCCTGCTTTTAGACGAGAGAGAGAGAGAGAGAGAGAGAGAGAGAGAGAGAGAGAGAGAGAGAGAGAGAGAGAGAGAGAGAGAGAGAGAGAGAGAGACGCAATTTTGTGACCAGGGTAGCTGAACCGGAATGCCAGAAGCCCTAGCAATCTCTGGATTCCGGCGCAGAGATCCGAATGTTCCAAGAGATTGGAAGAGGACCAGCGCGCCTGGGTCTACTCCTAAGCTCTGGTCTCCCCATCTGGCCCCACGGCTCCAGCCTGTCGCAGACGCCGAGCCTGCCAGCAGCCCCCTAGCACCTACACCAAAGCTTGCCCTCGGGGCGGCGGATCCGGCCCGGTGGCCGAGTCACTGAAGCTTGGGGATGGCCAAGGCCGGCTGTCGCCCTGCGTGCTCTCAATCAGCCACTACAAAGACTGGTGAGTTCTGGACCGCAGCATCCCAGACACCACGATTCTGAGAGGGACCCTTGCCTAGCAAACAGAGCTCTCGAGGAAACCTAGCGAGCGTCCTCAGGCAGACTTCCCGGGACCCGCCATCCCCCAACCTGGGCAGGCCGGAGGCTCGCAGTTTCTCCAGCGCCGCGCCCGGGCGCTCGGTCCTTACCGCGTCGCGGCCGTTGAGCTGAGTGCCTTTGGCCAGACGGGCCTCGGTCTTGGATCTGCGCTCCATCTCCTCCATGATGCCTTGGATGTGGCCTCCGGAGATCCCGTGGAAGAGCATGGCTGGGGGGCGGAAAGGACACGAATTGTTTTCGGCTCGGCACCCCACTATTTCCATAAACTCACGCCCGGGGCTCTCAGTTCATCCGCGTGAGGAAGCCAAGGGGACCGCGCAGGGCTACGCGGTGAAGGAGCGTAGAGGGGCGTAGGGACAGGGGCAAGAGAGAAAAGAGGGAAAACGCAGAGTGGAAATAGATCTATTTGAGAGGAGAAAGACCCGGGAAGAGAAGAAAAAAAAAAAAAAAAAAAAGCGATGGGAAAGGGGGGCGGGGAGGTCCGGCGTTTCCCAGAAGGAGATGTGCAGAAAACAAACAAACGCGGACGGAGGGGAAAGCAGGAGAATCTTACTGCAGTGAGAGATCGAGTTACTAATGGGAAACAACTGCCGCGGGGGTCTGGGGGGCGGGGGGGGGAGAAAAACAAAATCGGAGGAAGAAAGAAAAATAGTTTTGAACACAAAGAAAGAAAACGAAGTGCTAGCTATATTCCGCGGTCCCCGGCTGCCTGCAAGTTCCCAGTGCCTGTAGGTTGGGTTGGGGACTGCTCCTGCCTGAGCTGTGTCCAATTTGTTAAGAGACTAAAGCCAGCCCATTTTTGATAATTTAGTAGGAGGAGTCCTCTCCCTGGAGCTGCCACGGATTTTTATTCAGACAACAAAGACCTGTCATACTCCTCTCAACCCCCTGGTGATGGGCAAGCAGGGACAAACATTACAAAGGGGGGGGGAGGCAGAAGGAGGGGGCCTTTACCCCCACTCCACACGCGCGCCTACACACACACACACACACACACACACACACACACACACACAAAGTACACGTCCTTCCAAGAGTTCTCAACAGTCATGTTTTTAAAGGGCTGAAGGAGCCCTCATTGTCCAGTCCTGCCTGGAGCTGGAGGGAGGGGCTAGCCTCATTTGCTCCCAGGGTTCACCGAAGATGAGCCGCAAACCCTAAGTTTCCCGCTCGTCCGCAGACTTTTAACCCCCACCCCCACCCCAGTTCACAGGGCTGTCACCCGGCGCCGGCACGCAGCAAACCCGCAGTCTCAGAAGCGATCCACCGCCACGGAGCTTGTTCCTTTCCTCCCGGTCCCTCGTTTTCCACTCAGTTTTTGAAAGCACTCTTCTGACGGTGGTCTACTCGCCTCGCCTCCCCAAGGGCAGAAGGCACCACCAGGCTCCGAGGAGGCGCCCTCCAAAGCGAAAAGGGGCATGGAGAACCTACTTTTCCGAGTATTACTTTGGGGGGGGGGACCCAAACATACACACACACACACACACACACACACACACACACACACACACTATATATTCTGAATGTTTACATTTTTACGTGTAGAGGCCTGGGCATGGTCTTGTAGACCTGGATATTCTACGTACCATGGAAGGACTGACTCTTAACTAATTCTAGATCGAAGGTAAACTAGTGGAGATTCTAGTGTCCCATTTGGAGTTTGTCAACTTGCCTAGCATAGGACTCGGGTGAGCTGGGGGCCCGAGCCGGGTTGGACGTGGCGTTGGCCGCTGGCACACTTGGGTGGGTGTGAAAGGGGCTCGGGGTGGAGGCGGGGAGGTGAGAACTAACAAGCTGGGTAGCAGACTGCTCTTCACAAGAGATGGCATTGTTCTGTCGCCCTCCCTTCTTGCTGGAGCGGCCCTTCCCCTCCCTCTGGTCCCATTGAAAATAAGTGTCCAGGATCCTCAGACATCGTGGATTCGCTGAGACACCTAGGATGGTGGAGCGAGGACCGGCGACGGGAACTTAATCAGGAAAAAAAGACAGCCTGGCCGCTCTCAGCCCTTTTCTTCGCGGTCGCCAGCCTGTTTCCGCACTGCCCTGCCGTCTTTCCCGTGATTCTTGGGGCTTCAGTCTAGACACCCAGAGCGGCAGGCCTGGAAGTTCCACCCACCCACCCACCCTGGAAGTTCCACGTGGAGCTCTAGCCCAATCTGGAGGGAACCCAGAGAAGAAACTGGGGGAAGGGGTACCGGAGGAAGGGGGGGGAGAGAATAGAGGATGAGTGGGAACGAGAGGGCTAAGCAGGAAGGAGGGAAGGAAGGAAGGAAGGAAGGAAGGAAGGAAAGAAGGAAGGAAGGAAGGAAGGAAGAGAGGAAGCAAGGGAGGGGAAAGAAAGGCAAAGAAGGAGGAAACACCCTGGTGTAGCAGCCTAAGCTCCTGTCCCAAAACTTCACCTTCTAGAGGTTCTTGGCGTCGCCAATCCCATGAAACCCAAACCTCCACTGTTTCCCCACTTTTTTTTATTTTTTTTCCCCCTCAGGGTCAAAATAATGTTATTTGCAGACTGGACGCTTTTTAAGGTCCTCTGGGTACCAGAATACAGCTCATAAAACACAATTTCACACAAAAAATGAAGCCAATCAAGCGAACTAAGCTGGAGAGCCTCCCCCCCCCCATTTTGGCAGCCCTACCTGACAGCAGGACGGCTATTTACTGTAAGTAATGTAATTAGCCCCTTTGGATGGAAATCAATGAGCTCTTCAAACCCACGTGCACACACGAAGGGCCCCAAGGAGGGACTGGGGGCAGGGGCCCTTTCAGAGACAGAGGGTTCCTTACAAAGGGGCAGATTGCAGTCACACAAGTCAGCAGTTAAACTGACTCTGCCCAAGGAGGAGGCTACCCAAGGAACTACTCGATTAACCGGAGGAGGCTAGAAGCATCACGTAAATATGAGATCGTGGTCGCTTTGCCTAGTTTCTCCCCTACAACCTTTCTCACTTTAGAACTGGCTTTGGCTATTGCGTTTTGGTCCTGAACTGTTCGTTCAACAAGAACATTAAAAACAAAAGCAAACAACAGCAAGAACAACCAAGACTTCACGAAGAAGAAGTTTTAAAAAACCTTTTAGAAGAAGCCATAGCTTTGGGAAGAATCCTTAGGGAAGCTAGACAATGACATCTTGTCAGCCTGCATCCATCCATCCATCCATCCATCCACTTCCTCTGTACATGCTTTTAAATCATCTATAAGGACAAGCTGGGTAAAGCGTCTCCTGCAACCAGCTTCCTAGCTGAAACCTAGCTAGGGCTGCTCTTTCTTATAAAACTCAAGTTATAAGATCCAGGGCCCATGGGGATTGGTCATTTCCATAAAGGAGTGAACTACCAAGGTTTTTTCTTGCTCTGAGAGTGCAAAGTAGGAATGGGGCAGGGTCTGCTGGAGCTTGGGGGGTCCCTGTTAATTCTGGGGAAACAGTCCCCCCCACCATAGGTCCAGCCCACCCTCCTCTCACAGAAGCCGGAAAGAAGTAGAAGGGTAAACCAGCCTAAGAATTAGGCATGTCACAAGAGTGTGCTCACCTTTTGTCTAGGCTCCCTGAAAATTGCTGAAGAGCCCACCTCACCCCCTCCTCTTCACTCAAAGGGCTCTATGCGGCTTAAGTGGGGGAAGGCATCCTGGCATCTTGGCCAGGAAGTGTGTGTCTCCTTCTCATGAAGCATGTGCCAGGCTCCTCAATGACTGGCACATGCTTCATGAAAGTCAAAGCACTAGTAAGTTCAGTTCCACAGCAGAAGACCTCGCCCACATTACAGGGGTAGGTGCGTGGTGTGGGGGCTGCCTGGCCCATACTCCCATTCCGGTCTGGGTCTGGAATCTTCTTTCCAAAGAAATATTAGAGGTAGTGGAACAGAACCCTGGTCTGGCACAGCTGCCCTCCCCCCCCACACACACACCAGCATAGGTGATCTAATGTGCCTTTTTCCTGTTCTGTGGCTATCGATGGGGCTATTGTCACAACTTTCAGCAGAGCGGGTCTCTGTTTTACTAAGACAGAAGATGTTAGATTTAGGGTCCCAGATTATAGCATTCCCACGAGGGCAGGGGAAGACTGAACAGCCATTGTCTGGGCTCTGGCAGTCTTACCTGGGAAGAGGTCCCTGGCTTAGTCTAACTCCTCAGAGGCTAGGAGAGAAAGAATGGAGATGTCCAGGATTGCTCAAATAGCTGCACAGCTTTAGGCTCGATAAGAGAAAATAGTCCAGCATATGGCTCACCTTTTAGCTGTATAACACTCAAAGTCTCTTTAGATCTGGATTTTGGTGACCATAATCTAATGCTCACGAGTTTGGCCGTTCCTTCAGATCCTAAGAATACTGCTGTTTGGAAAGGCGAAACTGTAGACCTTGCCCAGATTTCAGCGTGGGGTGGGGGTTAGTTGTCTTGACAGCTAAGAGAAATCAGGGGTGTTGTGGAGCTAGGAGTCCTGCTTTCATTGGTGGCCCCCTCCGGCCTTGGATGACCAGGCTGCTCTCCATTAGAGGTGAGCATATGGCCTGCAAGTCCTCAAACCTTTCTCCGAACAGAACAGACAGATCTTCCTATGAGCAAAGCTTCCCTTAAGTGATGCTGGCAGGTCCAGCATTGTGCTTCAGAGAGCACCTCAATAAAAGCTTTCCTCGGGACAAGCTCTGGGGAGCCTTCAGAGTTGTGGCTGCGGCATCCGGGAGGCCTGGGGGATGCTGTTCTCGGCCGGCCGCAGCCCAGCTGCCGCACCCGCCCCGTGGCCTGCTGCTCTCAGGGACAGACGTCTACTGCAGGGGGGGGGGGTAGGGCCAGGCAAGTCTACACCCTGTTAGTGCACGAACACCTGCGGCCACAAAGGCCCTCGGCAACTGCTTGCTATCTCCAAACCAATGTTCTCGAATCTTGCTTCCCCTCACGCCCAGCAGGACATCATGCTTCTGAAACTTGAAGCCCCTTTTCTCGAAGCTTGCTGTGCCCGTAGCCCTCGGAACCCCCCCCCCCCAAATAAATGGTATATTTTACACAGCGCAATGGATTGGGGATGACGACGACGAAATGTGAATAAAGCCAGTTTCCATTGAAGCCTTGCAAGGTGCAGCCCCGGGAGCTCCGCCGAGGGTCGCTGGTCCCTCGCGCCTGTGCTCCTCCAAGCCCAAAGACACTGGGACCTCTGTCCACAGCCCTGACCCTAGACCCCCAGGAAAGTCAAAGGCATTCATGAAAAGAGCCATAAGCGGCGCGGCTATGGGAAGGGCGGAGGGGCCAGGTTCTGGGAAGTCCTGAGCAAAAATGTTTTCCAACCTCCAAAGCTAAGTTCGGTTTTAAGACAATTACTATACCCCACCACCACCACCATCTTTCTCCCAAAGAAAACAGTGGCAAGGAAAACATCGAGGAACCTGGCCAGAACTCACCTGCCTCTAAAGTGGTACCGTTCAGCATCCTCACCGAGAGAGCGGGTCGATGGCGCAGTTTACCGCGGTCCTACTGTCAGAAGAAAACCTGGTGTGTCAGGTAGACATTACTCCCGGGCTCCCCAAGAACATCCTCTTCCTTGGTAGGCCGGCCTCAGCCTCCTGTCTGCTGAGATTCGGGGACCCCCGCAGTTATGGCCAAGCTAAAGCTTCCTTTAGGGATCTCCAGAGTGCGGAGCGGGTCCCCCGCCCCCTCCAGGGACAGAAAAGCACTCCCCACTACGCGGAGCCTAAGGGGGTTGTTGGGATGTTGTTACCTTGGCGTCCCGGAGTCAGACGTTCCTCTCAGGAATTCGGTTCTTGGAGAGGTGGTGGCCAGAGGTGGCCGTAAGGGGTGCGGGCCAGTCTGCTAATCAAATAAATAAGGCGGTGAATGAACGTAAGCTCTCTCTCTCTCTCTCTCTCTCTCTCTCTCTCTCTCTCTCTCTCTCTCTCTCTCTCTCTCTCTCTCTCTCTCTCTCTCTCTCTCTCGCTCTCTCTCTCTCTCCTGCCTCCCTCCTTCCCTTCCTCCCTCCTTTTCTCCTCCCTTCTCTCCCCTATATTAACCTGAATCTCTCACCTCTGACCTTCAGCCTCCTCCACCTGTCTTTTATTTTCTGTTTATGCTTTCCCAAATCGGAAAAGGCGGGGGTGTGGGGTGGCAGAGGGCTCAGCCTCCGGCCAGTGCCCCAACGCCGGTTCTGAGGCCACGCTCAACCCCGCCAGCCTCTCAACAATCCGAGGAGGTGTTAATGGGAGATTTGGCGGCGAGGAGCCTCATAAAGCCACGAGCATCCCCAGACTTGGGCGCAGCGGGGGGTGGGGGGGGAAAGAGGGAGAGGGAGGGCTGGAGCCCCGCAGTGCACCCTGGGCTCCAGGACACCCAGCCTACCTTTGCCTTGCAGAAGCCGGTACCTAAAAGATGCTGCGGCCAGCTAGTGCCTGCTGCGTGGACGGTGGATGGGTGGTAGCTCCTGGGGAAACTGGGCTTCGCTATTGATTGCTCACATACGGTCCCCGCCTTCTTCTCCCTATTCTTCGCTCAGCAGCCGCGCTCCTAAGCCGGGCATCGGAGACGCAGCAAGTTGGAGAGCATTCGGCGCTGGAGGGCGGCCTTTGTGACCAGTCTGCGCTGCGAGGGTGCCCAAGACACCTGTCCCTCTCTGGTCCTCACCATAGAGCGCCGGCTGAGATTAATCTTGTAGAAGGAAATCTGCACTCAACTGCCGCACTCGAACACGGCTACCGAAGGGAGGCTGCGTGGCTCGGGACCCGCGGGGGAGGGTACCCTGGTACCTGGTCTAGGTTCCGCTAGTTCTGCGCAGCCCCGGGTTCCCGCGAGCGGCTGGTAGAGAAGAATCGGAAGCCAGACCTGTGGGCAATTATTTACCCCACTCCCCACCCTGGGCGCCCCTCGCAGTGGGAGATGGAGAGGCGGGGGATTAGCCTGGGCTCCCGCGCCAGTCGGGAAGGAGGTGTGAGCCTCGAGATTGGCAGCTCCGGAACGCCGGTCAGCACCGGCGCCGCCCTCCCCCACCGGTCTGCTCGCCAAAGCCCGGGCGGTCTGAGCGGCTCCTTGACTTGGCACCGGCCGAGGGCTGGATGGGCTGGACGCATTCGTGTGTGTGTCTCGAAGCCACCAGATAAAATTACGGACTCGTGCACGGGCGGAAGTCAACCAGTCCCACAATCTCTCCACATTTTGGGGGCTTTAAGTGAGGACGGCTCAGGAGTAGTGAATCCAAGCCCCCTTCCCTCCCTCGCGTGCTCAATCTGCACCCTAAACCGCAGAATGTCACCCTCGGAGCCCTGGGCTTCGTGAACTAGTCCCTCGGGCCAATCAATCAGTCCCATCCGTTCACCGAACCGGACTTTCCCAGGCTCACCCGGCCCTATTCAGCTTATTATTATTATTTTTCTACTGTACCCTCCTGGAGGGAATACGACTCTTGGGTTCAGCTTTATGCTAATCAGTGAAGGAGCACTAGAAACCTTTAGGTGTTCTGTCCTACGGGGCACCTTTTAACTTCTTTGGATAATTGTTTCAGGTATGTGGTAAGAATAGATACATAGACACACACACACACACACACACACACACACACACACACACACACACACACACACACGGGAATGGAGGGAGAGGAAAAGAGGGAGGAAGGGAAGAAAGGAGGAAAGGAGGGAGGGAGGGAGGGAGGGAGGGAGGGAGGGAGGGAGAGAGAGAGAGAGAGAGAGAGAGAGAGAGAGAGAGAGAGAGAGAGAGAGAGAGAGAGAGAGAGAGCCAAACGGAGACTCATTTTGGATTCTGGAAGTACATCTTGACTATTTCTGGATAGTGAAAAAAAGCAACACAGAGCTTTAAATTCAGCACCGTTGACAAGTGTCAGCTCACAAGCTTTAGCCATCATCCTCTGTGGAAGGTAGAGAAGATGAAGGGGCTGATGCAGGTGAAGAGTGGAGGGCGAGGTTCCTTTGGGGCTGACCCGGGACCCTGCGACTTCTAACAGCTGAAGAACACGACATAGCACGTGTCATTCATCAGGTAGGTAGGGAGCCTCCTTCCCTAATCTTGTCTGGAGAAGAATCAAAGCCCCACCAATTTTTGATGTTAGAAGCTTGTTGAGCAAAGGGCTTTGCAAACGCCTTTGGAGAGTGGGTACTTTGTTGAAACAAAGATCCTTGGTGGAGCCAGCGGAAAAACGTCAGGATCTCATTTGTTGCAAACACCCTATTTGGAACTTCAAGCTTTACTTGAAAGGGTACAATTATTTCTCATCTCGACCTGCTTAATCAGCGGGGACAGTGCAGCTCCCAATGAGAGAGGAGTGTGTACCATCATCCATAGCTAGGGAGGATCTTCTCCCAGCAGAGAGAACTAGCTGCAGAAATGCATCTCCACTCCTGCTGTAGTAACCTTAGTTTCTTTGGGGTTGTTCTGTGTTAGGAGCAACCCAGGAACCAGTCTCTCTTGATTTATCATGCTCTGGGGCAGAAGGAGTCTCCAGAAAGGGTGGAGCTACACTAGAGTTGATTTATATGGGGACATTGTTATTTCTGAGCATCTCCATGTGTTTGTATCTATACATCCAATAAGAGACCTGGGTTTTCACTTTACAATGTGTGAAAGCAATATAGCTTAAACCCTGTGTAGCAAAGTCCATTTATGTGGCAATATTGTGTTTACTGTGGGGGCACCTGCCCTGCTGCCTGTTATACCATGGTTCAGATGCATCTTTCCAGAACCTCAGCAGACCTTTTATCCCTGGCATCAGCTGTAGGCAAGGCTAATAGCCTCCCTCTCCCTCCCTAACTCAGCAGCTACTGTGCAGCAAGTTGAGATCCCAAGAATTGGCAACTTCCTTAAAGGCCAGCTTTTGTTTGTTTGTTTGTTTTGCAAGGATTGCACTGAAGAACAGTCTTGGGGTAAAAGGCTCCCCTGGGAGGGAGTTCCTTCCATCTACCAAGGTTCCTTCTCTAAACACTCCCTTAAGTGGGACTCCTTTTCAACACCCACCCCTTCTTCCTTTCCTAGATTCTTCAGAAAGATAATCCCGTTAGACTATTTCTTTAGAACACCATCTATGGTTAATCTTCAGTTTTAGTTAAAAAGTAGGAATTTGTGGTTGCTCCTGGACCTAAGAATGAGAAAGCAGCTGCAAGCAATCCTCACGACTTCTTGAAAAGTTTATCTGCCTTCGCAACCACACCTCCTCTCTTCCTCAGAATAACTTGTGGATATGAGGATCCCAGGTCCAATAATGTAGCATATCAATCCAAGGGAACCGCACGCACCTTGTGTGTATCTAGAGTACCCAGTACCCGGGGTCAGAGGATTGGAAGGACTGAGCCATCAACAAGGTCAACAGGCTTTGGGGGCAACTTAGTATCAGTCATGAAAATGTATGTAAAAAGTATGTAAGTAACAAAGTAACTGAAGAAAACCAGAAATGTGTTTCCCCCGTGTTTTATAGCTAAGAAGGACTTTCATTTGGGGATGGATACTAGGGAAGGCTCTAGAACCTTTTGGTTGCTTAAGATGATGATTATCTCTGAGTGGTCTATGTCTGAGGGTCAACTCTGGGCAACATTGCTCCTCCACGGATCTCTCAGTGCCTGCTGTCCTTCGAAGGAAGCACAGAAGGTGTGAAAAGAACAGCCCCTAGGGAATCTTGCCTCACCAGAGGCTGGGCTCTCTCAAGGGAGTCACCACAGCGGACAGAACCATGTCCAAAGGTGGGTTTGCCTCACAAGTGTCCAGAGTAAATGTGGAGGGCTGGGGAGACGGAGAATGAAGAATGACCTAAGGGAGGCGGGTTTAGTGCTCTGGTGCCCAGGACAAAATGATCTGAAATTCACACTGAAAGAACAGCGTCTCTTGCTGGGGGGTGGCATTTCTTGGGTGTCTGTATGATGCACTACATGGTATTACAGCACACCCTTCTCCCTAAGTTGGAGGCATAAACAAAGTGAAGGATGTACTTGCTAATTGCCAGCAACCTTCCTTGCATTGATGAGAAAACACTGGGAGAAGCAGAGCCAAGGAAAACCCAAGGCTGCTCCTCTGGTTCAGCTGCTGCTTCCATGTAATAGAACAGCCATTGGCTGTCTTCCCCTCCAGCATATGCGTGTGACCATGCAGCAAGAAGAAGGGGAAGCCGCGTCCCCTTCATGGATGTATGTCCTTTTGAATATATGTACTTAGTGCTGAAGAGGTGTTCAAATACTTGCAACAGATAAGAGTTCTAGATTAGGGTTTTATTTGCAAAAACCTAAGCTCAGTTTGACAGAACAGAGGTAAAGCTGTTGTCAAACATAAAAATGGGAGTTGAATTTCTTCTTTTTAGATGGGTCTTTCACATTGACTTGGCCGTATGGACACTGAAAAAGAAGAGCAACAAGCTATCAATTTATTTAGCAGTCACTGTGGGGACACACATTTCCTCTGTTGGGAAAAAGCTGTCGATGATGTTTTAGATGGCCGCATCTATCCTGTCTTGGGTATTACACAATGCAATCCTGGGTAAACAGGCCCAGTTAGGATTAAAGAAGCATTTCCCAAGTGTATTTCCTTCCAGTCTCAAGACTTTACAATCTGTTCGTAATCCTAACCAAATAACAATACACCTCGGTGGCATGCCTTCCGATAAGAAAAACAAAAATCTGATTTCTCCTTTGCTCAGATTAGAGGAAGGTACAGATCATTCACTTTGACCATTAATCATAGGCACGTATCTCCTGAAATAAACATATTCAGACCCACACAGCACTAACCCTGTGGTACTGTACCTTCTTGGTTCCTTTAAACACCAGCTAAAAGAAAGAAAGAAGGGGGAGTGAGGAAGAGTTGAGAGAGAGAGAGAGAGAGAGAGAGAGAGAGAGAGAGAGAGAGAGGAGAGGAGGGAGTAAGGGAGAGAGGAGAGGAGGGAGTAAGGGAGAGAGAGAGAGAGGAGGGAGTAAGAGAGAGAGAGAGAGAGAGAGGGAGTAAGGGAGAGAGAGAGAGAGAGAGAGAGAGAGAGAGAGAGAGAGAGAGAGAGAGAGAGAGGAGGAGATTATAAACTACAGGAAAGTACAGCAGCAGCATTGGGGATCTGCCCAGGGAAAGGGGGCTGTAAAGCAGAGGATGGGGTGCAAGGGTAGAAAGTCTTATCATTTGATAGAGATCCATGTCTCAATGATGGGCAAATCTCTGTTCCTTAAGATGGCAATATTTCTAGGATTTGGTCAGCTACATTTTTGTTTGTCTGTTTCTCTTCCTGCCCTCTGTGCTTGCCTAGTAAATATAACTTCTTTCAGACTTCATGAAAGCTTTCCTCCCAATAAAAACCTCCCCCGAATCTCAAGTCTTAGCATTTGGAGGAGCTGATGCTTGCAGTGAAACGGTACGAAATTCTATTAACTTTAAAGGCCCTGGGTTGGTACTAACAGCTTCATTGTCCTTTGCTGAAACAGCTGTGAAAAGGCACACTCTAGGTCTATTTAGCTTCTTTTTATTTGACTTGTTCTTCAAATGATAGGTATTTATGAAGTTACAGAAGGTCAGCAAACTGCTGGGGTAACTCGAGAATTGTTACTCACGTGTCTGCAGGCGAAACCACAGCAGGAACCTCTCTGCAAGTGGGCCAGCCTCGTGAGCACCACATAGCCCGTAGCTGGGTCCACATAGCTTAGTTGGCCAGCCTGAAGAGTTATAGAACAATGTGTTAATATTTGTTAATGCTCCCATCTCTCTAATGATATTTCAGTTCAAAACTACTGCGATAGTAATAATAACAGCACTACATTTCTTTCCCAGTAATTGTAGTGGCATTTGCAATTAAGGAGGGAATGCACTTCAACATTCTAATGTACAATCTAACTGTATGTGATTGAAGGAAAAACCATGCAGTTTGAGTGGTAAAACGAGAAGCTGATGGGAAAACAAGAAGTCCTCCGTATGCAGTAACTGTGATATTTTTCATTGCACATCCAGGCAGCAAGCTTCGTAATGGGCGATTTAGATGACTTTAAGAGCTTAAGAGGCTGAAAATGAACTTCACTCAGAAGTTGCAGTTACAATTTCAGTACCTACAATATGTGAATGATGATCGAAACTCACGGAAAAAAAGGTGCTAATCAAAACCAAACAGCCCTCGCAGGAAAGCATTACCTCTGCTGTTACTGAACGCTTACCATACCTTCAAAGTGATGTGTTTGTTACTCCACGGGCCACACTATTTCCCTTTCCTACCCAGCTCCCAGTATTGTTAGTTCTGGCATTAACTAAAAACCAAAAAAAAAAAAAAAAAGTAGTGTTTTTACCACATTAACACTCAACTGGTTCTAACAAACTTGGTCAAAAGCAACTTCCAGTCTACGAGTTCAAATGTCAGGGAAGCATTTTCCACCCAGGTCCAAGTATGGCTTCAATGATGTTTCTTAGCACCCAGACTGTGTACAGGGGACTTTCTCTATGAGCTCTGATGTAACACTTTGACCTTCAGTGACTCTGTGCATCACTCTTGCGTACAGATCTTCATGAAAATATTCGTGAAGGCAGCAGGATTTCACACATACATTTTTCTGTTTTTGAGACAGGGTCTCACTATATGGCCTTGTCTGGCCTGGAACTCACTACGTAGTCCATCCAGCCTGGCCTCGACGTGTTGGGCTGCCGCACAACCGGCCGTGGTAGTCGCTTTTTAATTAGTCATTGGTTCAGTGTCGTATTTAATGCCATCACTCATTATGGCTCCCATTCAGACCAACTTATTTTGGTCCAAGTCCAGGTTAAATCTAAGGCATTCATTCCCACACAGATCAGCCATGGCACTAAGAAGCCAGCAAGTATCAATGGTGCTCTCAGGGGTCTTCCCAGTCCTGGTGTCATTCACATGATATCAGGTGTACTCAACACTACCGTAGAATGTACCAGAACCTCACTTCTCTGTCTTTTCTCCATCCCCACAAGGCTCATGTCTGAAGATCTGGAAGGCAAATTGACAAAAACGCTGCAAAATCTTCAGTAGCTTCGCATTTCTTAAGCTCGTGTGTGTGTGTGTGTGTGTGTGTGTGTGTGTGTGTGTGTGTTTTCCAAGGGGCAATTGTCTGGCAAGCCAACCGGCCTCTTTTACACGCATACTCTCCTGCTGTTCACGTGGATACTGTACACCTCTGAGTTTGCTGACCGCCAACACACACACACACACACACTTTGTCCTCATTAGATGAGCCTCAAGGGGAGGCCCTGTCCCCACTGGAGAGCAAGATGGCCATTGAAAGCAAGAAGTCCAGTGACGATGCCATCAGCTACAGAAAGCCAGGAAGGTTCTCTGTGTCGAGGCATGGTTAAGTACAGTTGCTTCGGAGCTCTTTTTTTTTTTTTTGTGAAAAAGAAGAATATCAGACCTGATTTCTGGGTTTACTTATGGTCTCCTGGACAGTCATGTAATCTGTGAAACCCACACTGATGAAAAGGTCGGCCGTGGGTCCCCCGGTGGAATTAAGTTCCTTTGTTCTCCCTGTTGCATGAACCATCTTCGCATGCCACTGCTGTTTGCTCTGAAATGATGGAGACTTCTGCGTCTTAGCCACCGGTCCTACATGGTGAGTACTGGGAACAAACTGCACGGGTTATATCTAAAATGAGAGCATCAAATGCTGCCAATCACCTCTTGATACATCTTTATTGACTTCAACACCGGAAAGGGTCAGTGGATTCTATTGCCAAGGGCAGGGATGCCAACCTTAGGAAACGTTCAATGTTTTCCTCTCTACCCCCGTGGTTCAAGCCTACTCAAATAACACCCCGTGGTCTTCTCAAGTACTAGCCACACAGAAAGCTTAATATACAGGTTTATTACAAATCACTTTTATATCATTATAGAACTTAAAATATAAATGATGTTATCTTCAAACTCTTGTAGTCTGAGCTGTCAGGAAACTGCAGGGAGATGAGGTTGGATGTTAGTGGTGACACGCAACCGTCAAATCCACAAACCAGAAGAAAAGATTATTCAAGAATGCCTAGGGGGGGGGAATGCAAAAAAAAAAAAATACTTGCCAGGCAGTAATTTCCTCTGCTCACTTGGATGGGAGGCGAAGGATGAGAGAGGGCATAGGGCAAAAAAGAGGAAAAAAAAAAAAAAAAGGAGAAAAAAAATGCAAAGCGTCTGCCTTGTGCTTTCATTATTAAAAGTCACTGGATGGCAGGCTGCTCAAGTTATCGTGCACAGGCCACACACACGTCTGTCCCCCACCCCCTCACCGCTCAGTCCATCCTCAGCTCCCGAACGCCCCCTTTCACTACCCAACACACTCACACGCTGGAGGGCGCGCGCGCACACCCCCACGAGACAAGCCTTTAGTTAGGTGGGGGGCACCGATCAGGAACTGGGTCCCGCTCAAGGGGCAGACCCCCCACCCCACACACTGCCCGGATGGCTCGCAGGACCCTCCTCCCCCGCGGATGCACCAAGCCCACCCCGCCCCGGGCCGAGCGCGCACGCGCAGCCTCACCGCGCAGGCGGCCCGGTGCAGCCCTGCGATGAGCAGCTCAGCCGCGGATAACTCTCGGCCCGCCCGGCGTCTCGTTTCTCCCTCGGGCGTTCCCCGCGAGCCTGGAGCGGAGCCGCCGCGGGCCCCTGCAGAATCCGAGCGCGGCGCTGAGCTCAGCGCCTGCCGGGCGCCTTCGGCCCAGGACGGTGGCCGCCCCGGCGCGGCTCGGGCCCGCAATGCTAACGCGCAGGCCGCCATGGCTCCTCCACCCGGGCTGGGGTGGGCGGGGCGAAGCGAAGGGCGGGGCAGGGGCGGGGCCGGGAGGGCGGGGCGAGCCCTGTGCAGGGACCGCCCCGCTGTCCCCGTCCCCAGTGTCCTCCCCTCCTCTTTCTTTGCAGAGGAACCCATGCGCCTGCAGGCTGGAAGGAGGCGCCCTCTCCTTCTGTTCTCTGTTCTTAGATTCTCTGCTGTTTTTCTTGGGAGATAAAAGGACGAGCATTCTAATTCCCCACCAGGCCAGGTCATAGTCACCATTATCATAATTGTTTAGAAAAAACAAAAACAACAACAACAACAAAAAAAAAAAAAAAAACCCAGAAAGTGGGCCTTGTTGCTAAGCACCTTCAGCCCATATAGAAAAGGCTGCGCGCTGGCTGGCCATGTGTTGAAGGAAGGAATACAATTGGAAGCACGGACTTGGCATCTTGGTTAGCTGGCTCACTCCAGGATGAAAGTCAAGAAAAAGCCTCACACTAGGAAAAGGCAAAGGTGATGTTGGGGCTGGAGAGGTGGCTCAGTAGTTTAAAGCACTGGCTGTTCTTCCAGAGGACCTGGGTGTAATTCCCAGCACCCACAGGGCAGCTCACAGCTGTCCATAACTCCGGTTTCAGGGGATCTGACATCGTCACACCAATGCATACAAAATAAAGTTAAATAAATTATTATTATTATTATTATTTTAAAAGGTTCTGTTTTCACGTAGGGAAGTTTTTGCACAATCAAAGCCTGAAATCCGGTCTGGGAGACAGTTACACCCATACGCCTACAAAGTTAATTTGAGGAAATTAGCAGGAGCCCAGGAGATAATCTCATGTGTTAATTAAATTAACACCACTCCCAGTCCTGGACATTGCAGACTGAGTTTCAAGAGAAGGTGTGTTAAATAGTTTTGTTAGCTCATCTTGGGTAGACAGAGCCGAAGGCAAGACTTGATCCTTGACAGCAAAAGCGGGTTAGTTGGACTGGAGAAAGGTGTCTGAGACACCACAGACCATATCAATTCCTTTTTGCAGCATCGGCATTTACTGTGCAACCCTGAAATCACAACTTGATGCTGTTAATCACGAATTGGAACAACTCTATTGGTACGGTTTAAATTTCAGTGAATTAATAAATTGGAATACTGTGTCCAAATGTTTCCTTTATATTAAAGTAATATATCTGAAATTCGAGACTGCCCACTGTTCTAAGAGACCCTAAGGAAATTTAGAAGGATGGGACCAAAGTTAAACTCACCTGAAATGAATAACATTAAACATGGTAATTTATGTATAAGTCCTATTTCATCCCCAACAAAGAATTCAAAATTAAATTTATCTGTTTAGCTGCACTGTACTGCTATTTAAAATCAACGATGGAGATGTCAACATGACATCACCTCAGAGGATGGGGGGCACATTTTACAGAAATGACATTGACAAGAACAGGATGAAATAGGAGAGTCTAGGAAGAATATCTGCTATATATCCCCTCTAGCCAGAAGAGAGAGATGAGTAGAAAATGACTGAGGGAGATTTGTCTTTGTAGTAACACAATAGCTCTTCCTGTTGGCCACGAAGTTTACACAGATTTACATGTGGGAAGAGAGCATAGAACTCTACACACAGCATCCCAATATCACATCTCTGTTTTTTATATTGTGGTGCACGTAGGACATAAGGTTTGGATGAAACTGGGTGGAGAGTATACACAGACCCTCTCTAATCTATTTCCAACTCACGAATCTAACATTATTTAAAATTTAGAACAGTAATAAGATAAATAATGGTCTCTGGATTACTCAATATACAGAACTTCTTTTTCCCCCCCATTTTCTCCTTTATTCCCAATTTTAACAGTCACCTTGATGTAGGTACGGGGACCTGTACCTATAGTCCTAGAGCTCAGGAGGTGGTGGTACGAGTTTGTGGGCTTCTGTTTTGGCTCTTTTGTTATTGTTGTTGTTGTTTTGTTTTTGTTTTTAAACCTCTTTAGTCTTTGGCCTGTTTGTTTTGATTTTCATTTTTATGGTGTTATCTTATTTCTTGTGTTTTTGTTTATAGAGAGAAGGGAGGAAGGAAGCTGGAAGAAACTGTGGGAGGGAAACCTGGTCAAAATATCATGTATGAAAACAAATTTAAATCCGCCTGCCTCTGATGGGAGATGTTATTCTGTAAATAAAAAACCTGCAGGTAACATGCCTCTGCCTCCTGAGTGAACACCCTGCACGGGCATCATGTCTACGTTTTACAGCCTTTTGATTTCCAAGCTTATCAGGTGCGTGACCTTGTAGGCAAGCTTAGCTAATAGTCCTTCTACATTCTCAACTTTTACCGTTTGAGGGTGCACTTCAGTTTAGCAGAGTTTGGGTGGGTGGGGTGTAGCTAGACCATCAGGCTTCATCGAGGGCCTCGTGTTTTCTGGCTTGGATACTTCGGACAACAATCCAGCAGACTCTATCTCATAAAATCAATCAGCATCCTGTTCACTATTGAACCTAGGAGAACAGGTTATACTCAACCAATCAGGGCTAATCTAACCCTGCCTGTGGGTAACCCTCCCATCACTGTCTGGGCTGTGGTTGCTTA
Organism: Cricetiscus sungorus; assembly: GCA_030556225.1. Classification (NCBI taxonomy): domain Eukaryota; kingdom Metazoa; phylum Chordata; class Mammalia; order Rodentia; family Cricetidae; genus Cricetiscus; species Cricetiscus sungorus. The sequence continues at coordinate 3,021,855 of JANBXA010000367.1, read as the reverse complement.
CTCCTTTAACCCAACACACAGGGTGGATCTCTGTTAGTTCAAGGCCAGCCTGGTCTACAGAACCAGACAGCCGGGGCTGTTACACAGGGAAACCACGTCGTGAGAATCCAAAATGGAAAAAAAAAAAAAAAAATGTGGAGGTTACTAATGTTGAGGGCACTGTAAATAAATATCTACTAGAGTGTGACTTCCAAAAGCAAAATAAATTTGTCAGCCCACCCATTGACTTTAATGCTTACATTTTCATCTTAAAAGTTGTCCCGGGACCCCTTCTACTGGGTTCCCTTACCCAGTCTTGATGTGAGGGTTTGATCCTGGTCTTATTTTTATCTTGTGTGCCATGTTGAGTTGATGTACCTGGGAGGCCTGTTCTTTTCTGGATCTGGAGGAGATTGGAGGTGTGTGTGTTGGGGGTGGGGGAGGCTGAGAGGCACGGAGGAGGGGAAGCTGCGGTAGGGGTGTATTTCATGAGAGAAGAATAAATAAAAATTAAAAACAAAATTTTAACTGTCCCTCTGACTTACCCTTGTCGTCCTTTCTTGACCTCTTGCTTATTATACATGTCCTCTTAGTTTGGGCGTCCTCAAAACTCTCCAGACGATAGGGGACACGCCTTTTCTGCCCTCCCATCTCTGTGGCCCATCGTGGACTTTGGCATTTACTACAGTGGAGCAGTAATGACGCAATGAAACAGCGTAAGGCCTGTGGTTGCATGATTAATTGCATAATTTCTCCTAAACACTGGTTAGAAATGGCGTCTGGAACCGTAAATACGTAACATTACATATTTGAACAAACATACATTACTTGTTGTAAATAAATGTTTTTGAAGAGCCTAAGTGAAGTGACACACTAAATTTGAAATGTTATGTAACAACCCGATTATTTTGGCGGCAGTACACACGTATACATTGTCCTAGATCTGTCCCGAGCCCCTAAATTGCTGCCTCTTCAAGTGATGTTTTTAATTATGAATTTATTGAGCTGTGAGTGGACCGTCAGTGCCGGAACCACAGAGCTGACAACACTCTTCTTGTCCACACAATGTCTGCGGTTATTTCGGATGATGATGTAGGTACTTGATGCTTTTCGGGGAGCTGGCCGTCTCATGCAGATGTATTTTCACTATCAATTCCTATGATTGAGAGCAAATGTTACATGCCCCTAAGGTTGCCTATGGGAATCTCTCTCCTTTTTTTACCCCCGATTTAGTCAGAGATTGGTTAGCACACGTTCTTTCACAGAGCCGGTCTTAGAAAATTCTTCAGGGAACCCCGTGACCGTTTCTGTTTGCAAGCTCTGCTGGCTCCTCAGAGGATGCTGCCCCACCAGCATCGCGTGCCTGGAGGACTCACGGCTGCTCTCGACTGTTGGGTTCCTGTTATCCTCGACGAGTGTCGTGGGCCCTGTAACATAGAGGAACCTAACCATTTCATTTCCCTGTCTCCCCTCTCCTTGACTATTGCAACGAAGAGCAGTCTGGCTGGCTTCTACCCACACTTATTTTTAGTGGATCAAGCCCATGAGAAATGCTGGGGAAGAGGACGGAGGATAGAAGAAAAACTGGCCCTAGTGAATGGGTGAATAAATGATGACAGCAAAGCCCCGTTGTGAATTTCATCATCAAGAAATAATGCAATTGCGTTTTCTCCCCCTAACACGTAAAGAATCAGCTTTGGCTTCTCCTGACACATCGGTTTTTCCTGACGCAGCGTCTGTTGTGAGACACGGTAGGTAGACTAAGATAGTAAAGTTAACTGTGATTTTATTTGGCAATCTCCCGGGTAAGTTTGCCTGAAACGGTCATTGAACTAATGGTCAATGCAGTGTGTGGGCTGTATTCCAAATGAAGTAAGTAAGTACATGTTGACGGTGAAGTGAAGCCTTGTTAACCCCGGACAATCATTCCAATTATAAACCGCGCGCACGCAATCTCTGTCACATGAGACATCCACACTAATTACTTCTAGCCCTTTTGTTATGCGAGCGTTAGAAACAAAACCTACAATTGTGTCTATTCGGTGTGAACTCTGGGATCTCCCAAAACAGTATCGCTAATTTTTTTTTTTTTAAAGCAGTAATTTTTATATCGTTAAAATGCACACATCCAATTTGTGCGTTTTCCCATCCTACGGATAGCACCGTTCTCCGGGCTTTCCTACATAACAACACATTTGTAACAGGCATCCCGGCTTAGTCCACAAATGCAGCATACAAATCAGAGAGCTGCCCTCTTTCTGCTGCCTGAGGGGGAAAGCATGTCCACTGTTGCATGACTGGGATGAAAGGCACACTGAGTTTCAGGTCAAATATCCATGACATTGACATGTACGCCCAGTCTACTGAGTATGATACATGTTAATATCGTCCCAGTGGTGGGGAGGGATGCCACGCCTCAGTGATCAACACAGCACAGGCAGTCCTTCAGGATTTCCACGGGTGTAAAGCTGATACGGCTGCCAAGGCCGTGTTATGCGAGTCCTCCATCGGCCGTTCGGTTGTAGTACGGTATAATTGTGTAATTTATCCAAGGCGTCACCCGCATTAGTTGTCCTGTCTGATGGACCACGTTTCATTTATTCATTTTTTTTTTTAAGTTGTTTGTTTCAGTTTCACTGCATGAGTGTTTTATTGCAGTGTGTGTGTGTGTGTGTGTGTGTGTGTGTGTGCCAGGTGTGCAGCTTGAAGAGAGAGAGCATCAGATCTCCCGCACCTGGAGTTACACAGTTGTGAGCGGCCATCTGGGTGCTAGAAACTGAGTCAGATCCTCTGCAGAAGCAGCCAGTACTCCTATCTACTCAGTCATCTCTCCAGCCCCGCCCCCTCCGTTTATAAGCCAGCCAAGGCTATAATGTCAGCTCTGCCTAAGAATTAATTAATTAAAAACTAAGCCACATGCCCATAAATAAACACATTCTTGAGTGGTAGCACAGCATGGGAAAAGTAATTGTTAAAGACTTGAAGACCTGGAATTATCGACTCTTAGCCGATACTTGCCTTCCCAACCTAAGAGGAGATTATTTAAGCCCTGTAAGAATGTGATCCTTTCTCCGTGAAATGTGACAAATATCCCAGCTTTCAGTTACTGGGAGCATTGAATGGGCTACAACGTAAACACGCACTGTGTTGCTGTTGTTACTGCACTGGAAAACGCACTGTGGTGCCTTGGTGCTTGATTGTTTATCCGCCCACTTTACCACCAACCCTTAAGTGCACGGCGCTCAGGTTGGTTGAATGAGTATCAGTTTTTGTTGGCAGATGATAAATACTCTCTATATGTGTATAATGAAACACATTTTCCCATTAATAAAAGTGTTTTTATGGTGATTAAAGGATTCCAGAGATCATGTTCCCAAACTAGCTTAATTATAAGAAATTAAATTATATATTCATTTAACAAACCTATATCCAGCATGTGATAAAGCCATTTAGAAAAACCACTTGGTGCAGAAAAGGCTGCAAGTCTGTGACGTTAGCGAATCTGGAGGGAAAGAGGAAGGATTGGCTGCCACTCACGTACTACCTGCTTCTGATGCTTTTGTTCCCCGTGTCTTCAAGTTATCTCCATAAGGTGGTTCAGATACTCGGGACTTTTTCTGTTTTCTCTGGTGCAACTGTTCAAATTCTTCCTTTAGGCTTACCAAAAGACGGTTAACTTCTACAGCCTGTGAGTGGCCATGCAAGGTTTGCCCCATCATCTATCCATCAAGGTGGCTAGGAAAACTCCCCACTTTTTTCCTTTTCCCCCTCTTCTTTCTTTTTGGTGTTTTGAGACAGGGTCTCTCTGTGTAGCCCTGGCTGTCCTGAAACTCCATCTGTAGACCGGGCTGGGTCAGAATCAGAGATCCACCTTTCTCTGGCTTCTGAGTGCTAGGATTAAAGGCGTGTACCTCCAGCTCCTGGTACTTCATAGCTTTCTTACAACATAAAGAATGATGGTGCATTCGCCCCACGATCTTCTCTGAGACATGGCATCTTTAAGAAACATATCCATCAATCTGGTCTGCAGAGAGAGAGTTCTAGGACAGACAGGACTACATAGAGAAACTCTATCTCAAAAAGTAAAGGGGATAAGGAAGGAGGAAAGAAGGGAGAGGGAGGGAGGGAGGGGAAGTTATAGAGAGGGAGGGAGAAATCCACATCAACTGGTTTTGATTGCAAAAGCCAGACTAGATTATTTTATGTGGCTAGAGGTGCCCAGTTGTGCAGCGTCTTTGAATTGCATTAGGACACTTCACTCCCTCTGGTCCTTCCATCATGTTAAGACAGGCAGTAAATACAAATCTCCATTTCATTGTGAGGGGACAGAGGGCAGAAGGTGTTAATGGTTTGCCCAAGGTTGATGTACAGTAACGGGTGGGCCTAGAAATAGAAGCCAATAATATAACTCCAAATCTCATGCCTCTCATTATACTATCAAATATATTAAAATGTGCCCAATCCCTGTGGTTATTAATAGCTTTTTTTAAGTTAATATGTAAAGTAATAGGTTTTGTCATGTTGTTTGCATGAATATGTTTGCTCTTATTCTGTTTTTGCCCATCACTCTGTTCAACTCCTGCCTCCCATCCTCTCCCTCTAACACTGGTCCCTTGTCTCACCTCAAACGTTGCCTCTCTTTTGCGTTCATGCCATGTCTATTTCATTGTTCTCTTTTTTTCTTCCTCATCGCTCCCTTAGGGTCCCTTCCTCTCCTTTCATGGTTATATGACACACACACACACTGAGGGAGAAGGGAAGAGAAGGAAAGACACACATTTAAATCTAAATCACGTAACCCGAGTCTCTCTGAATTTGCCTTATTTTGCCTAACAGGATGCCCCAGTTGCACCCGTTTTCGTGCAGATGCCAGTGCCTTCTTTGAGGATGAATAGAATCCCACTGCAATCTCTTTACTCGCGCGTGTGTTGAGCACCTGGGGTGGCTCCATTCGTCAGCTGTTGGAATAGTACAGCAATGAGCATGAACGTGCAAATACCTTTGTCATGGTTGGAATTAGAGCCCTCTGGCTATGTGTGATGACGATGTTTAGGTGTTTGAGGAAACTATACACGGATCCCGCACTGGCCACACCCGTTTACGTTCGCATCCGCAGCACCGCGTAAGGATCCCATTTCTCTTACGTTTTTTTTTTGTCCGTACTTGACACCTTTTGTTTTCTTGATGATAAACATTTTAACTGGGGAGAGATGGAATCTCGGGACGGTTTTAACTTGCCGTTACTTGAGGGCTAAGAAGTTGAACGGTTTTCCAAAACTGTGTTTCCCATCGCTGTTTCTTCTTTGGAGAAATGTCTGTTCAGTTCATTGCCTCGCTTACTGATTGGGTGATTTGGGTTTTTGTTTATTGCCGGTTTTAATGTATTACATATTACTCTTTTGTCTGATAATTGGCAGAGTCATTTTCTCTACTCTGTAGCTGTTGCTTCACTCTGGTGATTGTTTCCTTTGTCGTAGAGAAACCTTGTTGGTCCATGGGACCCATGACTTCTTTTTTTTTTCTTTTAAAACGAAAGTTCTTGCTTGTGCCTGCAAACTGAAATGTTTCACCTGCGTTCTTCTCTAACAGTTTCAAAGTTGTAGATGTTACATTACGATCGTTGATCCAGCTTGAATTAATTTTGCCCGGTATGAAAGGAGTGGTTTTACTTTTATCCTTACACAGGTAGCTATCCTGTTTTCCATCACCATTCATTGAAGAGACTGTTCTCCGGTGAATGTTTCTGATGCCTCTGTCATGGCAACCGTGTGGGGTTTTCCTGTGCTCTATTCCGTTGCTGCTTTTGCTGCCATGGCTCTAAGGTGTAGTTTGAGATCAGATATTGTGATCACTGCATTGCTTCACCCTTTTGTGTTCCCATATGAATTTTTAGGATCACTTTATCATGTGAAGAAAGCAATTGAAATTTTGATGAGGACCGTACCAAATATATAGATTGCTTTTGATAGTGTAGCCATTATTATAATATTGATTCTGCCAACACAGCCCTGGCTGTCTCAGAACTCACTACACAGATGCAGCTGGCCTTGAACTCATGGAGATTTACCTGCCTCCATCTTCCTGGTGCTGGGTTTAAAGGCATGCAGTGGTGGCACACACCTTTAATCTCATCACTCAGAAGGCAGAGGCAGGTGGATCTCTGTGAGTTTAAGGCCAGCCTGGTCTGCAGAGTGAATTCCAGGACAGCCAGGGCTACACAGAGAAACCCTGTCTTGAAAAAACAAAATAAAAATAGATAAATAAATGCATGCAACATTACATCTGGCTCAATCCTGCTAATTCTTGAGTGAGTAGGTCTTCTCATTTTTTAATGTCTTCTGCTGTGTGTGTGTGTGTATGCACGCGTGTGTGCACGTGCTGTATTGCTTTGATAATTTTCTGCATATATGCAATGAGTTTTGACATTTTTATCCCCCACTCCTGTTTCTCATCCACCCGTCTCTCCCGATGAATTCATTTTCTTCCCTATAATCTCCCTTCTACTTTAATATATTTTTAAAATTTTAATTGATTAATTCAGAGACAAGGTCTCACTATGTCTCCCTCACTGGTCTGGTGGTATCTTTTAAAATTTAACTCACTAAATTTAAATGAGTTTTCTTTATAAGCATGAGTGGGGGAATGTTTTCTTATACATGGGTAACTTATTAGTGAATACATCACTGAGAAAAAAGGCAGTCCCCCTCCTGCTTTATGCTTTAAAAAAATAATTTGTCATACAACCAATTTAACTATCAAATTCCACTTACTCCCTTTTTAAAAAATAATATGTCCCCCTTCCCTTGAATTTTTGTTTCTGCCTAACATTACTCAACTTACTATCATTTCATGTCTGTATTATTACAAATGCTTCCAAAATAAAAATTACTACTTCTATTCTCTTCTCTCTCTCTAATTCATATTTAACACTTGTCAAAAATAGTAATATTTACATGGCATTACTAGCATACTTTGTATATTTTTTTGTGTGAAGGAGTTGTTTTTATTTTCTTTTTAACTAGGCTCTCACTATGTAGCCTATTCTGGCCTGGGAAATTTATGACAATCCCTCTGGTCCAGCCTCCCAAGTACCAAGATTATACATAAAAGGTACCATTCTTGATTACCTCACAAACCATTTTCACTATCACTTTCTGTTTCAAAAACCCTCAGTGTTGCTACTTTACATATAGGGTAAAATATGAACTCATTATCTCGGCATTCGCAAGGCTCCCACACTTTGACCTCTGCAAAACCTTTCCAATCTTCTGTCCTATTACTTTCCAGGTCAAACACTCTGCTGTAATCAGACTGGTCTCCGTAGTCTGCTCTAAATTATCCATGCTACAGACAGGCAATTCTGTCTCCCAAACAGTGATTCCCTCCCTGCTCCCCAATTGTATTTCACCATCCGTCCCTCCTCCGTGTGTCCCTGAGATAGACACTGCCGAGTCTTAAGTCAATTTTGGAAACACCACATTTCTGGCTATTGATAGATTTATGCAAACATGTGACCAGTGACCATGAGAGGTAGTTCTATCTAGAGCCCGCTGGGAAATACGGGATATTTTTTTTTTCTTTGTAGATGGGATAATAAGGAATTTCTATGTTGACTACAGTGCTGCAAAAATCCTTTAAGACACCCACTTACAAATCATCTCATTAGTTAAATAACACTGTTTTTTTGTTTTTAAATACAAAGACAAACTTGCAAAAAGGAGGGAAATCTGTATTTGTCTCTGGCACTACTTCTATCTTGGAGAAACCTGACCATCTTGATGACCACGGCATTTAGTTTTTTCCAGCTGAACAGAGCCATGACATAGAGCATGGCCCTTGTCAGCTGGATAGTTTGGACCAACATCCTTTGTGAAGTTTAGCCATTGAGGGGACTCCATCCTGAATCATAGCTGGGTCAGTAACTTCAACTTTGTTATGGCCCAACATTAGCAAGAGGGAGGGATGTGAAGTAAAGTCTCCTCCTTAGCAGGAGGACGTGCTGAAGCCTGCCTGTCTGTGAACATGGACAAAGGGGGCTGTGCTTACAAATAAGCTTTGGGTTTAAAGTCATTTATTTTCATGAACATCCAAATTAGGATAATAACAGACCTTGTGATAGACTGGGTGGGACCTTCCTTAGGTTGCCCTAGAGAACTGAAAATAAATGAGTTCATTCTAGAGAAGTACAAACTTCACTTTTATCCCATAAAACTGATCTAACAACAGCCTTGATGAAAACACACAAGGGATCCAAGCTTCATGGTCCACAAACAGATTAAACAAACAACAACAAAACACCCCACAGACAGGAAGATGGAATAATAACGGAAACCTTCAATAATGGAAGTACAGGATAGACAATCTGATGGAATGCTGTTCTTAGATGTCATGGAAACGCACACACATTTCCAAGCTCATCCCATAGAGCTGTGCAAACTCTGCCTACACTTACTCTGTATATTTTATCACCTCTAAATTATACAATGTCCATACTGTAGAGAGCCGTGAAGTGCCACGCCTTAAAGTGGCGCTGGCTTCCACCTTACACCTTCCCGTTGGTGAGGGCTCTCTGGCTTAAACAAGCCCTTATTTGGTTAAGTCTGTTCAGCCTGTCTGCTTCCGCGTTAGAGTAGCCTATCTGCAGGGTCCACGTAGCTCACTGAGGATGGTTAGCTCAAGGGTATTTAAGCCTGTGCAGGCCCCCCCCCCCCGGGTCCCTTGCGGGTCAGAAGAACATGTTTCAAGGATCCTGATTAAAACTGCATGAAGAAGATCTTCCCGGAATCTCCTCTTCTTTGCTGGCAAGGGTCAGGCGCGGTACACCATACCATGTGAATCTGTGCTGTTTCTGGGAAAGATGAGAAGCCATTTCTGTACCTGTTTATAATGTTATAGTGAGTGCATATTTGTGTGTATATGTGTGGGTACACATACGTGTGTGTGTGTGTGTGTGTGTGTGTGTGTAAGAGAGAGAGAGAGACAGAGAGAGAGTTATGCCACCATGCCTGGCTTCCCCCTTACTTTAGGGGGAGTGGAAATCAGGTCCTCATACACACACACTCACACACTCACACACACTCACTCACACTCAGTGGAAGTAACGCACAGATGCCTACGTCACTGAACACAAGACTGCCATCAGCTTCCCCCCACTCATGACAAAATGAACTCGGCCTTATGGGCCCTATGTAGGCAACCATAGCTTTATAAGTTCATGACAGCCATGGCCATGCCATGCCCATATGATAGTGACAGCCTTTTGTGGTCCTCATGCCTATCATTTGACTCACTATAATTTTTTTTTCAATTCCATTGCTTTCCCCCCCCGAAATGTTCATAATTTCATTTTTCTTTTTAACTGAATAAAATTTCTTTCATCATCCAGTCTGTTGATGGGAATCTAGACTGATTGCATTTCCTCAGCACTGAGAATAGGCTGTAAGCCTAGCCATCACAGGCAACGTGTTCATTCTAGTACGGCTTTGTTTTTAACGCCCAATGAGAAATCTGCAGTGTTTGTTCATGTAATCTGTCCTCCCTCTCTTCAACTGGCCTCCCAGAGCTGTGGCCTTGAATTTTCGGTGCAATCTTTCGGCTTCTGCCTCTTGAATACTGGGATTACATGTATGTGCCACCACGCTCTGCTAGAGACGGAGATTTGTGGTTGGACTACTCACTGCCAATGTATAAAGAGAATGCCATTGCAGTTGTGGGTTGGTGAGATATAGGAGATCCAAGTTGGTGGCCTAATTGATAAAGATTTCATTAGCAGTGACCTGGGAAGACATACTATTGTGAAAGAATGTCTTTCTTGGGTGGGGACTCAGTAATAGACGTAAGGAGGAGGGCTTACAGGCAGTAGTCCTGGCTATTGCTGAACGACAGAAGGGTAATGAGAAGTGAAGGGAGATTAAGAGCCACCTAAAGACAGCAAGTGCGAGCCAGAAGGGTTTCAGAGTGGGTCACAAGGAGACTGCTGTCTTACGCAGTGGAAGGCAGACATACGTGAGACTGCAGGTCTAGTGGGTTGTGTGTCCGGGCAGGTCTGGTCCTAAGTCAGTCCAGATGTTTCCTCTCTGGTCTTCTGATCTGCGTGGCCTGTGGTAGAATAGGGGTTTTCTGCCGAGTTGGGAGCTGGAGTTCTGGTAGCTGGTGTGGTCCCTCATCAAGTAGAGGGGTCTCCACCCAACTTTAGGGCCGGGACATGGTAATGCAGAGGGGGTAAAGATTGGGGACAGAGGGGGAGGGGCACTAGGAGAGTGGAGATGGTCTGAGGGCTTAACTGGACTTCTGGTGGCCAACATTGCCTCTGGTAGAGAAGGGAGCCTCCACCGCGGTTGGACATGGGCAAAGTCACTGAAAATTAGAAAACTTGAAAGCAATAGTATCTAGTTAACTGCCACAAATGCATTCAATAAATAATGCAGTTCAGAGAAAACCAGCTATAGCAACATGTAGGCGGATTTAACAATGATCTTAGCAGTTCATTGGTCTGAAAGCATAGAGCTGAATCATTTGGAAATGCCACAAGCTCGCTTACAAGTGGCAACCAAGAAGCAAAAGAATCCACGACAGACTCAGTGAAGCTCCTGCTCTCCTTACGGTACCAGAGGTCAAAGGGAGGGCTCAGCTGGGGAGAAGCCAGCACGTGCACGATAGAGACCCCAGCCCTCACTGCTTCTGTACGGAGGTTTCCGTGTCTAATGCAAGGCTTTAGTGTCGTTACTGAAGTTAATTTAGTCCAGCAGGAACTACAAAGCCCGAAAACTTAATTCTGTAAGTGAGTTTGACAAATGGAAATTAAAGCACACTTGATGGATGGCAGGCTCACAGGCGCGTGTTCTTGCTGCACACATAGTCCCTGTGAGATCTGAAACTTCAACATGCAGATGCTCACTGTGGCCGCGCTCACATTTTCACATTTTTGTTTCCACTTTGCCACTAGATTGCTGTCTGCTTTCACTCATTAGAAGTTTTGCTAACTCCCTCTTCACAACAAATGCAAAGGCGGGCTGGTTTTCACGACTCTTCTCCACTGTCTCTGAGCTTCTGTAACTTACTCATTAGTCAACTTATCTTCTGGAGGTGCTCTTCTCTTCCTTACCCTTGTGCCCCCAAAGGACTTAATCCCTAGGCATTTGAGCTATTCCCTGGGAGTCTGTCTCTTCAGCAGTGCGCATTCTGTTGGTGGATTTGGCTGAGATGGATAATACAATAGCATTACGTTCTTCTTTCTTGTAGGCTCTTCATGTCAGAATCTTGGTCTCCCCTCTTTCAAAGCCTAGCACTGTCTCCCATAAACACTCACACTCCGCTTGTCTTGGGGCCTGTGATTAGCAAGAGAAATAATCCCTTTTCTCTCATCCTGGCCATTGGGTGGGCTCAGCGGTGAGGCTTTCACTAAAGACTCCCTGTCTTCTAGGACCAAAGCTTGTGGGGCTGTCTTAAAATATTGTTAGTGTTATCTTACGTTAGCAACTTTAAGGTGTGTCATGAAAATGAAAATAAGAGTAGTAGAAATAAGAGCAATGAAACAAGTCCTCAGGAAGGATAATTTGGCCTTACTGAGTGGTGTCCACACTTTTATAAACCCACCTCTGGGGGGCAGTAGAGGGCAGAGGGTTTGTATAGCTTCCTTGGGACTTCAAATCCACCCAGACACTCACCGACTTTGTAATCTGTGCCTACGTTTACTCTGTGCAACAGGCATCCCTCCAAATCCTCCCACACAGCGTTTTTGTTAAGATTAAATGAGATATTTCCTGCCACACATGCACAGTCGCATCTGGCATGGAGTCAACGTTTGATACAAGCGCATGTTGTCATTATGGAGTAGAATGTTTGGTCCATATCATTACCAAGTTTAAGCAAATGTAGACTTAAAAGCCGGTAGGAAATTTATAGGCAAGATTTAAGCATTGAAAATCTCCTACAGCCCCAGAGATTTGTGTTTCTATCATTTTATTTCAAATATCAAGGTGTCTTTTAAATGTGGCAATGGCAGCAGTCACCCTACTGTGTGCTTTTTTTCTGGGTGGTACCAGTCTAGCTACACAATCTCCTATAGGCAATCTGGGAACCTCATTGTAGAAGAAAGAAAACCGCACTTAGGTCCAACCATGTCCTGACCTCATAGAGCAAACCAGGTATGGGTGCCAGAGGCCCAAACACATAAAGTGGACATTGTAATACGCTGTTAATGAGAATAAAAATTACAAACATTACTAGTGTCTGCAATAATTTAAAATGTAGATTCCCTTTGAGTTACCAAGTCCACTTCAAAGATTGTTCTGTAGAAATATAAACAACAACATTGAATGTACATTTAAAAGTCATTATTGTAGCCTCAATTGTGGCAGTAAAAAATTAACTAGTCTGACTAGCAACAATTCAGTGTGGCAATACTCTTGCCGTGGAATGTTAAGCGACTTTCAAATGATGATTTAGGTTTCTGCTTTTATAGGTGAGAGGCCTAACCGGATACGTTGGTAACTGTGCAAGTTCTCACAACATATTTATAACATCATCTGATCACACACACACACACATATGCATACACAAATACAAATCACACATGCGCACGCACACACACTCATACACACACATATGCATACACAAATACTAATGCATGTACACACACACACTCACACATGCATACACAAATACTAATGCATGTACATACACATACACTCACACATGCGTGCGCACACACACACACACGCACGTGCACATGCACACACACATGCACACACACGCACACACACGCACGCGTACACACGTATGCACACACACACATACACACACGCACACACTTTCTCTTCCCGTCCCTTGGGCCTCCTCTGCCTCCTTTCTCTCTCGTTTAACATCTGAAAGTCAATGATAACAACACCTTGTTCCCTAGCTGTCTAGCGCTGATGAGTTCATGTGGCCCCAATGCTCAGTTTGTAGCTTGAATCCGAACCACTGGTTTTTGTTGCTGGTATTGTCTGGACTGTATCTGCCATACAACTAGGTTGGTCTTGAACTCTTGACCAAGTAGTCAGGGCTGCAAGTGTCTTTCTCCGTGTGCCTGGCTAACTCACATTTGTTTTTAACTTAAAACATGGGCAGTCTGCCAGGTTTTTCTCTGGTTTCCTCTACCTGTGTAGTTTCAAAGCCCACCTTATTCACATTTCTTTCTTTCTTCCTTCCTTCCTTTCTTTCTTTTTATCTTTTTTTTTTCAGGCCTAGAATCTGAACTGAACACCTCACATGTGCCACACAAGCCCGTTATCACTGATCCACACCCTTAATGGCAGACAGAACATGACTTCAACAAAGCATTACTTCCTTAATTATTGATGTTTCTAACTTATAAGGATCTGGATGCTCAATGACAGGAGAAACGGTGTGTACAAACATCCACTATATGGAAAATCTCAACTAAGGGATTTTTAAGGCACAGGCCTGACCATTACCCCAGAAGGAACAAGGCCCAGAAAACCCCTGGGAAGGATAACTAGAAGAAACACAGTCATAGATTTCTTGCCATGCTATCTGTTCATCAAGGCAGAGTGGATCATAAGATAAAGTACCAAAAGCGTTTGGAGTCTGTCTATCTTTCCTCGCCATGTTTTCAAAGGGCATGCAGAAACCTCAGCTGCTGGGGGTACTTACCCTGCAGACAGATCTCTGTGAGTTTGTGGCTAGCTTGGTCTCCAAAGGGAGTTCTGGGGCTGCCAGAGCTTCAATGAGGTCCCATCTCAAGAACGGACAGACAAAATTTCAACGGTGGCTGTCTGGTGCCAGTAAAAATGGTAACTGCAAACAGGGCTTATATCTTTCCCTGTCTGATCAATTCATTATGGGAAACTCCCCAGGAGATCTAATAGAGACCGAGGAAGGGCTGGCCCAGGAAAAAGACAGAGATGGTGAAGCTGTAGGGAGTGAAGAATCAATGGCCAGTGCAAATTTCCTCATGTTTCCCAGTGTTCCCTTTGTTACGACTCACATGTTTTATTTTCGCACGGACGCTGCACTGGGAATAACCCGCTCTTGTGACAGAAGTCACGCGGTCCTAGCATGTGACAACTGACAATGGTGTCCCGTTGTCAGACGTTCAGTCTCTGCCAAGAACAGATCGAATCTAAAGTGGTTTCTCGCACGAGGACGGTTGCTGCTAAAATGTGACTTTGCGTTGAGAATTTTCTGACTAAGTTGGCCAGGAACATCGCTGCTGGCCATCGGCACTTGAATATAATTAAGGCCTCTTTGCGATTGCGTCAGAGTTTTGTCAAGGTTTCACTTCCTTTGGGACTTACGCAAAGCTCTTGGCCTTTTGGTGAATCTGATAGGGACAGTGTGCTTAAATATGGCTTGTGCTGCATCCATCCAATCAAATGCTGTCTGCTAAGCATTGCTATTTACTTTATTGTAGGCAATGAGAGACTATACAGGAACATTCTATTTCAGTGGATCCCTAGGAAGGTGGCAGATCCCTGCACATCGGGCCAGTTTAGTTTCCTGTTCCTAGAATATGAATATTGTATCAAGCCATACTGCATACCTGCCATTTCATAGATGCCAAAGCATCTGTGATCATTGGCTCTTGTGGGGTTAGGAGATGATAAATACCTTTGGGGACCCTGTTGTAGCACAGAACTAGTGAGTTTCACTATTTTGAGGCAAGATGACATACTTGGCGAGATTTTTGTACTTTTGGGCTGTTGGAGGGATGTACACAAGAGCTAAGAAACCCTCAAATGCCTTGAATCCGAAAATGACTAGAAAATCCTAGATGTGGAGAGTGTAAAGGCACTGATATTAATATCAAAGCATGGATATACTGAATTTAAATTTCTATTACATACCCACCAGATGCCATACCTGTATTAGATGTTGAGAGTTTAGGATTCACAAACTTTGCCCTTAAACAGTTTGCTTACCCCCCCCCATAGAAATAGACCTAGTGAAAATACTTAGAACCCAGTGTGCACTCACAGAGACTTTAAAGTGTTTATGGCCATTAAGGGAGAAATTGACAGGTTTGCATGGAGAAATTCATAGAGGCTCAGTAGCGGATATAACATTTGCACGTTGTAGTGTAATACATTAAATAGTCTGTACTCTGGTGTTGAGGAAGTTGCTAATGTAATTCATCGAAGATGTTGAGGGGTGGCTGTGGTGCATGCTTTTAATACAAGCCCTGGGGAGGCAGAGGCAGGAGATCTCGGTGAGTTTGATCTACAGAGTTTGGTCTACAGAGTTTGGTCTACAGAGTGAGTGAGTTTCAGGATAACCAGGGCAACACCAAGAAACCCTTCTCAAAAACAAAAAAGGCATAACCCAAAAATGAATGAAGAAGATACATTATGGTCTCCATTATTTATTTCTAAACAACAAACCATCTGAAAGCAGGCAGAGATCTTGGGGCACAGCTGCTCAGTAGGAAATCCCTTGCCTAAAATGTGCAAGGTCCTGGGTTTAATCCCTACACAAAAGTAGGTGGTTACAGCCTCATACTGTAGGTGTTTCTTTCTTTAGATGGGGGTCAGCAAACTGTAGTCCCCAGGACATTCTGGTCTGCTGTCTGTTTCTATTAATAGCTTCACGATCATTGGATTGCTTTTTGTCTAAGCTGTTATGTGGGGACAGTAGAACTTAGTGTTGTGGCAGATTCTTTGTGGTTTGAAAGAGCGAAAAGCATCATCTACCCTGTATCCTAACTCAGTGTTGTCAATGGAGTTTCCAGGATGGTGTCAACACTACTAGATACTGTTCAAAACATGGCTGCTGTAATGGGAAAGATTATTTTAATTTTTACATAATTTTAGTTCATTTCAATGTAAATAGATACTTGTTACTTATGGCCACATATTGAATAGCCTAGTTCTACAGAGTAAGTTCCCTGAGTCCAGCATCCAATCTTTGCTTGTCATTTTTATTCAATTATATACCATCATGCACAATATTGCCTTGTACACGGTCGAGTCTGTAAGTCTCAGCACACTTCTATAGTCTCAACTAAAAGTCTGTTAAGTCTCAACTAAATTTCTCACATTATTTCTCTTATTGTAATTAAGCTTTGTGAATGACTTAAAATATTTTCTTAGAATGGATAGTAATTGGGCTCAGCTCACACGTCCAGTAGCTTCTTTAAAATATCTTCAAATGTTCTAGAGTGTACAGCTTGTGAGGGTCCAAGTTAGAGCATGCAGTATTCAAGTATAAGGACTCAAGAGCTAGCTACATTTTAGATGCTGAGGTAAGAACTTGTCCCTTCAAAGCATCAAGGGAAGGAACCACATTTCCTCTGGGGATAGGAAAGTTCGCAAAGGACTCGTGTTCTGGTCCCAGCACCTACTTGGAAGCAAACAACTATCTGTACGTTCAGTTTTAGGGCATCTGATACCTTTTCTGACTTCCATGAACTCTTGCATGCACACAGTACACATATGTACACTCAGGAACACACACACACACACACACACACACACACACACACACACACACTTATAAGGTACAATTGCCTGGGATCATAGGGCCCGGGGCTTTAAGTTCTTTGTTCTACGTTTCCAAGCAAAGTCACTTCCCCCCAAGGCAGCAATTGGCTGCAGCAGCAAGAAAATAACCATGGTTTCTCACCTCTCAATGGTCCAGCACCGGATCAGGCTCATCTAAGACATCCCTCAGCTGTTTTAAGGCCACTACATCTCTACTGAGTTATAAAGCCCATCCATTTTATTCCACGGGCCTTCTGGGCTTTGAATTTGAGAGATGAGGAGTTTTAGTATAGGTTGTTCCTTTTTGGAGGGATCTGGTATAAATGAGTTATATACGAATCAAGGGAAGGGACAGTTTATCAAATCAAATAAACAGTCCTGTGATGTTTTTCCCAGTCCTAGAGTCTCCTTGTATTTGCACAGCTGACAGGACTTAAGCACAGCAGCAGATAGTTGGGCTCCAAGACAACCTCCTGTGTTAGTTTATGATGCAGATGACTTAAAGGGGAATCTCGGATGCCTCACTCAAGAGAGACTTTTAAAAGACAGGAAAGGAGAAAGGTAAAAATGCTCAGACATAGCAGGTAAAGTGTCTCACACTTGCAAGCCAACACTCCGGAGGTTGAGGAAGATATACTTCCATGAGTCTGAAGCCAACCTGGTCTACAAAGGGATTTCCAGGCTAGTATGAACCACAGAGTAAGATCCTGTCTCCAGGAGGAAGAAGAGGAAAAGAATGGAGTGAAAAAAAAATTAAAAAGAAAGGATAAAAGGAAAATGTTTTGACGGGCATAGTTACATATACTTTTTCCATTTTGTGTAAATTCTTTATTGATAATATTCAGTTCATTATGATAACCCTTTGCCATGCTGTTGCTTGAACTATCACACAACTACCATTCTATACACTTTTCTTAGGTATTTCTACAGGATGCAATAAGAATATGCATGCCTCATATTTCATAATTTAGCAGGTGACCTTGCAAGAATGTTTGCCCCTAAAATATGTACATAGCAATTTTCGGTTACAAATTGAGAGTCTGGCCACCCTGCCAGGTAGCAACGTGCTTCGGGCTTCAGTCTAGATACTACGTCCTCGTGCTGCTACTGCTTGCCTCTTTATTCAGAGGTACCTAGCTTGCGCTTCTAACCCTCTCGAGTCTGCAAGTGTCCCTTGAGCACACAGGGTGGGAAGCAGTGAGTTCCAAATAAGAAGCTACTTTAGGAATAACCAGAAACGGTAAACTCTGAAAAGGGACCACCTGTCTTGCATTCTAAGAAGTCAGCCACCGCCCTCACCTGCACAATGCCAGGAACTCTGTTTTGCTGGTAGACATTTTGAGTTAATTGCACAGGGCCATCGCAACAGAGAGGCATGGTAAGATAGGAAGTGCTTCTTTCTACTTGCAAGTGGGCTGGGTATAAAACTTATTTGTCGCTAGTTAGAGGCTCTGACTACGTTGTTACCTCAGAGGGATGGTAGACCAACTTGCAAATAAATAAATAAAATAAATAAATAAATAAATAAATAAATAAATGAATAAAGTCTTCTGAACTCACAAAGTTGATGACTATATTGCTACTTGGAATCTGTGATAGCCAGAAGTAGCGTGAGAGAAAGCCCTAGTGAGCAAAGCTAGAGGTCATCTGATGGCACATTCATATAGGCAGGGCTGATGACCACCATGTTTGCACGGGGCTGCGAGAGTCAGAGGTTTGGGGTGGGGGAGTAGTGAGCCACAGAGCTGCAAGCTTTTCTGTGCACGAGAGCCAGGATGTTCTCTGATCTAGCTTCAAGAATAAAAGCAAACCGGCTCAAAGGAATGCAGATAGGGGCCTGCCTCCAGTTACCTTGCCTTCAGGCTGTAGCTCAGGTTTCCGACCAGCCACGATCTTCTTGGTCAGCCTCCAGCCAGTAATTGAGCACTAAGGGAGATTAAGGCCTTGTCATTCCTGCCCAACATGGGTCCTTCTAACACAATATTTTTCCTAAGCTCTGCATTGCAGCGGCTGAAGATTTGCCAGATCTGCCTTCTGGCACGAGATCCCCCTGCCAATTTCCCTATTTCCTTTTCACAAGTGCCAGACCAGCATCGCGCTTAGAAGGTTTTCCCTGCCCAATCCTGCAACCTCATCGTTTGATCTTTCGTGGGTCCTGTTACCCAATAAACTGTCGGCTCTTCAAATGCTGCATCAGCATCTGCTTCCCGAAGGACCTGATGGCTCTTTGTAAAACCAGCGCTGCTAGGAAGGATCTCCTCATAAACACACACGCAAGTCACCGAGTAACCGAACACAAATGCTGATGTGTGAGAGCTTAAATTAGCTGTACGCAAATGACAGGAAAATGCTTTTCTCCTCAACCAGTTCCATGCCTCGGACTCTGCCTCATGTCCACACGATTCTTCTCAGGGAAGAGAGAAATTCAGCTTACACATTTTCAGCACTTTTAATCTGTCATTTCAGAGGGCTTTTTAAATTCGCCCATGCTGCCTCTCTGAACGGGGTTATGTTTGATATGTTGAAAGGCCTGGTGTTGGAAATCCTCAGGAGTGTTTCCGTGCAATCTGGTTTTGCCTGCAATGTCAATATTTACTGAAAGAGGATTGGGGAAGGTTTGGACTTAAGTTCTAGTATTTAGAGTTTATGAATCTATGTCACCGTAATTATAATTGGATTTGAAACCTTAAGGTATTGCTTGAAAAAAAAATCCCACTCCTTTGTTACTGAGTTTTATATTTTCGTGTTGAAAACTCTGAGATGTTTCTATCAATGGCTCCCCGATAAGAAAATAATTGAAGTAAAACCATGTAAAGACAAGAGCACACCTAGAAGGTGCCTTTAGAACATCAGTTTTGTGCTGACAACTTTTATACACTCCGTGTTCATGTTCGCTGCAGAAAAGTTATGTTCAGGAACAAAGGAATTATTTTATTTATTTTTTTTTTGTGTGTGTGTGTGTGTGTGCTTATATTTAAGAAAGCCCTGTGTTTAACTTAGGTGCAGTGGCATGGGGAAGAAAGAATGGATGAAATTTGAGCAACACCCTTTAAAAAGACAAGGTACATTTTATTTCCCTCATTTTTTCCTCAAAGCAGCAAAGAAAACATGGAATGATTGATTAAAAGAAGACAATATTTATGGAAGTCTATTTGATAGTTATCTCCCAAGTTATTCTACTGTTATTCTATTACTGCTTATTTATTTGTGGTTTCATTTAGTTCTTTAAAAAAAAAACTAAAGCATATTCAAATAATTACATATGTATTTTTTAAACTATCAAACCTGATTGATTCTCATCAGGATGGTGTTTTGCTTGTCTAGTGAGTGGTACATATTCACTATGCTTAATATTAATTAGCATTTCATGTCAAATCATAACTTCCATCATCCCTCTATCCCCACACATAATTTGTGTGAATATGTGCATTTACTCTAAACACACTACAAATGAGACTGCTAAGCATATTGTACTAGTTTAGAAAAGAAAATTCTGAGTACAAAATGTTCTATGAGCTCATGGAGAATTTATCGATTGTGGCTGCTGGGCTGAGTAATGTACATATGTGTGTTAGCTTAATAGGGTGGCCCTATAAACAAACAACAAACAAAAAAGGTGATTGCATCTTTAAAGACCCTACATTAATCTGGTTTTCATTATTCTAACGAAACACCCAAGCCCTAACTCTTGAAGGAACGGAGTTTATTTAGGTCGCATGTGTTAGGGTTGAAAGCTAATAGTGTGTGGCCACATTGGCTAAGTCTCTGGTGAGGGCATTGTGGTAACGGCTCTACAGCAGGGATATCTGTAGGAGGCAGAGAGCCTGGTCCTGTAGGAAGCTGAAGAGAGAGAGAGACTCCCAGCTCAGGGTTAGATTTTAATGCCCACTTTGTGAGAGCCCCCCTTAGTCATGGCTACTGATAAACCCAATGATTAGCTATAGGGTCTGCCTCTGGAAGGTTCCCTCAGCTTCCACGTCACCACACTGGGATCCAACTTCCAACATGCAAACCATACTTGAACCAAATTCAGATGACAGCCATAGGTACTGAAATAGGAGTTCAATATTTCACCTCAGGTGACACAGTTAAACCACAGCAGTGTGGAAAGCATGTTGCCTGTACCTCAAAAGGTTATGGATGGATTTTTAACTTGTATCTGCTCTCTTGATTTCAGATATATAATTCTTTTCACAATTCATCTTTTCTCAGGTTGACCTGGAGGGACTTGTTACGGCCCATGATGTTTTCATAGTTAACTCTAGAACAATTAACACTCCTTGTTAGGGTGTGAGATGTACTTATGAATGAAATCCAACGTAGCATGACATAGTTCAATTATTCTGAATGCATACAGGAAGATGCCAATCACCGAGTACTAAATCTAACTTTTGTCCAGACACTTCAGTTTTGGATCAGCATTTCTCAATGTAGATTTTTTTTTAATATTTATTTATGTGTATGTCTGTCTGCCTTTTTGTCTGTCTATCTGTCTGTGTGTATAGGTATGGTGTGCCCAAGGAATCCAGAAGAAGGTGTCAGATGAGTTACAGGTGGTTGTGAGCTGTCTCGTGTAGGTAGTAGGAACTAAATCCTCTGGAAAAGCAGCCATTGCTCTTACCTGCTGAGTCATCTCTGCAGTGCCTCCGCTCAACATGTAAAGTGAGCTATTATACCTCAAAGCTTTGGGTTTCCTCATTTATCACTAGTTCTAGATGATTTACAGTTATATAATTTTTATGTGGCACACATACAGGTTAAGTACTATTAGTTCTATATTAAGGCAGCAGAGACACAGGCACAAGATGATCTGATAGCTTTCCCAAGGTCCATTAGCCAGTAGCGACACAGCTGAAATCTGAATGCTGGCGTTCTGGTTTCAAAGTCCATACGCCTAATAACCACATATTGCCTCTGTGGTAAATCATTTATCAGAAACCAACCCAGACATCTTTGCACCATTTTTTGTTGTTGTGGAGATCATTTGGCTACCTCCCAGGATCTGTGCATTAGCGAGAAATTCTCTTTAATTCTGTTATTGATCAAAATAGATGGGACTTGGCACAGAAGGTTATAAGTTAGAGAAACAACTGCTTTACACATTTAAACATTTAAGCACAAGGTCTCCAGAACGTCGTAGAAACCACTCTCTGCCCCTGACTAGCATTGCTTTATTTATTTATTATTTATTTATTAGCTCGTTTCCTTTGAAGATGCTTAACTTCTCCTTTGTGAATGGCTGTCAAGAAGAGTGACTTTTAGACTTTAACATGTACCGGTGACTATGAGCTTATGGGTGCTGCAGAGAACATCCAATCACAGTCTCACTGCAGTACCCTGAGAGCACGTCGGAGTGGCACACACAGGGATTAATGTTCTGTTCTTGTTGCCGAACGTAGACATAAGTAATATGTTTACAGACATCCTCTGATGGTGGGTCATTATATTCAGTCCACACACCGAAACCCAAGCACCAGACAGGATGCTACCCTACCCTCTCCACGTTCACAAGGACAAGGCACTATACCCTTCAGGGATGATATCGTTGATGGATGAGTCCTGTAACTTTGACTTTCGCCCAGGGGCAAACTGTAAATCTCACTGGAAGGCAAAGTTAAGGGGAAGTGGTCGTCATGCCACTCAGGCTGCTGGGGGGGGGGGAAACTACGTGATTTTGTTCAAGTAGGTATGAGAGGTTAATGTCTGACTCACAGCACTAGATAACGGGTTCCCACTATCGGAGGAGACCGCTGTCGGAGGAGAGGCTGGGGGAATCTGGTAGGAGGGTAAATCAAAAGCAGCTGGCACATGTAAGGAGCGGGCTGTGGGAAGCCCCAGGCTCTCGGCTGATAACTTATCTGTCTCCTGCAGTGAGGTTGGATCGTGCAGCTGAAATATAGCCAGCGTATATTTTACATGCGGGGCGTTGCAGGGATATTTATAGCAGACTAAATGTCTTAAAATTTAAATGATACAATAGTCCAAACAGATATATGTAGAAAACAGAGTGACACCATTAGATAAAACAAACACCAACCCACCTAGCTTTAATTAGTGTTTACTTTGTTGCTTGCTTTTTCTCTCCCTTCTCTTCTAAAAAAAAAGAAAAAGAAAAAAAGAAAAAGAAAAAAGAAATTTACAGAAAACTTTAGACATATAAGGGGAAAATCAGCAATCTTAACCCGTCCATACCCTACCCACTTTCTCACACCCTCAGAATATTTCTAAGGAAACCTTGTCCATCTTTTCACAACACCCACGATGCATTTTCATGCATCGAACTATAAGACAAAAAAACGATCTATTAGAAAATACAGTCACAGTATCACGTCACCTAAACCGTTCCTTAATGCGCTGGAGTAACCATTGGTGCTCCAATTTCCTGCTCTCTGTTTTCTGTTGTTTCTAAGCTTGTTTTTTGTTTATGGCTTTGTTTCTTGTTGTTGGCAGAATGAAGAGCTTTCATGTCCCTCTTAGGTCTCGCCTCTCAGTCTGCAGACTCCTCGCTTCCACCGCTGCTAATCTTCCTTGCAATTTATTTGTTGAAGAAACTCACTCTGGGTTTTTGCCTGTTGTCTCATCATTGCCCCATCTAACATTTTCCTTTGTCCTCTGTTTCCACTGCATCCAGATTTGGATTTGAACACTGACACGCTTACACCCTCTCCCTTTTCATAGGAATATCCTACAGACATTACGTGCACCTCTCTCGGGGCTCGCCAGGTTCACTAGCTTTCTGTCCTGACTGTTGCTCAGGTCACACTATCATGTTTTGTTTTCCCCGTCTTTTTAAGTAAATAAAAAGTTACAGTTACGGCTCAGGACCTATCCTGCCGTCTTTCTTTCCCTAGAGCTAAAGATGATTCTGAGCTTGCATGCTTCCTGTTTTTATACTTTAAGTATATAAGCCTATTTTTATAAAGTAGATCCAAATTGTGTATGTGTGTAGGCCCGTGTGTGTGTGTGTGTGTGTGTGTGTGTGTGTGTGTGTGTGTGTGTGCACAGAAGCCAAAAGGGGATATCAAAAGGGGAGCTGGAGTTAAAGGAGATTTGTAAGCCACCTGAGGTAGGCACTGGAGAACGAACAGGGCCTCTACAAGAGCAATAAGCTCTCTTAACTACTGAACCGTGTCTTGAGCTCCCTTTATTTCTGAACTTCTAAAAAAAAAAAAAAAAAAAAAAAGCTATCAAGCTGGCTATCAAGCAAAAGACCTATTAAAATTAAATAATACAAATTTATGATTAAGTGAATTGTGTTGAAGCAGAGGTGGTAATAATACTTAAAGCTGACCTCTTACTAATTATTTTACTGACTACACTAGACTTATCTATGCTTGTGACTATTTGCTGTTGTGGTAACAGTTAAGGAAATACTCCCTGCTGCTGTGTGACTATGTTTTTCGCCCCTCTTCTTCCTCAGACAGCTTTGCCTCGTCTACTTGATATCAGCTGTGTTGGAAATATTTATGCAATAGGAGTTAGAGACCGTCACAAATCAGGACTGAGTTTATCATCTTGCTGATCAATATGGCTTAAAAAAAAATGAGATCCAGATCATAATGAATAAAAACAGTTCAGTAAGTGTGCAACCCTTAAAATTTAGGGACTATTAATCAGTGCTCAAAACCTCTCATTCCCTAACACATCCAACATCCCATTATGAGGCTACATTAACGTTCTTCAGAAAGAGATGGATGACTCGGTGAGTGACAGAGGAATGCAGAGGTCTAATTCAAGGATGAAACACTCAAGAATATGCTTATTGTAGATGAAAGACTTTTGTTTTGAGAGAAAACATAAGAGCCTATCTTTGCAGCCAACAAGGAAACACCACTCAGGAGCATTTTCATAAATGTTCTCATTTGTCACACTCAAGGTGTGGGGGCAGCTAGAATGTGTCCTGCTATACCTTGGTCCTGATTCATCTCTGCTTTCAGATTACCTTCATGTTGTTTTTGGGAAGGGGTTCTCCAGGCAATGGCTGAGCAATGAGGTAATTTATGTTCAAGCCATTTCTACCCAACTCAAGATCCCTTGGATGACATCCTTGGTTCTGGAATCCATCTCAGGGGGTAGGAACCGTATCAGTTCCACATTCTCATGTAACAGCCCCCCTCAAGTCATCCGTCCCCATTTCTTACATGCTGTACCCACAAATAACCCAATGCCACCTCCTGGACTGTTCCCTAGGAACCCCACTTGCCACAGTCCTTATGCCTGTGAGTAGGGAAGGCTTTATCCTGTACTAAAGTGTTATTCTGACACTCCACGGGATTGTGTTGGAGTTACTGGCTTTATCACACAGTAAAGCGTGTACACAGTTCCACTGACTTTGAAATTCCGAAGGCAGATCTCCGGCTATGCCATGTCTACACCTGCATCTCCTTATGACGCTTTTACTGTAGTAAATGGCTTGAGCAACAGTTGGCCAGCATTGCCTTCAAATAGCAGGTGACCAATAACCAAGTATGATTGTCCCTGTTCTCCACCTGACAAATGAGAATCAAGGTTGGAAAGACTAAACAGGAGTGAGTACCGTGGCCAACTAGCTGTGTTCCATCTTAATTTGGTGTGGCGAAACGAATGTGTGTACTTCTGCTTTACTCAATAGTACCGCTGCGTCTAAATAATTGCTGTCTAGCTCTATTTACGGGGAGACTCTGCTTTATTTATTTAATATTATTTATTTATTTATTTATTTATTTATTTATTTGTTTATTTATGATGACAAAGGGTCTTGCTCACTCACTGCTTCAAAATAGCACAAAGAAGAGTCTTTTGTGTGGGTGGGAGGATGTCTTCTACCACTTGGTTAGTATCTGGCATTCTCCAGTGGACACCAGCGATGTCCCCGTTGGCTGGAGGCAACGTATCCGTGTTGCAGCTATAAATAGAAAGGCCGTGCAAGCACGCATGCCTGCCCCTCCTCTTCTACCACACACATTCCTGTTCTGTGATCTTTTCTTGATCTCTGATAATCAGCCCTTTCCACCCTATAGTGGCAAGAAAGATGAGAGCCATATGTTCACAAATTGGACTAGGAATGCATGCTCCAGCATTTCTTGGAAATAAAATAAGGCACATTTTCTTTTCTTTTTTTTTTTTGAAGCCATTTAGGTTTGATATTGAATGAAGAATGTATAGGAATGAAAAGGAAATAGTTATATTGTAAGACTTTAAATGAGCTGGTCCCAAATCCCTTTTGACACAGAGAAATATGTGTCTGATGAGGCGTGGTGCTAGACTAAACCCAGTGACAGTGATGATTTAGAATCTGTCATTGCAAAGGCCCTGGATCTGTGTGTAAATTTTAACACTCCCCAAGTCCCCTAGATATGAACGAGCGAAGACACTGTAGCCATCGACGTCAGCCTTCAAAGCGGATCTAATCACAACAGGGGCTGGAGGAGAGGAGGGAGGGCTGCTCCAGGGTCTACCCGGTCAGGGCCACAGCCTCAGAATGCGGTCTCCCCCAAACAGAAAAGATTGCTTGTTGTTTTCCTCGTACCCAGAACACAGCTGGCAGTGTCTCCCCCGATTCAATGTACTCTGTAGGGTCTGAGGACCAGAAAAAAAGGCAAAAGGGAAACTTTCCCCATTGTTACTCGGAGGAAATTAACTGCTTGCCTGTAGTTAAAGGAAGGAAGGAAGAAAGGAAGGAAGGGAGAGAGGGAGGGAGGAAGGGAGGAAGGAAGACCTAGCAATATGGAATGCCATTTGTGTTCAGGCTAGTTTAGAGTTTAAAGCAGAGATGCCCAAGAGAAGAAGACCATCATAAAAACATATAATAGCAACATTCCACCAACAGCTTCACTTAGCCAAAAAACGCTCATGTTGGGGAAAAAGAAGAAGCTATGCAAAGACATACATTCTCAGTGGCTCTCTGCGGTGCTGTGGCAACAAACAAACATGATACCCTCATGCCCTCGGGCCTGAAGATTAAAAAAGGCTTTAGACACCTGGCCAAGGCTTTGCCGCCACTTCTAAGTGGTGGCAAATACACATGCCATGGTGGATTATCTTGTGATCCTTCATGTAGCAAAAAAAAAAAAAAAAACTAGTATGTTTATTCTACTTCAGGATACTTTTCCTTTATTTTTATGTATCCAAAAATATCTACATTTATCTACATAGTCCATTATTAACTACTTAGCAGTATTTCTTTCTTCGTTGAGAAATGACATGATTGCCTTTTTTTTAACAATAAAATAAATAGAGCAGCAGAACAGTAATGATGTTTGTATGAATTTAATTTTTAAGATCTTCTCTGCACTTACTCACAGCACTAAGGACTCTATAATTAGCATCTTCAGGGGAGGGTGGAGAGGCATAGGCTTGCCTTGAACTCATGACCCTTTTGAGAGCCACAGCCTCTCACGTGCTGGGATTACAGGCATGTGCCACCACCCCCAAGTTCTGTGATTATTATCTCATCTAAAGAAATGCCAGTATTAATACACAGGGATCAGCCTTGCTTTATGTACCGGGGAACTGACATCAAGAGAGTTACCAGCTATGAAATGAGGCCTTGCAGAACCCAGCTATCTGAATACAGACTGTTCTCTCTTTAGGTTATCTTGCTTCTCGCCTCATCTTCTCCCCAGTTCCAACAGCAACAGTGAAATCATTGTTATAGACACATTTGTGTGTCTTTTATGTGACTGACACTAAGTATGTGTGTGTGTGTATGCATGCATATGTGTATAGACTCATTTAATGCAACTTATCAATAAGGTAGGACTGTCATTGCCACTGTTTCATAGGAGAGGAAGGTGAGACACAGAGGCATTCTTCAAGTGCCAGAGCAACATTGAGCCTGGCAGCCGGTGGGGCTTCAGTGTCTACAGCAAGCACCAGGGTCCTGTCTCCCAACACGAGAGCCTAACCCAGTGTCCATACTCATTCGTGTGATTTCGGGAAATAGGTGAATTAATCTTCAAGTTTATCATCTCCCCATGACTTCCCCAGAGTCTGCCAACCCCCTTCCCATTCTCAGACGGAACATACTTCTTTTTTGTAAACTGCGAAGTAAATTACATAACAGTATTTCCATTTCTGGGCATTTTATTGGAATGCCGCACTTAGCCACGTAAAACAAATTAAGCCGTAGGGTAAAAATGAAGAAGCACTAACATGTTTAGCACCCAGGGTGACCCAGAAGTTTGCTTACGTGGTGCATATAGTCCTTGCCGTGTGCAGTTTTTTATGGTAGGGAGGATGGTGAGTGTAGGTGATTGATTTACTGTAACCAGAACAAGGTGACATCAATGCCAGGACAGCCGTGTGATGACCATAGCTGACACACCAAAAAACGTTCGAAATGAACACTCAGTACAGGAGGAAAGAGAAACCTTTGCTGTGACCCATGAGGGTGGGGAGTGTGCACTTGGAAACTGGCAAAGTTAGGAGCAGCAAAGCCTGACAGCATTGCCATGGGGAGGAGGTCACAGACCCTAAGGGAGTGAAGGCATTTCACAGGACGGGGGAGTGGGCCTGGCTACCATCTCACTCTGTTAATTCTGGGTGCAGAAGACAGCATGGATCCTTTGAGCCTGCACTCACTGTTGGGACCCTGTAAAGACCTGAGAAGAGTTTGAAAGATGACATCATAATCCGTAAAAGGAAAACGGTTGTTTACTGGGCCTCAAAGAGCACATCTTTTGTTTTTCTCTGTTTGTTTCTTTTTTATCTATTTGTAACATCCCACGGGCAGCCTCCTTTCCCTCTTCCCCTCCCGGGCCCTCCCTCCCCCCCCACTGCTCCTCCCTTTCCCTTCAGAAAAGAGCATGTTTCCCAGGGATATCCACCCAACGTCGCATAGCAAGTTACAATATGACCAAGCACAAACTCTTATCAAGGATGGACGAAGCAATCCCATAGGAGGAAAAGGGTCCCAGAAGCAGGCAAATGAGTCAGAGACAGCCCCCGCTCCAACTGTTAGGAATCCCACAAGAACACCAACCTTAACACATAGGAAGAGGGCCTAGGTCAGACTTATACAGGCTCCCTGATTTTCAGTTCAGTGCAAAGAGCACATCTGTTAAGCTAAAGCTGAGATTAATAGAAAGTCTACAGTTAAAATTTCAGAATTTGGCAAATGATATAGAAAATTTGTCCAAAATTTTCCCCCCACAAATCTGCTGCACTTTAAAAAAAAAAAAAAAAATCTTCAAAGATCTTCAAAAAAAAAAAAAAAAAAAAAAAATGATAGCCAGGCAATTGCAAAACCCAGCATGTGATTTACAATATGCCACTGAATTTGAAGTCCTTTGGAAGAACGTCCACTTAAAACTCGTGCAGACAATGATTTAAAGGATGGAATGGAGCCACCAGCATGGGCAGAAGCGAGAAAGGTTAGTGCAAAAACAGCCCGTCTTTATTGCAAAAACAGCCCGTCTTCCCTGTGTGTGGGGGGGAAAAACACAACAGAAGCAGGGAGAGTGTGCAGCCAGAGTGTCTAAATGGCTACATCACCCTCAGAAATGAGGGTCAACACTGGACTTCTCAGGGCCAAGATGAGCTCCTCCTCCCTTTCCCTCCCTCCCTCTGTCTCCTCAGGACCCTGTGATAGCCTCCTTTGTGATCAGGGCAGGATGGAAACAGCAAGGAGTTGGAACTGAGATCTGGAACTGAGTGTTATCAGACCAATACGCCAGCTGGAGCAGAAAATCCAAACAGCATAGATTTCTTGGAAAATGACCCTGTCTTTTGGCAATTATTACTGTGAATGGGAATAACTCAAACTCTTACGTGTAGCGTCCACCTCCCCCACAATGCTCCTCTGTGGTATGTTTTACTCTTGTATTTATTCATAGCTCACAACTGCAGATTTCTACGATGGCTATAGCAGACAGACTCCGAAGGACGCATGCCGTAAGACAGTATCACACTTCATTTTGATTTTGTATTGCAACTTTCTTTCTTTTCTGTAGTGGTTTTCCTTTTGTGTTGTACTTACCTGGCAGGGGAGTTATCATGGTCACAGAGATAAGGTTTTTCCAGAATGGGACTGAACTCTTGCACTCTGGATGTGCTGACCCCCCCGAGATTTCTCCAAATATGAGTAACTCCACTGCATAGTTTTGGGTAGTATATTCACATTCATCTCTCTATTAAAAAAATAATAATGGGAGTGCAAACTTGTACAGCAGCTGTAGAAATCAGTATGGCGATTTCTCAGAAAACTAAGGATCAACCTACCTCAAGCCCCTGCAATACCACTGTTGGGCATATAGCCAAAGGAGGCACAGTCACACCCCACAGGCATTTGCTCAGCTATGTTCAGAGCAGCATTATTTGTAATAGCCAGATCTTAGAAACAGCCTAGATGCCCCTCAACTGAAGAATGGATAAAGAAAATGTGGTATATTTACACAATGGAGTACTACTCAGCAGTAAAAAACAATGACATCTTAAAATTCACAGACAAGTGGACAGAACTAGAAAAAACCATCCTAAGTGAGGCAATCCAAATCCAGAAAGACACATATAGTATGTCCTCACTCATAATTGGATACCAGACATAAAGCAAAAGATACCCAGCCTACAATTCATAATTCCAGAGAAACTAGAACCCTCTCCCAGAAACAGATGGAAGCAGATGCAGAAATCCACAACTAACAATGGGCCAGGCTCCTGGAGTACAATCCAAGTGAGGGAGGAGTGATAATATGAACAAAGGAGTCGAGACCGTGACAGGGAAACCCACAGAATCAGCTGACCTGAGCTAGTGAGAGATCACTGACTCAGAGCTGACAGATGGGGAACCTGCATAAGACTGAACTAGACTCCCTTAATATAGGAGACAATGGTGAGACTGGGACAATATATGAGGCCACTGGCAGTGGGTCCCAGATCTAACTCTAATGCACAGACTGATTTAGTGGAGCCCGTTCTATATGGAGAGACACCTTGCTCAGCCTAGACACGGGGTGTGGGGGTGGAGAGGTGCCTTGGTCCTGCCTCAATGAGAACATGGGACAGACTTAGTAGATTTCCTAGGGGAAGCCTCATCCTCTCTGTGGGGGGAGCACGAGAGGAGGGAGGGGTAACTGGGATTGAAATGTGAAAAAAAAATAATAAATCAATAAAAAATGTATTTCTGTGGAATAATTCCAAAATGAAAAACAATACATTTAGAACCTACTAATGTGTGCACTTTAAAAATTACCGTATTTAAGTATAAAATCAGCATAACAAATTAGCCTAATGAGCAAGAACTCCTGTGATTAGGCCCTCTCGGTGAGGCTGAAGCAAGCCACAGGATTCCCTGCTTTTAGCTGATTATTATCTCTGGGTCACATACAACGGTGAACCTGGTTAATAAATTCAGCGTTGTTCATAGCAAATGTACCGCATACAACCAGAGCCTTTCTCTGAAGAGAAAGGGTTCGTCTTTGTATCATCAATGATGCTTAGAGTTTGGGCAACCAGACAGAGCATAAAACGACACACCTCACCTGGTTTATACCCAGAACTTTTGTTTTGTTTTTTCCTCTATGTCCTTTCTCTTTCTCAGTCTTTGCAATTTAGCAGGAGTCACAAGCAAGGTATCACACACTCCCTCTCTCCTGATTTTGGGGCTGTAGTCTCAGCTTTGCCGTTTAACAATATGCTCCTGGCCATCCTTACCCTCCACCCCCCCCCAGACCAAGGATTTGTTATGCATTTTTGTTTTTCTCCACTCATACATCCGGATATATTTTCTGTGGGTCTGTTCCTGAGTCTGACCCGAGTCAGACACTGGGGACAGAAAAATGAACATTTTACATAGAAACCCAGGCCTCAGGGATCTTAAAACCTATGAGAGGAAACAAGACACAAGACAAACGGTGATAGTGATAATTCGGTGGTTATGTGTCTGTTGAATGGGAAGAAGGAACAGCAGCGTGCAGGTTGACACCCAACAGCAGGCTCTAATGTAGCTTGTGTGAATTCTGAATTCCAAAATGTGCCTGACACATAGTAGGCCTAAGGAACTGCCTGAATTGGAAACTATGCCATTAGATGGGGAGAGGAGAGGCAAACTGTCAAGAATACAGTTCCAGGGTTTCCTGGGTTTTGTTTTATGCCACTTACTGATCAGGAAACAGAGCAATCTTTTTGCCGGTGGGCTGACAGAAAAGGGAAGAATTTGCTTTATCCCCAGGAGAGGAAAAATATCTCAAGAACTCAAATTTAATACATCAATTTGATGCGCATAAACCTTAATGGGTTCATGTAAGCAATTGGGAGATTTTTGCTTTTTTTTTTATTGTTGTTGTTTTTATATTATTGTATTTTTCTTCCACACTGCTTTGGTGTCTTACTCAAAAGTGAATTCCTTTGACAAGTAGTTTTCTTCTGTGTTCAGGAAAAGGTGTAGGAAATGAGGCAGCTGCCCCTTGTGGCATGGGCTCTGGGGAGCTGGCACCTCCTGTTTCAGCCCTCACTGGAGGTGGTGAGGCCGGGCGAAGACCCTGGCGACCAACTCAGCCACCAGCCAGACTCAGGTCCAGGGCCGGCTCACCAAGGGGTCGATCCTCCAGAACCATGGCTGAAGGATCGCCGGGACTCTGGGCAGGATATCCCAGAGGAGCCTTGGTGAGGGGCCAGTATCGATGGCGTAGCCGAAGCCAGAGGTCCTGAACCAGACCAAGGGTTCGTTGCAGTGAAAGATGTTTGGCCACCAGCGGACCCTGAACTGCACCAGGCAGCACCCGATGCCAACCACAACAAAGGAGCGTGTGTTGGAGAGGCGGGATGGAGGAGCAGACTCGTACAGGGGCGGCAGTGACCGCTGTGGGAAAAGTCCAACTCACAGAGGAACAGGTTGTTCCCCAGAGAAGTGCTCTTTATTTTAATATTTTTATCTTAATTTTATTTTGGGGGTGGGCAGGTTACAAGGGTGGAAGGCGGAAGTGTAAGAAACGAATGGAACGGGGCTGTATGATGTGCAATTCCAAATGAATCAATGAACGCATTATGTTTAAAAAAAAAAAAAAAAAAAAAGCAGAGCCGGGCGTTGGTGGCACACGCCTTTAATCCCGGCAAAGAGAGGCAAAGGCAGGAGGAACTCTGTGAGTTCAAGGCCAGCCTGGTCTACAGAGCTAGTTCCAGGACAGGCTGTAAAGCAATACAGGGAAACTCTGTCTCCAGAAACCAAAAACCAAAACCAAAACAAACAAACAAATGAGGCAAATGGTTGATATCCAGCAAAGGGATTTTTAAAAGGTTCAGTTCTGTTTTAGACAACTCATCACATTTTAATTGGTTAAAGAAATGAGCGGAGGGGGCTGGATAAGTAGATCCATGGTTACACCCAGTTACTTTTGTTGCAGAAGACCGCAGGTTTGATTCCCAGCACCTAGGTGGTATCACTCAGCCATGGGTAACTCCAGTTCCAAGGGAGACGAGGCTTTCTTCTTGCCTCTTGGGGTACAGAATGCATGGGGTATGCATTAATACACACGGGCAAAACCTCACCCATACAATAAGGATGAATAATCTTTTGTAAAACGGAAGAAATCTGTTATGATAAGTAAAGGATCTCTGTTCTAAAGACTTCATGAAAGAGGGTGAATATTCTGCTTCTAGCCGATCTAAAAATGGGATATTGCAGATTTCAAAGTCATCCCAGGAAGCTGTATGATTGCTCACCCGATGAGGCCCGAGTCTGCAGGGGAAATCTTGCTTTTGTGGACACATCAACTGCTTTAAAACTGTTGCTTTTGGCAATCGGGTTATTTTGTGTTACTATAAGATGAAGAAATAGATACAAAGTAGAAAAGGAAGTGACATCCTTAGGAAAATGTAACCTGGAAATGGGACCATAGATACATTTGCCCAACTCATGGGATTTGATCTGCAGGGGCAGTGCTGTGATAAGGAAAAATGGCAAGATGCTGAAAGAGAGGACGCCATGGAGAGTGAGGCTGGGAAAGGTGGGTGAAGAAGAGAGGTCTAAAGAGACATTTCTTCACCCTCACTTAGAGCAGCTGAGAACACTACGGCAATTTCAGTGAAAAACGCTCTCGCTGGGAAAGTTCCTCTTCGATCGTTTGACTGCATTTGAATAAAAATCCCCAAACACTGGTAAATCACAAGTTCAGACGATCAAAACCTGACAGGGACCAAAAGTTGACTCAATATTCAAAGGAACGTTCACAGATGGGGAGCCTGGGCCGGAAACAGAGAATGCAAATTGGAGAATTACTAGCTTAAGATGGCCGGTTTGCACTCTTAAATCTAGCCCTAGAATTGTTTGTTGCCTGTTCTTGCTTTGCGCAGAGCCCTTGGCAGCGACAGACTGTCTCTGCTCTGTGTTGCATGTTACGGGGCTCTCGAAAACCCGGACTTTGTCTAGTTCTGACGCCCACTGCCCTGAGCACCGGAAATCAGCGCCTTGTGTGCCACATCCTATGACAAAAGAGACTTCATTCCTGCCATGGAGAAGCCATGAGTGCTGATAGTCTGTAAGGCGAATGAGGGGACACACGCTGTGTCTCTGTAGTGCATTCCTCAGCCCCCCTGACTTCCTTTTTATCATATTCCTGTGAATTGTTTATTTGATATCAGGCAAGTAGCTTGCCTTCGTGCGTCTCACTTCCCTCATCCGCATACAGAAATGGTATATAGTGTCTATCTGATAGATATTACACAGTGATGTGATAGATATTAAATACACGAACTCGGCAATCTTCAGTGGTGGAGTCACAGCCGTCGTGGTTGTCCGCACTGGGCCTGCACAATGCTGGGGACAGAAATACTCAGTCATGGAAGCTAGAGGGTTCCAAGGGGTGAAGCATTGGCCACTGAGAGATGCTATGGGGCATCATTGTCTTCGGTTGCGTAGCCACTAGTGAGCCTACGAGATTCCAATGGTTGGTTTACACCTGTGGTTGCACAGATGGCTCTGCTTAAACTCGTGGATCACAAAACGAACAGACCACACAGCTCAGGAGAGGGACGTACAAGGAGCAAGTGCTGTACGTGCATATGAAATACTTAAAGAACAAAGTTAAATAATAAAAAGTTAAGGCAATTAAAAGACTTAAACTAAGCAAAGGTAACTGTTGCTTGGTTAAAAAAAAAAAACAAAAACCTCTGCTTGCTGTGAAAATATTAATATCACAGTTGTTAATACTCAGATTCAAATGGGAGAACTTGCTTTCTAATTTTATTTGCTAATACCTTAAAAGCCTGTAGCATTTCCATAATGCCACATTTAAGATACATCTTTAATTATAGCTCGATTTGTGACAGGTGTGAAATTGCAATGGCTAATTTGCTTATTTCTCGTGATACAATGCATATAATTTGAACATAGGAAAGTAGTGTTAAAAGCCTTAACAATAACTTTTGGCATTTTGACAACCCGAGAGAAGTTTCCATTTGTATTCATTTATATTTTAAGAAAAATGAGGGCATTACTTTTTAGATGAAGCATTCTCTTTGGGGGCGTGTGTGCGTGTGTGGTGTGTGTGTGTGTGTGTGTGTGTGTGTGTGTGTGTGTGTGTGTGTATGTATACATGGCTGGCTCTCCATCTGACACGGTGACTTAGAACCTCTTCCAAATCCAGCCACCCACATTACTCCAAGGATTCCATACATCTACTGAAATTGCAGGCAGACCACACATATCTGGCTTTACGTGAATTCTGGGGATCCAAACTCTGGTGCATATGATTGCATGTGGTGTAGCTCCCCATAACCTCTTTACTAAAACAAAAAGTAATGAGGAATATACACAAATCACCAACGCACAGCCCTGTGACCTTCTGAAAATACATTCAAGTAACATTTTTGTCCAGGTATGGAAATGGGACATTACCAGAATCCCAGAAGCCTCTAAATCCATCCCATTTCAGTTCCTACCTCCTCTGAGCATCCTCTTTTTAACTAAGTAGCTGGGCTGATATTTGAAGTTTACAAAAGACAACACGAACACAGTACATGTCTGTGTGTGGAGCCGAATCATGGCGGTCACCGTGATGTTTTGGAGACTCTCCTGCGTTGCTTAGACTTAGACACTTTCATGCTGCACAGCATTTTCTAGCCTGACCACACCACGATTTGTCGATTCAACTGTCCATGGGATGTAGATTGGTGCTTTTATGAATGTCACTTGCATGAATGTTTGAATATATGGCTACAGTACTCTAATATTAACATGCATAATGACGAATGAATACCTCAGACTAGCGTGGTCATGGTACATGTGGATGATGTCACGATATCTATCACAAACTATATGATTTCCCTACAAACCTACAATAGAATCTTTTAGAAATTTAGAGTCCTTGATGAAAAAAAAATACATTGTATTACATTTAAATTTAAAATTATGATTTCACCTGCAGTGGGCTGGTGTAGTGACTCTTTTTCCATAACATACCCTTATTTTAACCCCTGGGGTAGGCGGAGGTGTTTGCAATAAGGACAAAGGGAATTGTGCAGACGTGATGAAGTGACATCATCCCGAGAAGGAGAAATTTATTACGGATCTTCACACGGGGCTGTGTATTGTCACTCGGGTTTTCACTGGAGGAGAAGGAGGAATGTTAGAGGCAGGGAGGGTGACAGGATGAGTGGATGAGAGAGGAGGAGGAGGAGGAGGAGGAAGAGAAGGAGGAGGAGGAGGAGGAGGAGGAGGAGGAGGGAGAACTGAAGATTCTAGTCTACCGGCGTGAACTAAGGACTGCAGCTTTGGAAATGGCTGTTGGAGAGACTGAAGCTTCTCTTAGGGTTTCTGTTGTTTGATAAAGATTATGAAGGACACGTATCTTTTCATAGTCCGAGTCGTAGTTCGCTGAGGGAAGCTAATGCAGGAGCTGAATTAGGTAATCATGGAGGAGTGATGCTTACTGTCTTGTTTCCTCTGGCTTACTCAGTTTTCTTTCTTTTTATTTTTTAAAACAACCTTATTTTACATACCAGTCCCGGTTCCCTCTCTCTCCTGTCCTCCTATTCCCCCATGATCTCCCCATGCCACCCCCATCCACTCCTCAGAGAGGGTAGGGTCTCCCATGGGAAATCATCTAAGTCTGTCACACCATTTGGGGCAGGACCAAGGCCCTCTCCCCTATCTAGGCTGAGCAAGGCATCCCTCCATAGCAAATGGGCTCCAAACGCTAGTTCATGCACTAGGAATAAACCCCATAAACTGCCCAAGCTCCCCCACACCTGACACCCATGGTCAGGGTGTCTTTCACAGATTCCCCAGCTGTCAGGCCCGAGTCAGTGATCTCTCACACTAGCTTGGGTCAGCTGTTTCTGTGGGTTTCCCCATCATGGTCTTGACCCCTTTGCTCATGTTACGGCTCCTCCTTCTCTACAACTGGACTCCAGGAGTTCTGCCCAGTGCTTATCTGTGGACCTTTCCTTTCTTATATGCAGGAGTATCACCAGCCCAGGGATGGCACTGAGCACAGTTGGATGGACCTGTCTACATCATCAGTCATCAATCAATCAGGAAAACGCCCCACGAGTTAGCCAGAGGCCAATCTGATGAGGATATTTTCTCAAGTAGGTGTCCCCTGCCCCCTGCTCAGATGTCTCTAGCTTGTTTCAAGTTGACAAAAGAGAAAATGAAAGCACCACCAACAACAGTACCTAACCAGCTGAAGGCAGAAGGGTGTATTGAGTCTGAGTTTGAGAGAAAGGCTTGGACAGCAGAACGCAGCAGTTTTTACACCATGACCGGGACCACCTAAAGAAGCCCTTAGCCGCCTCACTTTTGAGAACTGAATATATAGCTCCATGGTAGCGTGCTTGACTCACATGCGATTGGCTGTCTACACCAATCATTCTCAACCCCTTTAAGATTCAAACAACCCTTTCACAGGGGTCATAGATCAGATACCCCACACGTCAGATTTTTTTACATTACAGTTCATAACAGTAGCAAAATTACAGTTATGAGTAGCAAAAAAAAATCCCAAAAACAAATAATAAATAATTTTATTGTTGGTGGGGGGAGGTCACCACAACGCGAGGAACTGAATTAAAGGGTCACAGCGTTAGGAAGGTTGAGGACCACTGCTCTACACTGAGAATGAAACCTTGCCTGTAGGGCTGACTACCAACACCGCAAGAAATCACAAAAAGGAGGAATCAGCAGGAAATCGTGGTCTTCCCCTACAGCCGTGGTTCTCAACCGCCCTAACGCCTTGAAACTTTCACGCAGCTCCTCATGCTGTGGGGGTCCCCACCCATGAAATTATTATCCCTTTGCTGCTTCATAATCTGTAATCTTGCTACTGTTATTAATCACAATGCAAATATCCTGTGTTTTCCCGATGGTCTTACGTGAAGGGGTCACTCAGGTCTCAAGGGGTCATGACCCGTGGGTTGAGAACCACTTCCCTAAAAGCATTCAAAAGAAGCATAACCTTCTTACCCATGATTTGGGGCCCCGAGGTATCTTTTTTTAGACTCCGTAGCTTTGAACTCTAAGATATTAGATTTGTATGCGACAACATGTTATAGTGGCCATAAGAAACTAATATGATGTTATATGATTTTGAAAATAATCAGTTCTTTCAAACTGTATATACATGCTTATTTCTTCGTAAAATCTCAACCCTTTTCTAGCACAACTCTACTTTTACATTAAAGATGGCTAAGCTGCTGCATATTAAATTTTCTTGTACAATATTATTAATGGCCATAGTTTAATTTCTACTAAGTACTTCAGTAACATATTTTACAAACGCAGTGTTTATTTTAGTGACAGTATGTCTTTTTTTCTTTCTAAAATATACATGTTCCCATTTTGTTCTTTTTATTATTTTGTTTTGATACATTTTTCTCCCCCCTGTGGTAAAACACTCACCTAAAACAACTTAGGAGCTCTGACTTCGGCAGCACACATGCTAAAATTGGAACGATACAGAGAAGGTTAGCATGGCTCCTGCCCAAGGATGACACGCAAATTCCTGAAGCGTTCCATAATTTTTGAACAAAGGATGCTGGGTTAATAAATTGCCCCATTCATTAAAAAAACAACTTAGGAAAAGAAAAAGATTTAGTTCATATTATAGTCCATCAAGAAGGGAAGTCAGTCAGGTTAGGAACGTAGAGGCAGGAATTGAAGAAGAGGCCCTGGAGGAAATCTCCTGTCTGGTCTGCTTCTGGTGGCTTTGTTCAGCCTGGTTTCTTAAACAACCCGGGATCACCCACCCACGGGGGTCTCTACGCACGTAGACTGGGCTCTCCCACATCAACCACTAATCAAGAAACTGCCTCTGCAGACTTGCCTGCAGGATTGAGAAGTCTTCTCAGCTGAGGCTCCCTCTCCCCAGATAATCCTTATTTCTGCCAGTTTGACAAAGAGCTAACCAGAACAGTTACCTATACTTTAATAACAGGAGCAAAAACCATGTAGAGTTCTATGTTCTATTGGTATTCTGAGGCCATACTTGCTTTGAGAGTAGCAATATCTAATATAAGAGGGGCTTTTTTTGTGTGTGTTGAAAGTCAGGAATCCAGTAATTCCTGGGCCCTGCTTTTGTTTCTAAAATGTAGTCAAATACGTGAATTAGTAGGGACAACCCATAGAAAGTACTCAGACTATAAGTTTATCCCAATCACACTAAGATCCCTGACTTTTATTTTACTTTAAAATTATAACCTCAAAAATAAAACAAAAAAGCAACTCCAACACATTTTATACTCTTACAATTTTTTCCTTTTCTTTTAAAAAACTCTTCATTCACACACACACACACACACACACACACACACACACACACACACACACAGAGGCAAACACGATCACTTCCTGATAGTATTTCTCATAACACTATCCCTATTGGGAACACTAAATTTCACCACCTGTGTAGAGAAAAGATGTGAGAATAAGCAGACACAGAAGCTATAAATGTTCTTTGGGCTTCATCTGTTTCTGTTCCCCTTAAATATTTTCATTTATGTTCTGTTATCTGTCTTATTTCCTGTTCAACAGGACGCAGCTCCCTCCACCCTAGCCCATCTGAGAGACCCGTAGCAGGTGAGTTGGAACTTCAGCTAAGAAAGCACAGGGATCAACTGAAAGACCAGTAAATATTCGATTGCCAGCGTGCGTGCATTCCTAAATTGGAGGATAGCCACAGCCCTCAGGGCTAAATACCAACCCCCAGAGCAGTATGCTGGTGGCATCTGGTTGAGGATTATCTGATTCAAGGGCTTTGTGTTGAAATCAATCTCCATACAGCAGGGTCCTCTTCAGAGACTCCCGGTCAGAATGCACAATTCAGCAAAGGCTCATCTAAGAAGACTTGCCAGAAGGGCAAACAATATTCTTCTGTGGGCATAGTAAACAGAAGTGTCTAAACTTTGTCCTGGAGTAGGAAGTGTTCTAACCCTGGGCCATTACAGAATCACCAGTTCTAGATAAAAACAATCTATCCATTGCACACATGAGTAATGATACCGGACGCCCTGTGAGAGGCAACACAGGATGTGTGTGCATAAATGCATAGTTTTACAGAAGAACCATAACTTTGATACATTTAGTATAAGATTCTTACATATCCACGGCAATATTTGAACAGCCCCTTTGACATTTCTCTCTCCTCCTGGACCTGCCATCGTGTCCTCCTTAGCTCTACTCGATGGCCAGAGGTGAACCCTGCCAGCTACCACTGTGTGACAGCTCAGAGCTCTGAGACCATAGACAGGCTGTTGCAGGCGCTCTTTGCTGAGCTGCTTGTCGCGGTCAGAAGTAACAAGAGAGGACAGTGTATCGGGGTTAATTACTAGAAAGGAAATGTGCGAATTCAAGGGAATATAAATAGGTCAGCCAGAGAGAGAAAGTCGGAAAGAGAAACTTTAGAATAGTCACTTGCTTTGCACAGAGAGGTAAGGTGTGCCAAGTCCCCAAGTAAAGTAACATTTCAGTAAGGGCTTGGTTTTGCAAATCTTGTGTTCCTTTCTAAAGCTGCCTCTCCGCATCAAACTACTCATTAAAAGGAAGGAAAGCTATGGCACAGAAACCTAGGATCTAGTCAGCTTCCTGCTGGGAGAAAACTGTCATAGGGACTTAAGGCGTCTGGGAGAGGTTGACGCAAAAGCCAAATGTCTGACTCGTGCAGGAGAGAATTCAGGCCGTAGGCAGAAAGGTAAAAGGCTGAACCCTGGCTCCGGTGTTTGTGAGCTCCTGGGAACACTGGCACACCTGAAGTTCTTCTAACGGTTGAATCTATCTTATCTGATGCAGGACCTTCATGGGGTCTTGAAAGCAGACCTGGCCTGGGAAGTTGTAGAAATTCACTATTTGGAAACGGTCACGTGAGCCCTCTATAAAGTGAGCGTGTGTGTGTCTCTTTCTTCCTCCCTGCTGTTTTTCTTTGACAGTTTTATACATGTATACAACCAAGTTCAGCCCTCTACCTCACTTCCCTCTCGTCACCACCCCTTTTCCTGATGAAGTCCTTTCTAACGTCTCTTTACTATCCTCATGTATTCCCTTCGCAGATGCCCTCCCCACCCCACCCCCTACCCCCCGAACTTTAGGAGACTTGCACGCACAAGCTTGGGTGGGAGGTAATCCGCCGCCGGAGTGGAAACAGCTTAACACTGCTTCGCCAGTGAAGAAAGCCACCCCTCCCTCTAGCAACCCTGAACTGCCCACATCCCCCCGAAGGGGGATGAGGTCTCCATGAGGAAACTGAGCGGCCCAGTCGTGTACAAGCTTGAGTACAATGCTGGGTCAGACCCAGCAGACCTTCTTGTCCTTGCAAACTCCCCTCCCCACCACCCCGCCCTCTTGCAACTGTATTCTACTTCCTCTTCAGCGATGTCCTCTGAGCCATGCACAGTCAAGAGAAATTCTAAAGCAAGTCACTCCCTCAACCCTACTTGGCTGTTCTGGAAATACTCTCTTCCCCTCTCTATCCCATACTGACACTTTCGCTTTCAATGAAGTACTTGAACACCGTCAAACGCCCTGTTGTGTGTTGTGGATGAAAGTTCGCCCCATACTACCTTGCACATTACCATCCTCGAGTAACTCAGCTCTCTTGCATAATTAAGATGCTGTGACTTTTTTAGAGAACATCTGCCATTGTTAGTGGATCCCCTCTGTCGTCTTCAGCAGTGGACCAGTGTACGATAACTTTGGGGCAGTTAGGGAAGCAGAGAGGGGACCGGAGAGATTCGCTCGGTGGTTAGGAACGCTCGCTGTTCTTTCAGACAATTTGAATTTAGTCCCAGCACCCAGGATGGGAACTTCGTGTTCACACAGGCACAAGCAGATACACATAAACAAAAGTTAAAAAAAGAAAGAATCCCAAGGAAACAGAAAGAAGCACTGATACTCTAAAACCTTTCAGCTTAGGTATGAATACCATGAAGAGTATAGATGTCGACAGAAAAACTTAATGAATATTCACCCTAGCGTACATCTGTGTTGCCTGTACTCTAGTGTGGACCATTATCAGGACCTCAGAGACTTGGGCATCTTTCTCCCAGCTGTTACTCCCTGCACAGGGATTCCCTCCCGGACCTCTTTGCCACCATTGGTTGGCTTCATGTCCTGCAGCTTCCCGGGAGTGGAATAGTACAGTGTGTACATCCTTCGGCCTACTTCCTTTAGCTCAGCCTGTCTAGAGGATTCACCGATATTGCACGTAGAACACCTGAGTAACTGTCCTACAGGACACAGAGAAGTTTATTTACACAGATTCCTGTTGATGCATTTTTTTTATAAAAAAAAATGTTTCCAGGTTCCGGCTCTGGTGAATGGGTGTGGATTTCATGCACATTTGGCGTCCTGAGAGCACAGCAAGCTGGCTGTAGAGTTTTTTTAAAATGTTGCAAGAGGCTGTTCAAGTTCAGCTTCCGTCGATATGGCCAAAGACGTTTTCCTTAGTGCTCATTTAAAGTTGCAATGCTATACAAGCACGTGTGGAAAGCCCAGTTGTTAGAAATCTTTACCGACCCATAATGCTACTGTTTAGACGTGAAATGTCCCCAAAAGGCCTGTGTTCAAAGGTTTGGCCACTAGCCACAGGCTGACAGGGAAGCTGCAGAACCTTTAGAAGGTGAGGGTTTGTAGGGGGAAGTGGAAACAGAGCCCTGGGGCCCAGCACCTTCTTTTTCGTAGTTTGGTTCCCAGGTCTCTGTAAGGGTGGGCAGCCTTACTTCCCACATGCTCTCTGTTCCCATCTTGCCTCCCCACAGGCTCCCAGACACCGGAGGAACCGATGATGACCCAAACCTCGGCCACTGTCAGCCAAAAGAAACCAGGCAGCCTTTTAAGATTTTATTTTGTGAGAGTAACAGCGAGTTCACTAACATACTTGGCATGATTAATCTTCTTATAATTTCAGGCTTATAGTATTTTCAGACAGGGTTTCTCTGTATAGGTTTGGGGACTGTTCTGGAACTCGCTCTGTAGACCATGCTGGTCTTGAACTCACAGAGATCCACCTGCCTCTGCCTCCTGAGTGCTGAGATTAAAGGAATGTGCCGCCACTGCCTGGCTAAAGGTCTTTTTTTACTTTTTGTGTTTATTTTACTAATTAATGAGTTCTGAAGTTTTTAGGTATTTTTGATTACTGGGTCATTTGTTAGATATAGACATGCATGCCACTTATAGATGTTATAGCTATGCATGTGTTATGTTATCCATAAATATGTATGTATATTCAATATAGCTATGATACATATCCATATACCAGTGAATATATGCATATGTATGACTTCTTCGATCTGTACTTAGACCTATTTTTTAAAGCCTTCTAATAAAGGAGAACCCTCCATGTCTTTTGGGGTTTTTTTTGAGGCAGAGTTTCTCTGTGTAGCCCTGGAACTCACTCTATAGACTTGGCTGGACTCAGACTCGCATAGATCTACCTGCTCTGTCTCCTGAGTGCTGGAAATAACTGCCTATCTTGGAACTCCCAATTTAATTTTAACTTTTCTCTCTTTTTTTTTAACCTATTATCTTTTTAATTCTCTTTAGAAGTCCTCAATATACCAAATATATCAGACATTTCCCGATATCTTCTTCTAGAAGCTTCATTGTTCCGATGTCTAGA
Source organism: Cricetiscus sungorus (assembly GCA_030556225.1). Lineage (NCBI taxonomy): Eukaryota > Metazoa > Chordata > Mammalia > Rodentia > Cricetidae > Cricetiscus > Cricetiscus sungorus. Next base: position 2,978,372 of record JANBXA010000367.1, on the reverse strand, counting down.
TTTAATGCTAGTAATCTCAGTTTATTTTTATACTCATGGTAACAAAGTTAATTTCCTTCCACCTTATTTAAGCATCATCATTAAAAAGAGACTTTTAAATTTTCTTACGGAATTACTGGAACGTGCTCACAATCACATGGCCACATTCATGTATCAGATTTGGGCGTCTCTGCTTTGGTTGCTTTGTTTTGAGTCAATATCACAATATCTTAGCAACTATAACTCTATGGTAAACACTGAGATACAGGACTGTTAATGCTTTTCTGTGACTGGCCTAGAACTTGCTGTGTAGACAAGGCTAGCCTTGGATTCACACTATCTACCTGCCTCTGCCTCCCAAGTCACTTTTTTTTTTTTCTTAAAAGTGTCTTTCTTCTGTTGAGCCAGGTACTCCATATCTCAGCAAGGTTGACTGGCTAGAAAGCCTTGCCCTCCATGACCCACCTACCTCTCTCCCCTCAGAACTGGGTTGCAGAACTGAACCACGGTGCTTATGGGAACTGGGCATCTAGACTTGGGCTTTCATGCTTGTGCAGCAAACTCTACCAAATGTGCTACCTCCCCAGCCCGATCTGCACCTTATTTTTACAAAATTTCTCTATTACTCTTCCAGATTCTCTGCTATAGACTCAACTCGTCAAACACCATAAAATAAAACTTTTCAGGAACTTGACCATATTTTATTTACTCTACATATCATTTTGATCACTAATGGCATTTTAATAATATTGCATATCTCAACAACAACAACAACAGAACATTTCTCCATTGTTTGGGTTCTAAAATTTTTCTTTCCATCATGTTTCGTGGTGTGCACTATGGCATCCTTTAATGTCTGTTTTTAGATTCGTTCCTTTGCTGCTACTTGTGTTAAATGACTGTCCTTTGAGACACAACTGCTGTCTTGCAGTCCAGCTTAACCTCATTTTGCAAAAGATCATCCCAGCTAAGCTAGTTCTTGGGGGTTTGCAGCCTCCATAGACAGGTGGAGTAGGGCATGGAATTCCTGCCTGGGTATCCAACTGCTCCCTGCTGTCTTACAACTCTGCACACGGCCTTGGGGAGAGCTTAGAGTGTAGGTACCAGGTAGCAGGGAACACTGGAGGGTGCTTCATCTATGCAGATATGGGAAAACTATCTTCAGTACTGGACAAGGCTTTTCGGGTGTGGCTGAACTTGGGTAGATAGATTCATGACTCCATTTGTCACTGGGACCTTGCGGGGACAGATAGATGTGGCTCAGTCTCTCCCAGGGAAGGAGGTCTAATAGCACCATTGTAAATAATATTAAAAAAAAAAAACCTCTCATCCAGTCATATATCCTCAAACATATTTGTATAGCAATCTGTGTCCAACAAGGCGCCTGTTGATTCTCATAGTTGTCTTGTACACTCTTTCTTTCGGGTTTTTAAAGTTCATAACCACCATCTGTGAATAATGATAGCTTAGCTTAACTTTTTCTTTCCAGTTTCTAATTTTTAAATTTTCACTTCCTTTTTTTTTTTTTTTTTTTTTTCCTCCTTCCCTCTCATCGCATTGGGTAGGAGCCATACAGAATGCCGAAGAGAAAGCAGTGTCATCATAATTAGCTCCAAAAGTTTTCCTTATTTGTGTAGGCAACCCAAGACTTAGGGCCTTTATGGTTTTTCACGCATTTCTCAGGATTAGGGGTAGTCAGGCTCACTGCTGCTCTGCAAAGCCTCCTTCCTCTCTTTACCCCTGGCTGGGGATTAGGCCTTCTCTGCTGGAGAATTGCTGCTATTGGCTGAGTCCTGTTGGGAATGAGAAACATCTCCCCCACCCTCCACTCAGTACCCACTCACACCACCACATGAAGCTCTGAGACAGCGGTTTTCAACCCTCTCCCAGGGGTTGCCTTAGACGGTCGGAAAACACAGATATTTACATTTATGATTCATAACCGTAGCAAGGTTGCAGTTGTGAAGCTGCTAGGAAAATCATTTTTTGGTTGGGGGTCACCCCGTCATAAGGAACCTTGTTACAGGGTGGGTTAGGAAGGCTGAAAACCACTGCTGTGAGACAAAATACTTCAATTGCCTTTGTTTTCTTACTGGGACACAGTTTCCAAAAAAGGGACATCTTTTCATCACTCTTATATTGGTAACTAAAATTTCCAGCACGATTAAAAGATCTGCGGCAGATATCGGCTGACACGACGAAATTAAAGACACTTTAAAAGTGTTTAGCTCATGCTCATAAAAAATATCAGACTGGAATATAAATAAGCACACGACGGTTTACCCCCCACCTCCATCTAGTGAATATACAAATAAGCCTCTCTTCTATATTTGGAATTATCTTCCTTAAATCCAAGTTTACAATTTTATCAAAGCGTAATGTATTTTTAGGCTGCAGAGAATGTTTACTGAACACCCCATACTACTTTGTGGCAAAAAAAAAAAAAAAAAAAAATATTTGGCATTTAAATAGCAAATAGAATTTTTCAGGTTCAAATTGTAAAGATATTTTAAAGACATAATACATGGTCTTATCTTACTGGAGAGAGGAGTCGGAATTCTATTCTCCCTGTCCTACATCTTGAATCTCTTACCACCTCTCCCCAATCCTCTATTTGAATGGTGGATCACTTGGGACAATGCTTCAGGAGGTCTTGCTTGATCAAACCATGTTAGTCTGGAAGGAATCCATAGCCTTTTATTTTCTGTGGAAAGAAAAATAGAAATCCTTTACCCCAGTAACCTGTCCCTGGACTTAAATTTTGAAGTCAGAGCATTTAAAAAATATATAAATTGGATTAATCCAGCAGCATTTGCTTTAACAGTTGTTGCTATTTCCTCAGCAGTCAAACAATATAAAGACAACACAACGGCATACAGTATCCAGAATCTTTACGTGGCTTTATTTCTATTTTTTTTTTAATTTTATTCTTTTTATTTTTTGAGACAGGGTTTCTCTGTGTACCTGTGGCTGCCCTGGAATTTGCTCTACTCTGTGTACCAGGTTTACTTTGAAATCACAGGGATCCGCTTGCCTCTGCCTCCCAAGTGCTGGGGTTAAAGGCGTGCGTCATTCTTTTTATTATTCTTTTTAAAACCATTATATCCTGTTTCCTTTTATCTCACAAGCCTATGTATATTTTAAAACACACTGTAAACCTTTAGAGGTTTTTCTTAATCTGAATCTGTCTTTACTGTAAATCTTTATCTTTTTGTGGCCACAAATCTTTAGTTGGTAAACAACAACATTGCTAAAATGAAAGCCACAGTTGTATTAGCTGCAGTCTATCCAAGATGGCGGCGGCTACTTTTACCGCCAGAACCGAGAGCTGTGCTCACTGCTATGGTCTATGCTGCCGTCCAGCAGCATGCTGCGGGCTTGGAGATGTGGTCACTGCCATTGCCAGCTCTCGTACACACCATTCAGTTGTCAGCAGAGCTCTTTAAAAGCCGTGTGTTTTTTTTTTTTTTTTGCCGCTTATGCTGAGTCAGGAAACCTCCCTTAAAGGAGCCGTGTAAATCTCTGTTTGTCTCTAGCAAAACAGAGCTCAACGGAGAAAAATGCTGCTACCAAGAAACCCTGCTTGTCTCTGTTCTTTTGTTTCTAAAGCCCCTTTTAAAGCTTTTGTGAAGTTTTTAGTGAAAGTTCTTATCAGTCACGTTGGGCACCATTTTGTTGAGTTGGTTTCCTGCCAGCCTGGTCCCACAGCCCCACCAGCCCCAAATAACACACAGAGACGCTGTATTAGATATAAAGCCACTGCCCAGTTACTAGTGTTTATCGGCTAGCTCTGTCTTAAATATTAACCCATTTCTATCAATCCAAATATCTCCACGTGGTCTCATCTTACTAGAGAGAGGGGCCTGATTTCTGCTCTGTTTGCCCTACATGTTGAATCTCCTCCCTACTACTTCCGGAATCCTCCTCGTCTCCTAGTCCCGCCTATCTTGCTTTCCTATTGGCCAACAGTGCTTTATTCAGTAACCAATAAGAGAAACATTTGCAGAGTGACATCTCCCATCACGGAGGTTCACAGTGAGTGGGTCCTCTCATATCAGTTAACATAATTTAGTCCCTCACAGAAACTTTGAAGCCCTTCAATTAAAACTAAGTCACAATTCTACTCCTTATCAACCTGACACCCAAACATATAACCCCTGTCCAATAAGCTCATGGCTACTTTATTAAAAAAAAAAAAAAAAAAAAAATCAATCCTAATTTTAAAGTTCCTATAGAGCAGTGGTTCCCAACCTTCCTAATGCTGCAGCCCTTTAATACAGTTCCTCATGTCATGGTGACCTCCAACCACAAAATTATATTTGTTGATACATTGTAGCTATAATTTTGCTACTTTATGAGTCACAATGTAATTATTTGTTTTCTGATGACAGTCATTTTATCTCCCCCCAAGGGGGTCATGACCCACAAGTTGAGAACTACTGCTAATGACCAACCTTAAAAGTTCCCACAGTCATTAATAGTTCCAACGCTTTAAAAAGGCCCCCAAGACTGTGAACTTCTACAAAACCAAAAATCAGCTACACACAGCAAAGACTAAGAATTCTATAATGGCGCAGAATAAAGAGTCTCCATCCACAAGGGGAAAATTGTGCCGTAAAACGTGTTTGCAGAGTCCAGCAGAGAAAAGCGTCACGTTTTCTCTGAAGCTGCGTGTCTGCCGTCTGGGCCTTCTGATGTAATCATGGGTTCCAACAGGCACAGGCATCTCCATTCCGCTAGTCCTGCTACCTACAGTGAACACATCTTCGATCTCTTGCATAGGCGGGTTCCAATCCACATGGGAGATCCCTTCTAGTGTCTGGCTTCAGCCGCCCTCCGTGTGACACCCTCATTTTTACAACTTCGCGGTTTCGAAGCCAGGAACTTTCCTTCCTCATAGAAGCTGAGGACATTCAAGTTCAGGTACCCACATCGGGCCTGGCTTTCGTGCTGCATCACAAAGGAGGACCAGCAGCCGGGGGGGGGGGGGGCAGGAGGCGTATGCAGAAGAGACAAAGCAGAGGCAACCTCGCTTCATAACAAACCGCTCTCATTGGACTTCATCTAGTCCCGGAAAATGGACTGGCTCTTAACAACACAGTTTTTAATCCTTTCTGAGGTTAGAGCCCTTTGATCTAATTATCTCCCAGGAGGTCCCACCCCCTACAGAACCCACCATTCCTTGATCCTGCTATTTGCTGCCTAAGCTTCCAATGCGCGAACCTTGTGTAAGTCATAACACCTTCACCGAGACCCCATTACGGGCTCATTTTTTTTTCCTTCTAAAATAGCATTCACTAACAAGCTTCCTCCATCTCAGAATGCTGACCTCCATCTCAGAGTCAGTATCTGGGGCATTTTCCCCCTGGAATACCTCCTCCGGGGGGTGAGGGGGCCTCTGCTTTGTGCATCATCTATCCCCTGTGCTTATCAGAAATGATCGCCTTCCATTTTGCTTTTTATGTTAGAGTTTTACTTTAATTGGATGATCCTCATCATGGTAATGACGATGACGATGGATCAGACACCACCAATTAGAAGCTCGGTATACTCAGATGTAGGTTATCCACATTCGGAGTTTACCATGAGGTCATCCTGTGGGTGTCAAAATATACAATGTCTTCTTTCTGCATTTCTTTCGCCTTGTACTAATCGTTTTTTTTATTTTGTTTTTTTTTTTGTTTTTGTTTTTTTTTTTGTTTTTTTTTCTGGAGAACATCTTTCCTTTTCTTCCTAGAGGTCAGCTCCTTTGGTTGCTGCTGCTTTAGGGAAATGGAGCTAGAGGTTGCAGCATTCGATATGACAACTTTTAGTAATTTCCCTTTTAAGTCTGGAATCTCGCCCCCCTTTCCCACTTCTCATTGTCTCCTCCCCCTAAATCAGCAATTTTTAACCTGTAGGTCGTGACTCCCTGGAGAGGGGGGAGTCTCGTACCAGATATCCTGCATGTCAGGTATTTATAAGATGATGCACAGCAGTAGCAAGATTATAGCTACGAAGTAGCAATGAAAATAATTTCACCACAGCATGAGGGACTATACTAAAGGGTCACAGCCTTAGGAAGGTTGAGAAACATTTATCTAGGTGATCACCACCCAGGACCGGTGTACTGAGTCCTTAGGGTTGACCACTCCAGGGAGTCAATGCATTTTTTTTTTTTCAAGTAGCTTTTCCTAGTTATCTTGTTGAGTGTGTTATAAGGCAAAAGTTTCACCTTGGTTCTTGTCCTCTTAAGGGAAGGATTCAGCAAAGAAACACAATTTAGTAGAATTTTATTTAACACAGTGAAGCAAATTCTCCCAAAAGAGACTATGTGCTCTGGTCCCAAAAGGAGGGCAGGGTGGAGAGCAACTCAGCTTTCTTTAGAGGGCTTAATCAATTGCCCTTTCTCTTCCTAGCAACTATTCTTTTGAGCGATGGCAAACATTTTCCTGGGCAATCGCTGAGGCAGTATCTGGGTATGAGACAAAGATGCATCTTTACTCTCTGGTCTCTGTTTAAACAATGGTCTTCTTTAGGTCCTTATTTCCTTCCACTTTAAATTCAAGGGACCCATGCGAGTGAGAAACTGATTTCTTCTGCTACGTTCACAAGGGCTTTTATAGAGAGATCATTTTCTCTAACTGCTTCAACCCTGAGAGTTACACGGCCAGCCAGATGCAGTGTGATTCGTGGTTAGTTATTGGGCACTCTGTAAGTCCCAGGGAACAGAGGACAGATGGAAGAGAGTGGCCCCTTGATTCTGTGCATGTGAGTGACTCACGTGAGTACAGCAGAGGTAAAGATATAGACATAGGAATGGTGGGTCTTGGGCTTCACCTGTTCTGGAAGCCTGGAGCTTATCACAGTGGGTAAGCATGCCAATGTACCATTTCCCCTTTCCTGCCAAACACTATACTACTGTGGCTTGTAGGAGAGAAGGAAGCAAAATAATAAGCAACCATCACCTTGTTCTTGTTTTAATATGCTTGAGGTTTGAATTTAGGATTGTTAACTTGTTTTCTTCCAAAGCACATGAGGTACAAATTTAGAGTTCCTACAGTCAACGGGAAAAACGCCTCCTTTCCCTTCTGCATCGTTTACTTCCAAGTCCCGTCCTAGTCTGCTCATTGCCCTGAACATCTGACTTGGACTACTCCGCTTTTCTGTGACTGGAGAATCACATACCTATATGTAATGTGTTTTAATCAAAGCCACCCCCAACTCACTCTCCTCCAATTTCTTTTCTGTCCCCTCCATCACTTTCCCCTCCCATCTTCCTGTGCCCTTTTTAAAAACAAACAAACAAACAAACAAACAAAAAACCCACTGAATGCGTGTGTGCAGGGCTATCTATAGGGTGTGGCATGCCTGGAAAAAAAAAATAGACTTCCCCTCCCCCAGCAACCACCAATTGTTAACATTTCATCATCTAGGGGTGAGACTTCAGGAGCCTCTTCCCTCATCCATACTGGGACTTTTGACTGCCTTGATCTTGTTTGGATTTCTGGCACGCGGTCTCAGCCACTGTGAGTTCATGAGTGCAATCACCTTGCCGGGAACAGAAGCCTGCTTTGTTACAATTATCCACCGCCTTCACCTCATACAATTTCTGTTTCCTCTTTCATGATGATTCCCAAGCCTTGGGAGGAGGAGACATTGTGATACAGATGTACTATTTGGGTATGATTTTTAATCTCTGTATGTTGGTCCTCTATGGTCCTCTGTATTAATCATCATCCACAGGAGAAAGAAAATTCTTTTATGAGGGTTGAAAGATGCACTCATCCAAAAGGGAATAAAAATAAGAAGTTGGGGGCAGTTTAATATTATGTCCATTTAGTACAATAATAAGTTCTCCCTTAGGGCCTATGACCTACTTAGACATGGGTTTGGGGCCCATAAAGGATACCAGACATAAACCCCATCACGTGGAGAGGGCTTTAAAATCAACAGAAAAGTGGTCGGATACCCCTGTAACATTTCACGGTGCTATTGCGCTGGCGGGGACATCTTGTCCTGCTCCCAGCTGGATGAGGCTGATGTACTTCTCTTCCCTGGCAGTATGCAGGATGAAATCTAGCCAGAAGAGGAGAAGCTAAGCTTTATCCAGGCCAGCAGCTTCATTGGTTTCTTTACCCAGGCTCTTGTGCCACCTGTTTTTGTGTTTGTGCTTATTCTAACTGTGAAAATCCTCTACCTTCTCTCCTCCACCAAAGGTGGTGGCTCTTCTCAAGGTGTCCTGCTCCCCATGACGAGTCTGCCTCCTGCCCATGTTCCTCTTCCCATCCTCAGTGCAGCTGGGATGCCCTCTTGCCCCGGGACAACTACAACGACCCTTACACGTTGAAACAGGACTCTGAACAGTTATGAGTGATGGGAACTTCTTGCTTGCTTTGGATTTGTAAATCCAAAGTAGCACAGGGCTGCCTTGTTCTGTCTTATTACCCTTTTGTTGCCTCTGGGTATATGGTGGAGGAATCCATCCAAGTTCCCAGCACAGACATTTAATGAGCATATTTTAATAACTCTTCCTTCAAATTTTTACGCCTAACAAGTCAACTAAGCTCCTCTTCTAATTAGTTGGCACCATCCGGGTACTAATTATTTTACATTGATTTATATGGATTGATGGGACCGGACTCAAAGGAGGAGAAATCTCCCCATGTGGGGGCGTGTAGGATTACAATGATGAGGTCTTCCACAGTTTCCTTATACGGCAGCATCTTAGGGTCTCAGCGGGGAAGCTGAGCCAATATTGGGTTACACGAATTACATCGTTCAGCCCAAGACTCTGACATCATGATGACCATAGCTACAACAGTGAGCTGGTGCTTAGACACAGGCTTAATAGAGATGTAAGATTATAAAGGGTCCGTGGAGCAAAAGGACCCAAGGCAGTTATCCTGAGTACAGCAGAATCTTTATGGACTCACAAAACATTTAAATCCATTTCTAAAGTTATCCTGGGCCTTGATATGGCTTGGTATTTTCAATCTTAGCTACTTACTATTGAAGCTATTTTTTTTAAAGTATTAAATTGATAAAACTTAATTCACAAAAGGATTCGTGTATTTTAAATTCAAACAACAACAAAACATTTTAGGGGGAAAAAATTAGTATTGGAATTTTTGATTTTCAGTCCAGATATGGTGTCAGTGTTAACATAGCCATGTTGGTGTTTCGGAAGAAATACCACGGCTGCCATCTCCAGTATTTTATATATTTACTTTTGCATAGTTAGTTTTCCAGGTGATAGATAGAATACGAAACTTACTGACTAGGTACTAAGAGCCCGTCCATCTACAAAATGCATCCAGGAAGGATTTTAAACGCAGTGCTGAAGCACTGTAGGTAACAGGTGTGCAGGATACGCGTGCTAATTGAGAGACCCGCCAGTGTAAATGCATGCTGAGAAATCGTGATTACTGGACTCCTCGTGTGCTGTTGCATGGGGAATTTAGGCTTCCATGTGAGTACAAATGGAGGGGAAAGTCCAGCGTGGTGAAAAACAGAGAAAATGTCAGTTGGCAAGAGAAAGATTGGCATCCTATAAGCACCAGGTCAAGGCAAATCTGATTGCTGTTGGTCACATTGGTCAAAGCGCTGCTGTGGAATGTCGGTTAACCAAGTCTCCAATATCACAGCCTAGCTACGCTGTGTGTGTGTGTGTGTGTGGACTCGTGGCCAACCATGCAATCCACGAGGGGGTAGCTGCTGCACAGTTCAGGAGACCATGCGACAAGAGACTAAATTTCATTAACGACACCCTGGGAGGAGCCCAGAGGGAACAGTGGGGGGAATCCCTACCACTTAACACAGAAAATGCTCCTAACAGCTCCAGCTCCACGCTTGCCAAATCTCCTGCAAAATAATGGGTCCGCCAGAGAGCTGCAGGTGTGAGCGAGGGCCAGCAGCAAGATGACCTACAGCTGTGGAGGCTGTACAAGCCACAGCACTATGCAAACGCAGAAAACCTGTTCTCTAAACTAAATTAACGTATGCCACCAACCCACATGGTTCAGTCAGTACAGAAACATAGCGGGGTGTGGTGGCACACTCTTTTGGTACTAGACCTACAGGCAGGGGCAGGTGGACCTACATGAGTTCGGGGCCAGCCTGGTCTACAATGTGAGTTCCAAGACAGCCAGGGCTACACAAAAGAAACCTTGTATCCAAAAAAAAAAAAAAAAAAAAAGCTAGGCAAGTAAGTATTCAGAAACATTGTAACATTGTTGAGTAGCCGAACAAATGTCATGCTAAGAAGCTATCTGGAAGGTATAAAACCTTGTTCTGGGGATAAACTCAGGTAATACGACACTTTAATGGTAAATATCTAAACTAAAATTAACTTGCTTGCAGACATGAAATATATATATGTATATATGTAATTTTCAAATTATTAAAATACCTACATTTTTTGTTTGTTTCTTGGGGACAGGGTGTGGCAGTTACTTAATCCAGGGTCTTGCATGTATTAGGTAAACTCTGGCACTGAGCTACACCCCACCCCTGAAATCCAGTCTTAAGAAATCCAGAGTAACAACAATAGACAATTTATCTTTTTTTTTTTTTTTTTTTGCTTGTTTTTGTTTAGTGATCATCACACCATTGTATTACTTAGTCAGTAAACAGAGCATACATAACAGATGGTTCCAAAATTTCCTCGGCTATTACTATAAAGGGGGACATATCCACATAAAACAAAAATCATAGTTCTTACATTTAATGTGCTTATGGATGGAATTGTTGAAATTGTTATATGTTTAAAGTAAAGCAAAGAATAGCTAAACACTAAGCAACTAGAAATGGGGTTAAAAACAAAAAAAAAAAACAAAAAAAACAACAAAATGAACACAAACCAGGGAACAATAAGTTACTGCACACCCAAACCAGGACAAGGAGGCTTGGATGGAACTTGCAGGATGGAGAGGAAGGGAGGAAATGTTCATAATGATATGGAAACTGAGAAAATGAAGCTGATGCTTTCCTATCTCACATTAGAAGCCAACATGAGGCACAAATCCCACAGCACGCTGGGAACGAGGGAATGCTACAGCGAGACGTGACAGTGGCATCATTGTTTGGAGATTGAATCTCCATGCGTTTTGACCGAGACGCTTTAACTGAACAATTTAAACATGTTTGTGGCTTGGAAAATGCAAATCAGTGAACAGTTACGGTTAGCATTTTAGAGTCTTAAAAAATGTTTTTTTTTTTTTTCTTTTTGCTTCGGTTTGATTTGCATAGTCTATGCTGAACGGTAAGTGATGGTTTAAAAGAAAATGGCCCCTATAGGCTCACAGGGAGTGGCACTGTTAGGAGGTGTGGCCTTGTTGGAGGGAATCTGTCCCTGTGGAGGGGGGTTTTGAGGTCTTGTATATGCGCAAGCCACACCCAGTGAGACAGACCACTCCCTGTTGCCCATGAGTCTAGATCTAGATGTAAGAACTTGCAGCTCCTTCTCTAGCCAAGACAACATAGTGAAAGGCTGTGCTCTGGTGATTTAGCATTCAGAAGATTTAGGTTCGCAGCCCATGTGTGACTTCACGAAAGCTACTTTTCTAACGCTCGCGTCGTCTAAGAGTGGGAAGATGAACTATGAGTATCCAGCAAGTCCCTTGACGTGTGATTGGCTCTTGGGTTACCTTCCCTTTTCCTGTTTTCTCTTTCTCCTCATACAATAGGCAGAGATACCGATGACGACCATATCACTTGTGACATCTAACTCTGTGATGCTGAAAGGGAATATTACTACAAATTACACTGGGACACAAAGGTAAACTAAGAAGAAACTTTGTTTCTCATTGAAAGAAACTTACTTTGTTTCTCATTGAAAGAGAAAGAAGAAAAATCAACAAAAATATAAACCACTGACTGAACCCTTCCTGTCACAAGAGGTGATTCACAAGAGGTGATACACATAGATTCGTTTTCTTATATTTTGAAGTCAATATCTCACTGGATCGTGGCTAACAGCTGTGTTAAAAGTGGCAATGAATATGATTGTAATGGCAAACTCTTATTCCTGTCCTCTTATAACGAGCACAGTCTTCTCTCTCATACCCTCTGCCCCTCTGGCTTTGCTGACCTATGACTGGCATGTAACCGATGAGTTTGTTTGAAGGCTCCAGTGTGATGTGTTGGCAAACATACACATTTTGCAAACGATGCCACAATGAAGCCAAATATGATGTGTAATGCGAGTTCTAATAGGTCTTAATAATAAAATATCGTGTGTAATGTGAGCTCCAATAGATCTTAATAATAAAAGCCTGAAGTCAGATATAGGGATCAAAGCTGAAAGACAAAGAAGCAAGCCACAGCCACACCTTACCACACTAGCTTCCTATTTCCTCCCACCTATATTCCTCTCTCCACCCAGCCATCTCACTTCCTGTCTGTTAGCTAGTGGCAAACTCCACCCTCTGATCTTCAGACAATCATGTCCACGCTGTGATAAGAACTTGTGAGGTCTGCTGTACTAGTCATTGTCAGATATACAGCAGTGCGGACTATGGCCACCATGCTGCTCAGTTGACTTACAAAAATCACCTATTCTATAGAACTGATAAACATGAACCAACTTCCTCTACTATCCATGCCCTGGTGGGACTCATGCACTATTTCCCATTCTCTGCTTCATAATGTACTTCAGGTTCTGCCATTTGATACTAACTTGCAAGATTGCACTTTTAAGGCTGAACAGTATCCCAATATATTCCCTTTGTCTCTATTCAGTTTGCTAATGGACACAGACTGATTCCATACCTTGTGTATTCTTAATAATGGTGGAGTGAACATAGAAATATCTCTATGACACATTAATATTATTTGCTTTGGAAGTGCACCTTAAAGTAACATTTCTGGATCACATTGTTGATCTGTTGTTGTTGTTGCCGTCGTGGTTGGTGTGTTAGAGACAAATATATGTGATATATATGCTAGTCGTGAACTTTACCAGCGAGCTACACCCACAGCTGTGAGTAGGCCTATGTTTGCCTTTTTGAGAAATCTGCCTGTTATTTTACACACCCCTTGTATAACTTATATTCCTCAAAGCAGTGAACCAGAGTCCTCTTTTCCTCAGGCTCTCCACCAACAGTTGATAAATACGTGTTGCTGCTGTGGCCAACCTCAGAAGGAAGAAGGTTATTTTGGCTCACAGTTCATCATGGTAGGGTGGACAGCTCCATCTCCAGCGGCCAGGGGCATGAGGTGAGACTTCCTCCCAATGCAAAGTTGATGAGGCTGGATGCCTCAGCTGGTCTCCAGTCTATGACCAAATCCCGAAGAAGTAGGCCCTAATCCTAGTGAAGCCAGAGTGAGGACAGGCAGGCTAACAGCGAAAGTGTCTTTCTTCCTTGTCCTTTATCTAGGCTTCCATGGGAGGGTGTGGCCCAGGTTTTGGGTGGGTCTTCCCTCGGGTGATCTGGAATCTAGGCGGGCCTTCTCACCTTAACTGAAAAACCCCTCACAGGTGTGCCCAGAGTAAGCCAGGAGCTCGAGAGTGCTTTGCTGGAACCAGAGACAGAAATATGATGTTCAGGGCAATCCTTGTAAAACGGTCATTTGGTATAGAACAGTCATAATGTATTTCCTAAATTCACATGTTGAAAATCAACCATCAATGGGATAGTAAGTAGCAAGAGGCGGCATTTGATGAACTAATTAACTCATAGCTGTACAGTCTTTACTATTGGATTGGTGTTCTTTAAAAGGCCTTTGTGGAGACATGGTGAAACTGGAAACCATTGTGTCACATAAAAATACACTGTACACAAAATGAGAAGTACCACGCGTCCTCGCTCATTTGTGGAAGGAAGAAGTTGATGTCAGAGAAGTAGACCAGAGTGATGACCAGAGGCTCGGAAGAATAGGGGAAAGCAAGGCTGAGCATGTTATATGATTCAAGCAGATAACATTAGTTATAGTATTCTACAAGAGGGCTACTCCAGTTTATAGCAAGTATAGCTGACAATTACAGCCCACAGTAGTTTATTCCACCTGTGGCAGTAACTCAAAGAGCTCAAAGGTTTCCAATACATCAAAGTGACCAGTATGGAAAAGAAGGAAATGTTCATTACCTTGCTTTGTTCAATATATATGTGTTGAATTGTCATACTGAACCACACATGTGTGAATGTATGTCAAGACATTTTAACAAGCAAGGCTATACATACACAAATGGGAGAGATAAAAAGGGACTGTCCTGATATATTCCCCTTTCTGCCTTCCACCACATGTTTCTATAGCAACACGGTTCTGTGTTGGTTACAGAGAGCAAGCCTTCCAATATACTACATTTGTTCGTCAACCCTCTAGCTTCCAGAACAAAAGAGAAACATATGCCCATCACCCGTAAATTACCCAGTATGAGATTCTTTGTTATAGCAAGCGAAATGAACAGGTACAGCAGAAGCTTTCCATGTGTAGGATCTTGTCATTAGAACACAGAGTCAACTTTATTCCCTTTATTAATAAATTTATTAACAATAGGACTTCCATCATTATCTTGAATAGATGAGGAAAATATGGGCACCCTTGCTTTGTGACCTTGGAGGAAAAAAAAAATTCTCAACTCTTTATTGTCTGGAATAGTGTTAATGATGGACTTGTCTCTCTATTCTTAATTCACTAAGAATCCTTAGTCATGAAGGAGTGAAGAATTTTATCAAAGACATTTCCATCTACTGACACGACCTTATGAATTGTAATATGATATATGACACTGAATATGGTATGTAACATTTATTGGATAACATGGCATCCCTGCAGCATCAACACTTTTCAGAAGTTCTTGGAACTGGTGATGAGTCAGCTCCTTGGTCTTCGTGAGTTCATAGTCTTTAAAAAATATTTAAGGTACTTTGCCTGTATGTATTTACTGTGTGTGGTGTGTGTGTGGGGGGGAGGGTGTGACACCGACGCCCATGTGTGCAGGTCAGAACAACTTGCTTAGGAGTCAATTCTGTCTTCTTCCATTTATTCTGGGGACCGAAAAGAGGTCATCGAGCTTGGTAGCAGCTCCCTCTACCTGCTGAGTTATCCCACAGACCCAAACTCCAGGCTCTCAACTATCTCTATGGCATTCCATATATAAATTTCATAGAACGTGGTGGTGTCAGTTCCTTCTTTCTACCACTTATTCTGGGGATTGAATTCAGGCCATCAAGCTTGACAGCAGGGCCCTTGACATGCGAGCTATTTCACAGATCCAAGCCTCAAGGTCTTAGCTGTTTGTATGGCATTGCCTACTTTTAATGCTGCTGCCCCAAAACTTCCTTGATACACATTAAACAGTGCTATGTCATTCCATGAGAGGCTCGGATGGCCCTTCCGTTACCTATGAACTCCGTATGTCTGTATGTATATTGACAACCCACAATGACAGTTGTTCTTAACATACACAAACTAAGTGGATCCAAGAGACAAATGCAGACACTTCCACCAAGAGCACCAGCCCACTGCTCATTCCCCAAGAAAGCTCAGGCAACATCACAAAGCCAGTGTGAATAACTCAAGAATACTGACGCCCGTGTATACTGTCTTTTCCACGTGGGAGAGTTTGGAGGGAGGAGAAAAGGAAAATAATATAATAAAAAAAAAATAAAAGAAATAATAAAATACATATCCGTGTATTTATTTCACGGATTTATTATATCTATGGAACTGTCCATACAATTTCCCGCATAACCAGCTTTTACAGTAGAATCCCTCTGAGTTTAAATTAAACACTTTATAAGGTTAGGCGAAGACTTTTTTTTCTAGTTTTGCTAGTCTGCTCTGGTAGACTGCAAATCTGGCAGCATGCTGTTTGCATATAGTACCTTTTCAGACTGCTCTTGGAAAGCTTGCACAAGTTACAGACCAATCAGATTGCTTTACCTTTTGCCTTGACAAGAATGTAGCCTCTGTCTAGGTAGAGAACACTCTTCCTGCTTTTGTAACTTTTCTTCCCTCAGGGAGGTTTTGTTTTCTTTTGGGACTTTGTAAGAACTGACAGAGGGATTAAAAACAACAACAAAGAAACAGTGATGAAAGGTGTTGGGGAGACAGCTCAATCTCAATCAGTGTTTTCTTGGCAAAGAAGAGGACCTGAACTCCGTCCCTAGAGCCCATGAGAAATCCCAGGCGTGACATTTGTAATCATAGGTATTTGGGACCATGTATGTTTGATTATTGATTCCATGTCCTTGTTCTGGCCTGTTCAGATGTCTGTTTCTTCATGACTGGGTCTTCAGAGATGTGATCTTTTATATTTCTGTGATATTAGTAGTAATATTTCCTCTTTTATGGTAAATTATTTGACTTCTTTAGTTAGTCTAGGTAAAGACTGTTCAATTTGTTTCACCCGTCTGTCCTGTTGTGTTTATACTCTTTATTCCATTCATTTATATTTTATTATTTATTATTTAAGTCTCCCTGCTAATTTTTGCATATAGCTTGCTGTTCTGTTTTTTTCCTCCCTTGACATATAAAGTTAGGTTGTTTATTTGATATTTCTTTTGTTTTCATAATGTAGGCATTGACAGGTATCAACATCCCTCGAGAATTACTTTAATTGAATTTTATAAATTTTGATATGTTTCTGTTTTTATTTGTTTCAAGATTAATTTTTTTTTTTTTTTAAATTTCTGCTCTGATTCAGTGATGCTTTGGGGGATGGTGTTAAAATCCTTATACACTTGTAAAATTTCCAATTTCCTCGTTGTTTCTGTTTTAGTTTTATACTGTTGCAGTTGGAAAAGATAGTTTATATGACCTCAGTTGAGTTATTCACAGTGGCTTTGTGATGTTGGCTGAGCTTCCCCGGAGAATGAGCTGTAGATACTGGAGGGTGGTGCAGATTTTGCTGTTGGTCGAATTTGTCTCTTTGGTCCATGTAGTTTGTGATGGTGCTGTCATCTGCGATTTTCTGTCCTGTTGAAATGCGGTGGTGGCAGGAAGATGTGGCCCAGCACTGCCATCAGTAGCCTGAGGAATTTCCCCGTTAGGGTCTCCCATGCAGGTAAAGCCAGATCCTTGATGATGCCTCAGAGCATGTTGGAAGGTTGAGTAATTAAGGATTTTAGACAGAGATAAGGCATAGTATACACAAAGGTTAAGCAGCGCGTAATAAAATAAATAGAGCTTGATATGTAAATTCATTTGGTTTACTTACTTTTTCTTAAGTAGAGTTTTCTTTTGTAAATTAAAATTTAAGGCTTTTGTAGTAAGGAGTATTTTGGGGGCTACTATGTGATGAAAACGCAGGAGTTGGAGAGGAAAAGTTTTATTTGCTTTCACTTGGACATCATCGCCCACCACTGAAGAGGTCAGGACAGGAACCTCAGCAGGGAAGCTCAGCCTCCTTTTTCATAGACCCCAGGACCACCAGCCTAGAGATGGCACCATCCACAATGGGTTGGGCCCTACCCCATTGATCACCGGTTAAGAAAGTGCCTTACAGGCTTGACTGTAACCCAACTTTATGACTGCATTTTCTTAACATTCCCTCCTCTCAAATGACGTTAGCTTGTGTCAAATGGACATAAAGTTACCCGGTACAGGGCTTAGGGCTTAGGGTGGGGGATGAATGACAGCACAGCTAAACCAACAACCACAAACACTCTGGCCTGAAGGCTAGCATAGTGTGTGTGTGTGTGTGTGTGTGTGTGTGTGTGTGTGTGTGTGGTGTGTGCATGTGTGTGTTTATGTGTGTGGTGTGTGTATGTGTGTGTGGTGTGTGTGTGTGTGCGCGTGCGTATGTGTGGTGTGTGTGGTGTGTGTGTGTGTGTTTATGTGTGTGGTGTGTGTATATGTGTGTATATGTGTGGTGTGTGTATGTGTATGTGTGTGTATGTGTGTGTGGTGTGTGTGTGTATGTGTGTGTATGTGTGTGGTGTGTGTGTGTGTGTATGTGTGTGTATGTGTGTGTATGTGTGGTGTATGTGTATGTGTGTGTGTGGTATGTGTGTGTATGTGTGTGTATGTGTGGTGTGTGTGTGTATGTGTGTGTATATGTGTGTGTATGTGTGGTGTGTGGTGTGTATGTGTGTGTGTGTGGTGTGTGGTGTGTATGTGTGTGTATGTGTGGTGTGTGTGTGTATGTGTGGTGTGTGATGTGTGGTGTGTGTGTGTATATGTGTGGTATGTGTGTATGTGTGGTGTGTATGTGTGTGTATGTGGTGTGTGTGTGTGTGTGTGTGTGTGTGTGTGTGTGTGTGTCTTGCATGTATATGCTCCTGTGGGTATGTCAGATGCCAATGCATACATATATTTAAGAGGTTGGTGCTGGGTGCCTTTCTGCGTTCCTCTCCACCTTGTTTTTCAGGCAGGGTCTCTCGCTGAACCTGGAGCTCTCTGATTGGACTGACTGGCTTCTCACTAAACTCTAGTGATCGGGCCATCTCTACCCCAGCACCAGGTCACAGACACTCAGCCATGCCTGGCTATTGTGCGGATGGATGCTGGGACCCCGAGCTGGGGTTGTTACTAACTGAGCAGTCTCCCTTGCCCCAGCAGCACAGTTTGTTGTTTGAGTTGTCTTTGGGGAAGCAGGCGGCATCTCTGCACGCAGTTCCGATTCTAACTGTGTTATTGAACCTTGTAGCTTCCAAGTAGGTTCTGAAGTAAGGGCTTCTTTGCATGTCCTTCCAAACCCCTTAATGTTCCTTCGGTCTTTCTATTCTCTTTCAAGATGAAGCTGCCTTCTATTGCCCCCTTTTCTCCCCAGCTGTGTTTTTATTTACATTATGTAGGACAATCCGGGGTTCCTCATTGTCCTGTCTTCTTGGTCAATTAGCTCCTTTGTTTTTATCCTGTTACTTTCTTTCTTCTCTACTATAAGTTTTGTCTTTGCTTTTATTTAAAGCCTGCTTTGTGTGGGTTGTTTAGCCACTAATGTTCTCTTTTAATTATCACTTTTATCAAATGTACTCCATATCATCATTTTTCCTAAAGCTAACAAGAGGCTTCCTCAGGCAACACATAGCTAAATCCGTGTTTTTCACTCACTTGACCCATTCTATGACATTTGTTTGGACAGCTTAATCCATCTGCTTTTAAAATAATGATTACTAGGTAGGGATTTTCAACTGATGCTTTTGTTAATTGTTTTTAGGCTGTTGTTCTTTTCCTCCTTTGTTGTTTTGGTGAATGGTGATTTCTATTGCAGAGAAAAGCAAGATGGGCGTAACGCACTGAGAAAAGGTACCGGGCCACGTGGCAAAGCACAGATGAGAAATATGGGTTAGTTTAAAATGGAAGAGTTAGCTAAGAACAAACCTGAGCTATTGGCTGAACGTTTATAATTCATGTAAGCCTCAGTGTGTTTATGTGGGAGCCGCCGGTGGAACAGAAACTTCTGCCTACGTGTCCCGCAATGTCCAACGCAGAGACCTCTAGTTTTAAGAACCAGTTATTGGTAATTCAGTCACTCTTTTATCTTAACAAAAGAAAGCATATCACATTGTCCCCCCTCTTGTTAGCTGTCTGTGGTATGCTGTTAGCCTATGTGAAGAAAGAAGGGGGTAGGGGTGGGGAGGCTATACCAAACTGATTTAGGCCACCGGAGTCTGGCTTTGCTTTGGTTTCTTAGGTCAGCAGGTAGAGGAATGCCTGGTAACTGATTCCACCAGAGTCAAGCTGGAGCCTAGATTTGTGAAGGCTAGAATCAGGTACTATTATTGACCGGCAGGCCAGAAAGCAGAGTCTACTGGGCCAGTCTTGGAACCTGAATGCACGAGGGCTGATCCAGTGCTATAGTAACTAGGCAACAAGGGGACTAGTCTGGAAGCAAGGTATGCAGGGCTCTTCCTGGGACTTTTAATCACAGTTCTTGCCAAGTTTAAAAGGCTGGGCTTGAATTGTAGGCTTTGACTCTTTGGTGCACGGGAGCCATGGGAACTAGCCTGGAGTCTGGCAGCATGGAGGGCAGCCAGGAACCTGGAATTCCCTTAGTAGACCCTGTCCATGTTTATTGGAGCTGGTGTGGGGGTCAGTGTGGTACTATGGCAGGCATACACCCTGGATCTCTGAGGGCTTTACTAGAGCCTGGGATGTAGTCATTGGCCTGGACTGAGGTCTAGAGCCATGTCCTGTCAGTGGGCAGGCCTGAAGTCTGTGTCCATGGGTGTTGGTGTGTTGTTCAGCACCGAGGGTGCTGACCTGGCACATGGCTGCATAGAGCCTGGGACCAGCCCGCATCTGTATATATGGTGGAGCCCAGGGCAGTGACAGCTAGCTAAACACTGGTGTGGCTTGGACGTCCCATGCACAGGGTGGTTCCGGAGCCTGCTGTGGGGTTGCGGTGGCAGGCTTATAGCTGTGGCTCTTCTGGAACCCAGGGCCGCGGGAACCAGCTTGGTGTTGGGGTGAGCATGGTGTCTCAGTCCTCGGTGCTGGATGGCATCAGCTCCCTGGGAGAGAGCAGCAGAGTGTCTGCTTATGTGGCCCTTCTTCATCTGTGCCTCACTAGGCGCCAGAGTCTCTCACCGTAGCTGCTGTGCTGTTTGGTCATCTATGTTCAGACTGCCGCTTCCGTGAAGAGAGAAGTAAGTCCTGGAAACCCTTATTCCGCCCCCTTGCCGACACCACTGTCTAGCCTCTGCTTTCGTCAGCTCCCTGGTGGCTGCCTTCTGACCACTCTGGGAGGTTAGGGAGAGGAATAAAAGGGGCTTCAAAGGGGCCACGACGTGGCAATAAGACAGTTCCCCGAGTTAAGCTGGTTTGATGTGTGACTTTTGATTTTACTGTGGTATGAAACGAAAACCCTTTCAGTAGAAACCACGTGCCAGCATTTGAATACTGACAGTTTCCTGCCTAGCTGTTTGTGGTACAATATTCGCCTCCTACACCCGGTAGTAACAGCGAGCTGCAACTTCAGTCTGCGGTACACAGCCGCAAAGCATAAAACCGACCCGTCCCACGACCGGTCTTGCTAAACGGGAATGTCAGACAGATCCAGTGAATTAAATACCTTCAAAACTTAAAGAATTTTTCTTTTTTGAGTTTTTTTTTTTTTTGACTTATTATGAGTTTATCAGAAGAATGCCTACACTTTCAGATATATAATGAGCCTAGAACTCATTAGAGCCAGCCTAGGCTACAGAGTAAGGTCCTGTCTCAAACAACAGTAACAACTGCTCCACTCCCAAAGCCCACAGAACCACAAAAAACGGGAAGGAACAGAAACCCCTACTTCCTCCGTTCAGGGTGACTTGTCATCGACACACACCTTAGTTTTTAGTGGCATCACTATTGTGTTGGTACACTTATCCTTGAACTTGATTCTGTGATCGCCAAACACTCTAATGGAGGCTCTCAATCCAAGAGGCTTCTGGCCTATTCATTAACTAGCACCCACCTGCGTCTGACCAGACAGCCGAGTGCAAAGTGTGTTAGCCCAGGCTGTGCTGCCTGACCTTGCTTTTTTCCTTACAGGAACTGACTGCAGCAAGGATCACTCGTGTGGTGAGCCTTTTATACTCATGCTCACTAGATAGCATGTCCAACTTCAGGATAAAGCACGGGGGTGTGTGGGCTCTTAGTTCAGCCATTTTAGCAATCATGTAGATCTCTTCCTGACCTCCATAGGATGCCAACTTCCCTTCTACAGTGTCTGCAAAGCTGTGCTGCTCAGGGCAAGGCCACATGAACGGATTTTCCTGTTTCGGATAGCTTTGCTCTGCAAACTAGGCTAGCCTCAAACATTGAGGTGCCCCTGCCTCAGCCTCCCGCGTGCTGGCATTACAGGCCAGAACTATCAGACCAGGGTTCAGATAGCGTCTCAGTGCCTGTATGGCCTGTGCAGGTAAGGTTTTCTTCACTTCTGAATTTCTGCACGCTTTCTTGCTTTGTGTTTTAGGCTTTGGGATACACACCACTTTACTTTTCATTTTTCCAGGGAGGGGACAATGAATTAAAAACTCAAGGAAGGTGTTGGAATTTGTGAGCACCCGAGGTTGAGAATTTCCAGTCAATATCGCCAATACATCCTTGAGTTGAAAGCATGCCGGTCAAAAGTTTCAGATATTTACCTGCAATGTAGGTGGTTATTATGATGGAAATAGCCAGGGTTTACAGGACGGGAGCAATGCAGATAGGTTTCCTTGACAAGTTGCCAAGGATACTTGGATGTCTAAGGCATGTTGGTCTTTGAGTGTCTAAAATAGGATTTTGGGCTCCTTCTTACCAAGTCCTCACATACCCACCCTCACCTCTGTCCTTTACTAAATGGCCACAAAGCTAGCCATGGCTCCCCCGTACATCCCCCTACAGGGTTTCTCTGTAGCTTTGGAGCCTGTCCTGGAACTAGCTCTGTAGACCAGGCTGGTCTTGAACTCACAGAGATGCACCTGCCTCTGCCTCCCGAGTGCTGGGACTAAATGTGTGTGCCACCACCGCCCACCCATGGCTCTCTTTTGTGTCCATTTTTGTTCTTTAGTGTACTCTTACCTATGGACATCTATTCCTTAGGGAACTCACCTGGGCGATGCCTCTTCTGACTGAAAAGGTAGATGAGTAGTACAGTTTCCTAAATGTCTTTCAGAATTCCACACTTTGCTCCCCGCTTAGTGGCTTCTCCCAGAGAGTGAAGCAAAAGAGCAGCTTTTTTTTTTTATGTCAGGACGTGTGAAAACCACTCAGGGTCTAGACCCTTCTCACCCCGGATCCTGTACCGTTCCACTTTTGCTAGCCACTCGGGCTTTGCTGAAATGTGCCGGCCTTGCCTGAGCCCCTCAGAACATGGGCGTCTGTTCTCTTTGCCAGGGAGTCTTGTCCCGTATGTCCTCATGTAGCTGCCAGTTATCTTCTCCTTCAAGTGGCCGATCCAACGCCCGCCCGCGCCTTGGCGACGTTGCCTCATCTATTATAGGTAAAGGATCCTGCTACCCGTTCTGCTGGCTCATTGGTCTCTTTAGTTCTTGTTACTTTAAGACATTTACATTTTTTTTCATGTGTGTGTTACCGTGGTCTCTGCTTATAGGTTATGAGCCCCTATAAAGTAGGCCTCCAGCGACAGAAAATGGTAATAGAGTCACAAATCTTGCTCTTTCTGATTGCCACCATGTTCTAGAGCATCAAGAAGGCCGCCGACCAATGCCAGCATACGGTGTCTGTCTGGCGGGGAGACGTTTGTGATCCACTCTTTGGGGGAACAGACTATAGCAAACTCTGGAGAAACCAGGATATCCCTAATTATCTCCTGCCAGGAGAGGAAAGGTCCAAAGCCCCAGAGGCATTTAGAGGAGGGATTTGTCCCCGAGAAAAAGAACTTTTCTCCAGGAAATAGATTTACATCTGTCAGATTACATTGCAGCAGAGACTGACCTGGAAAGAGACTTGGGTGAGACAAGGGTGGCCTGGGGACCACACCTTGGCCAAATTAGTCATGCATAGCTTATTTATGCATAGCTTTTGTTTTCTACTTAAGTGCCATCCTTCTGCTACAACCTGTGTGTATCTCTTTGTCTCCTTTTCCGTTTCGACCTAGAATAAGTCTCTCTCTCTCTCCCTCTCTCTCTCTCTCTCTCTCTGTGCTTTCTATTATTAATTTGACTTCCCAGATTCCAGAACCATCCTTGAAACCAGCCTCTATTATAAATTACCCAGTATGTGATATTCAGTCAAGGAAAAAAAAGAAAAAAGTGATGGGATCGAGGACTCGCAAAGTCAACTGGGAGAGGTAAAAGAATTCCGGAAAACCGGAAGGTTTTCCTTCACAGCAAAAGGAGAAACTTCTTTGGAGGCTTTGATCACTCCTGCGAGGGAAAAGAAAACCATACGGCACAGCCCATGCCAGAAGAGGAAATATGGAACAAAAGTGGAAAGCATAACATGCAAACAGTGTCCGATAAGGTCTGGCTTTGGGGCTAGTGACTGCGCCTATCAGTTGGCTCAGATCTGTTTCCCTGGGACCCATAACCAGCCATGCACACCTGAATATGTAGGCAGCCCCTCTTTGTGTCTAGGCTCCACCCCCCATAAACAGGTAAAAACATCCACTAGTAATTTTCCCAATACAAAATTGTAGTATTTATTATGAAACTCATTAAATTTACATTTAACAGTACGTTAAGATTTACACGTTGAATAGTTTCATACCTAGAATATATACCAAAACGAATATAAAAAATATAATAAGGCTTATTTCTATTTTTTAAGGAGTGTTCACGAGTCTTCTTTAATTTTTCATTTTCGTCTTTAAGAACCAGGAAGTCTGCCGGTTCCTCAGTGCAGTTTTCCCCTAACCATCAGTTTTTCTGTGGGTTAATGAGGAAAGCTTCCATGTATTTTAGCTTCCATCTCTGTATTAGAGGGTGGAGTAGTTACATAGGCACATCAATATCTTTTTTTAGTTTCCTATTTAGTTTTTAAATCATACAACTTGGACTGAGAACTGAAAATAAAAAAAAAAGAGAGAGTGGGGTTTGACTGCATAAGCAGTGAGTGTTGTTTGCAGGCTCCATTTAAAAACTATGGTACGTCTTCTGCTAGCAAAAACTCACTTCAGGCCTAATTATGTTTTGTTTTTAAACACAGGAGTGCCAGCCAAAGAGAAGGCACACACACAGGTTCTTTATGAGGGAAACGGCTTTCTAGAAATGGTTCTGTGGTATAATGTGGACTAACTTCTACTTCCGGGGGCCTCTTGGTGGACAGGAAAGTACAATATTTCCGTGCGGGAGTTCTTAGAAATAACGCTTCATCTTTATGGTACCTGCTTCACCTGCAACCTGTTTGACCTCACGGGACTATGGAGGGACTGAGCCAACACAATGATCACAAGGCACTTGGCAACCGTAAAAAGCAAATGCGGTAAAGCTTGTCCTTCTGGTACGCACAAACAAAGTGTTTGTGCGTGAAATGATATGGTGACTCAGCTGCCACCGTCTTTTGTTTCCAGAGACTGGAAGCGGTCTTACCAGTCGGCTTGACCGAGTGAGTAACTCAGTAGAATGCTACTAGATTTAAAGCTTTGCTTCCAATCCTAGTTATTAGGGCTCACTGCAGAAATCCATGCATATGTTACTTAAGAATTAATAACACCCGCCTATTCAGAGGAGAGGGACAACATGTTTGTTTTGGAAATCACAGATAATGAAAGGATCGTGCAGCAATCCATAGCTTTATGTCAGCACAGAATAGGGATTCGCAGTGCTTATTCAGCAGAATTCTTGAGTAACCCACATTGAGGACACAGGGTAATTACTGCACCCAGCACACACCGTGTTGACTGTTTCTGATATATATATATATATATATATATATATATATATATATATATATATATATACCCTAAAGCCTCCTTCCCATTCTAGCCAAGCCCACCTGTACCCATCGCTCATCTCAAGGAGATGGCACGAAAATACTCCATTGTGAACAGTGCCTTTTGCAAAGAAAATAAAAGCTTCCGCACGAAATTAAGATCTTGTATAGCTTCTCCCGCCTTACCACAGAAGATTACAGGCAGTTTTCTTAGCTTACCAGAAAGGTAAGTCGTGGGTCTGTGACCCCGGACGACAGTAGGGAGATCAGGTGATGTCCGTACTTTTGGCACCCAAGAGCACCCCTGGTTGTACTTACTTTTATCATGTGTAATTTGTAGTCGATGGAAACAAGAGAGGTACCTGTCAAATATGCTGGGATTGTGATTGCCTTTACTCTTCAAGGAACCCCGGGCTGCAGAGTCGCATTTTCGCCCTGACTGAGCTCTATCGGCTGGCATGTTGCATCTCCCCAGGCCCCGAGACGCTCATGTGTAGATATGCATGCCATGTTTATCTAGCGATTGTATTTTTGGAAAGTAGAACTTGGCAGGCAGGGCCTTTTCTTTTACATCAGGACTAAGGTAATGAATGACTTTGCTCTTTGGATGCGATTACTCATCTCATTGAAGCATTTGATGGGCGTGAGCAGGGCTGTCACACACAATGATGCTTTATTTGCCAGGAGTCGATCGTGGGTGGGGTCGGGAGTGCAGTGCACAGGGTTACACATACATTGAACACCAGGGCAGGCTTCACAGAGACCCGGACGAAAATCCAAGTCCTCTGATAACAATCTTCTGGTCCTACTCCGAAGACCACTTTGAGTTTTCCAATGTCTGGCAGGCTAAAGAATAAAGACAAGTGGGAACTAGCAGAAGCTGGTCAGAGGTAAGATAATTTATTTTACGACTCGGGGCAAATTGCTTGGAGAAGGGAAAGAAGATGTTTCGTTACATCATTTTTGAGAATATTTTTGTTAAGAGCTTAACAGCTAAATAAACATGATTTAGCGACTGAATTTATCTACAAATTGGAAGGTACCTTTGAACATGACCTTTGAATCAACACAGAAAACATAGTTTTGGCAAAGATTCTGCTCCTTCATTCTCCCCTCTGGCTTCTATTTCAAGGATACGTGTCACGTTAAAGAAGATGTTACCTTTATATTCAAATGTATGGTACTGCTGTAGAGAGAGTATGAAGGGAACACTAGAAGAATCTTTTCCTTGTCAACACTGTCTCAGTGAACATTAAAACTCAAGTTAGGAAACAAAAAATAAAGTGAAACAGGGTCTCACTGTGTAGTCTGTCTGGCCTCAAACACATAGAGATCCGCCTGTCTCTGCCTCCCTAGTGTTAAGATTAAAGGCATGGGTCATCCTCTCCAGTCAAGAAATATTTTTAAGGTAATTTTCTGAAAGAAATTTGACTTTGTTGGGTATTTTGTTGAAAGAGGTTTTTCTTCAAAATAA
The DNA here is from genome assembly GCA_030556225.1 of Cricetiscus sungorus. Lineage (NCBI taxonomy): Eukaryota > Metazoa > Chordata > Mammalia > Rodentia > Cricetidae > Cricetiscus > Cricetiscus sungorus. The sequence goes on along the minus strand of JANBXA010000367.1, from coordinate 2,951,686 downwards.
ATGAAGTTTGGAACGCTATTAATAATTTTAACCTAAGAATAATAAGGGGACACCATGGGGAGTTAGATCCTAGAAAATGACATAGCCAGTATGGGCCTAGGCATAGAGAATAGAGAGTCTAGGAATAGAGAGTCCATTACTTCCTAGCTGAAGATTACAGTAGGAGATCAGACACAAAGCCCCACCCCCCCCCAAAAAAAATAAGAAAAGAAAAAAGAAAAATAAAGGCCTGTTATAGAAAGAGAAGGGTCATAGAAAAGGAGAAATGAGTAGAGAGTACATTCAATCTATAGTTTATCAGCAGATATAATAGATACTTGTTCTAAACATTAGTAATGGAATTATTTTCTAAATACCTCTGAGACTCCATAGCAGTGTTCCTCTTTCTTCATCGACAGAGGGAAGGGACTGGCAGGAAGTACTCCATTATACTAGTAAGTTTTTCTTCCAAGCCTTATTTCTACACGGATAAAACATGTAAACGCTTACCTCTGTGTTGGTGGGTGTGGCTGGTTTACTAGATGACCCGCACTTGGTTTCTTTCGTGGCACCAATAGGTGGTAACTATCAGTCAGAGACCATTCCGGTGTAGCTTGAGAAAACTGAACACAAGCAATTGTTGAAGGAAAGTTGCCAGATAAACCCCAGACACAATGGTATAGAGAGGTGCTATATAAAAGGATAAAAGAGGTATACGGATGATGAAAAAAGCTATCTATACGAATGCCAGGGAACCACTATTTGGAACAATCAAACAAACCAGCAGCAGCAACAACAACAACAACCACTGAAATTAAAAAGTCAAACGTGAGGGCGTCTTAATTTACCTCTCCCAGTACTGAATTGTGTCAAGCAGAAACAAACTTAATAGACATCGACACACTCACCATCAAGATCATATTCTTTGAATACCACATCCACGAGCTGAAGAATGTATTTGTCCTTTTTCTTCCCTTCCCCTCAAGGGGATAAAGCCAGGACTCCGTAGACAGTAGGCAAATACTCTACGACTGATCTACACCCTGGTTCTGTTAACGTGCTCCTTGACACCTTGTTCTCGAGTTACTATGATCCTAAAAATGTTATTGTCAAGTAGGAAATATTATTGCTGAGGTATGCTCTTGGGAAAATGTAGCTAGCAGTTTGGAAGTTTGCGATTTCTATAAGCTAGCTTCTCTGTTAGTGATACCGTAAGTGTTATATGAAGCAAGCATTACCAGAATTATACTACTGGTTTTAACAAACATGCCACAATAGGTTTATCCTAACTCCTTGCTCCAGTAAATTTTGATAAGCTATGCATATAAATTGTATCAATCTGTGTTTATTTCTTATGCCAAACTACTGTAGTTGGGCCTCATATTCTATTGCGAAAGGATTGGCAGGGAGTATGTAAGTGTGGAATTTTGTTTTCATGCACTAAGTGTAGTTTAAATAAGTAGCTACCTTATGATTTACAGTGGCATGAGCGCCACTTTGCATAATCCCAACAGTGGATGGTGAAAACTCTTGTTACTGTTTTCTCACCCTGGACTAAGAATTCAGGACAAAGGGACCCTACGCAGTGTTCTTTTCTTTGGAGAAGAATTAATTACAACGAAAGGAGGAACTCACATGGTTCAGTAACACTTGGGCCAGAAGAGGTTGTTGGTTTACAGGATTCATTTCAAGTCCTTGCTAAGCTAACTTTTTAGGTAGGCAAAAAAGCTTTATATGGGAAAATCAAAATTGCATGGTGTAGCTGGCCTGGTTGTGAAATTGAAACTCACTGAATGATTTCTCCAAACGTCTCTCTCGCAAATGGCACGTAGCACTTTAGGTGTGCAAGTAACAATTCCCATTTCACAAACGCAGGAAGCGAGAAACTGAAGTGAAGCATCCCACACCAAGTCAAGTTATGACAACACTGCGTGCACAAATACAGAGTAACTTTCTGTTTAGTTTCTCAGTCACATTGGGGATCTCAATTTTAAATGAGTTTATGGCTGTGGAACATGTCATGATATGTCGCTGTGTCGCTTTTGACAAGACAGTTTAAGACCAAATCTCCCCTTTATTTTCCAAGGCTCTTTGCCAGACATTATTATTATTTTTTTTAATGTCTCATGACTCATTTATACTACATTTATGCCACAATTTGATCTCCTCATTCTTGTACCTTCTGTGTGGATACAGAGTGTAGCAACCCCGTAGATGACAGTCACTCTAGCCTTGAATGCTAGCTAGGAGAAGGCCTTTCTCAGGCCCCAGGGTGTCTCTAGCCCAGGACAATGAATGTGCACCCTACGTTTTTCTAAACGTCTTCGCAGCAGACACCAAACTTGAGACAGCAGCAGCAGAGGCAACAAGAAGCCACAGTCAAGAACCAGGAGCAGAGGGGCTTGGATTGGTTTCACGAATCCACGTTTCCTGCTTGTGTTAGACCCAGGCCTTTCTTTTCCTTTTTTCTCTTTCTTTTTGCTCTGTGAGGTGGTGTTAGGGCACCCACACAGCTCAGGTGTGCAGCAATACCTGGGACTCGGATTTTATCACTGCTGGGCACAATGCACGCTTTGGACTTGTGGAACCCAGGTCCCACCTGCTCCACGGTGACAGTGGGGGGTGGGGAGGGGGTGGGAGGTGGCTGCCGCTGTGCAGTGTGCTCACAACTTAGGCGTTTGGCTGTGCGTCAGCGCGGGGGTGGGGGTGGGGGTGGGGGAACGTGTTTCCCAGATGTGCAGGCAACCCCAGCTCATCCCTGAGCTATTTGGCAGGAGCCCTTCAGCAGGTGCTTTGGAAGTCCGAACGGTCCTGAATCAGGACGGGGGTGGGGTGCGGTGGGGGTGGGGTGGGGGTCAGGATGGGTTGGGGTGGGGGTGGGGTGGGGGTCAGGATGGGTTGGGTTGGGGTGGGGTGGGGGTCTCGGCCCCGGGTTTCACAGGGCGCAGCCGTGTGGGCCGCATCTGGAACGAGGCTGTAGCTGCGCATTTGCAATGACTGCGAGCCGCGATCTGGGGACCCGGGGGTGGGGGTGGGGTGCAGCAGCAGAAGTGATTTCCCGGGACGGCAGCCCGCGGGGACCGGTGCAGCCGCAGGGCGCGTCCCCGTGCGCCCCTTCCCTCCCCTCCCCTCCCCACCCCCCTGCAGCTCCCGACGACTTCCTGGTTCGCAGGCGGCGGCCGAGCCTCCTCCTCCTCCTCCTCCTCCCCCTCCTCCTCCTCCTCCTCCTCCGCCGCCGCCGCCGGCCGGCCGGGTCGCGGGAACCGGGAGGCGGGGGCGGGGGCGGCGTCGCCGCGGTGCTGTCCCCGCGAGGCCGCGTCCCGGGCGGGCGAGCGGGCGGACGGGCGAGCGGGGCGACGGCGGCCCCGCAGCGACATGTGACCATGGACCGCAGGACCAGGTGAGCGGCGGCGGGGGCCCGGGTGCAGCAGCTACGCCGCCCGGCTAGGCCGCAGAGCCGGCCCGGGGCGCGACCGTGGCGTCCCCGGCCGTGCGGGCGGCTGTGCCGGCTGTGCGGGCGGCCGCGCGGGCCTGGGGTTCGGAGCCGCCCGCCTCTGCTCCCCCGGCCCGGGATGCGCCCCCGTCTGCAGGAAACGAAAGCGCCCCGAGTGCGCGCAGCTGCTCCGCCGGTGCCGCTTGCGCAGCGCGGGGCGCGCTGGGGGCCGGGCGCTAATTGGAGTCGCGGTGCCTTCGCGTCCCCTGGCTGCCCCCTTCTCCCTTCCCAAACTTCACTCTTGGGGGAGAAATCCCGAGCCTCTCACCGCCCCCTCGCCTCCCTCTGTGCATCCGTGGTGCCCAGGGCCCCTTAGACTGGAGAGAAGCAGAACTAACTGACTCAGTGTCACTGTTTGGGTTTTTTTTTTTTTCCTGTGACTTTAAACATCTTATGGGAATAGGAGCCCTAAGCCATGCAGAGTGTTTCCTTTAATGTTTGACGCCAAGGAGGGCTGGGTGAGTAAAAAAAAACAGAACAACAACCACAAAACCAAACAAGCAAAAAACCAATATAATTTGTGGACAATTGATTGAATTATGAGGGGATTAAAAAGAAGTTCTCTGGAGCCCATTTTATGCCCATGAAGCAAATTAATAGTGGGTGGTGGGGGCTGAGGAAGTGTATGTTTGTAAATTAATTTGTATGGCTCGTCTCTCCCTCTGGTTCTAAGTGCATGTCATGATGTATATGTACATGTATATGTATAAGTATATGTACGTGTATATGAATATGCATATGTACACGTGTATGTGTGTATGTGTGTGTCTGTGTATATGTACATGTGTGTGTATATGCATATGTATGTGTATGTGTATTTGCATATGTACATGTGTATGTGTGTATGTGTATATGCATATGTACATGTGTATGTGTGTGTCTGTGTATATGTACATGTATGTGTATACGCATATGTATGTGTATGTGTATATGTATATGCATATGTACATGTGTATGTGTGTATGTGTATATGCATATGTACATGTACATGTGTATGTGTGTGTGTCTGTGTATATGTACATGCATGTGTATACGCATATGTATGTGTATATGTATATGCATATGTACATGTGTATGTGTATATGTACATGTATGTGTCTGTGTATATATATATATATATAATATTTACTTAAGAAGTAGCGTTCTTATCTCGAGGAAAGTATATATTATAGATACCATGAGCCATGCCCCCCCCCAGACTTACTCTCACACCTTTTAGTGGAAAAGAGACATTACAGTAACATGCTTTTTCTTTGGTTTAAATATCTCAGTAGATTCCAGTCCACTGCTTTTTGAAATTTAATAAATAGGTTAAATATGCAAAAAATTAGGGGTGGGGGGCTATAAAGAAACCAAAGTAGTAACTTGTAAAGGAAGTTGAAGCAAATTTTCTGTACTTGCTGAGGGGTTCAATGAGGAGGCAAATGTCCAAATTCCTTAAAGATAATTAGCTATAAAGAAAATAAGTTTTATTTTTTTTGTTAGCTTGGAATGAGTGAACACCTTCCTACTGTAGACATGCTTTAACTACAATAAGTAACACCTCAGGAAAAGCAGGTGCAAAATATCCTATCTGTGGCCCGTTTTTTCCGTGGTAGTCTCTCAAACTCGGCAGGTGGGATTAGGGCCTCACCCTTCACACCCACAGCAGAGTCTCTGGAGAAAGCCCGAGAGCCCGTGTTAGATAGAATTGGGACAGCGTGAGAGAGGCTAGCTTTCTGGGTTCTGAGTCAGTAAGATGAAGTATTCTACTCTCTAAGGAGCTTTTTCACACATGAATTTGATGTCTAATCCTCAACAGTCGCTCGGTGAAGTAGGTGGAGTCCACTATAGGAGAGGCAGCAATCTCAGAGATTGGTGAAATACTTTGTCCCCAGATCCAGAGCTCCAGAGTCTGAACTTTAACTCTTATCAAACCGATAGATAAGACATTCTCATTTTTTATTTCTGCTACACAGTCGTGGGGGTGTGTGTCATAGAATCCCCTGCAGCAGAGCAGGGGCAGGATTAGAGTTCATTCAGTACAGAGACGGAGCTCTTCCTTGGCATGAAGAGATTCTAGGTCCCCTCCTCAGCACCAAAAAAGCCCACATGTACAGCAGCACGCTTGTGTTGTGTAGAGATCACGCTTCCTTGCTGTGCAGAGTCAATGTAACAAGATGTGTTCTTTTTCAGGGAAAACCCGGAAAGAACTTTTGACTTGGTCTTGAAAGTGAAGTGTCGTGTCTCTGAAAATGAAGGTACGTGTGTGTGTGTGTGTGTGTGTGTGTGTGTACGTGTGTGTGTGTGTGTGTTCTCTTACTTCATAATGTACGCGAGTGTGTCACTGCAAGCGTTAATGCCGTGTTCTGCTGGAGCGTGATTGTATGGGGGAACCTGATAGTGCCTGGTGTCTGTTCCGGGATCTCAAATTGCTGGTAATAAAATAGATCCGAGGCCTTTGCTCTGGGCTTGCAGGAATCAGGCCTGTTATCTGTGCACTTACAGGATTTCAACTCAGAGCTCAGTTCTGCTCCCTGTTGACAAAACTGCCCTTGTTTGTGGTAAGATACATGCCTTTTCATTTTCACGTCTGTGTTTGAAAAGTCAGCTCCATTAAAGAACAGTAGTATAAATTCCCCCCTGTAGTACTCACAGGGCCTTCCCCGGGCCCTTCTGATGTTTCTGGAATGTCCCATGTAGGCTGTGTAGTTCCTCCTTTTAGTTTTATTCCAGCTGTACAGAACTTGGGGAGGTAAGCACGTGTGGCATGACTTACCACGACTTGGAAGGTTTTTGTTGCGGGTTCTAGACAGTTTTCCAGAAAAACAAGTGCTAGCTTTTTAATGCATTGTAACTTTTGTCTATTTGTTGTTGTTTTTGCATTTACCATAATGTGCGTGTGTTTGGGAGTAGAGTACCAGTCAGAGGAAAAGAAGCATCTCTTTGTGCTTATTTTGGGTATGCTATATCTGCATGGATGTTTTTATGACATGGCTCATTAGCAGTATACTTAGCCCCCTAAATGGCAAGGCCCTTAAGTGTGGGGTTTTGTGGGGACCAGTTAGCCATCCCGAAGCCTGGGTGGGACGTCGCTGACACTCTTAGTCCTAAGATTAGTCAGCAATTACATACCCTTAAGTAATTTGGCACTGCACACCTTAAAATAGAGGCCCAGCCCAGCTATGGTGAAACAGGCATGGCTAATTTTAGGTAGGAAATCACACGCATTCCTGACTCCAGGACTACTGTGTTCTTCATTGCCGGTCTGTCAGGACTACAGCTCGGATCAGGTTTGCCAGTTAGCAAGAAGAAAGCCCAAGGTTCCAAGTAGAGAAACCATCTTTGTCGTCCTCTGTGTGGTAGAGCTTGTTCATTTGTTGTATACTTGGGCATGCTATGCTGAACACTGACACACACACACACACACACACACACACACTCACACTCACATACACACACACACATGTATACACACACACACATATACACACATACTCTCACACACACACAGACACACACACGGACACACACGGACACACACTCACACACACTCACACATACACACACATACTCTCACACTCACACACACTCACACATACACACACATACTCTCACACTCACACACACAGACACACACACATGGACACACACACGGACACACACACACTCACACACACACATACACACACTCACATACTCACACTCACACACCACACACACTTACACACATGCACACTCACACCCACATAGACTCGTACTCACACACTCACACACACTCACACACACTCACACTCTCACACACACATACAGTCACACTCACACACTCACATACACACACTCACACACACTCACACTCACTCTCACACACATACACTCACACTCACACACTCACATACACACACTCATACACACTCACACACATACACTCACTCACACACACTCACACTCTCTCTCACACACACACACCACACCGTGTGTGCATTAGTTTTTCGGGCCCCACTTAAATTGACAGTGCGCCTGTGGATTGAGTTACCCCTAAGAGAACCACGACATTCACTAAGGCGTGTGGAGGCAGGGTGCATTCTGTTGGGGCGCACCCGAGCCTTTCCATTTTACACGTGTGTTCTTTGAGTCACAGAGCAATTTGTAAACGCATAAAAGTGCTTTGGTGTGTGACCTTCATGTACCGGCTCTGTGGCTTCCCCCTTGCTCCTCCCCTCTCGTCCCTTCTACTCTTTATGATTGGTTATTCCAGTCAACAGCTGTTACTAACGTCTTTTATCGCCACCTCACCTTGCTGATGTGTAAGTCACTGCTTCCCAGGGACGCCTTCACTTGTGTTTTAGCAGTTTAGACGGTCTGCCAAAGCCGGCAGTGTCATCAACGGACAACACAAACAACTTTGGCCTCTCTTCAGGCTGGGCAGTCCATTCTTTTTGTATGTGATGCCTGTGTGCATATTAGTGTGTGTGTGTGTGTGTGTGTGTGTGTGTGTGTATGTGTATGTGTGAGTGTGTGTGAGTGTGTGAGTGTGTGTGAGTGCAACAGTGTGTATGTGAGTGTAAGAGTGTGTGTGAATGTGAGACTGTGTGTTTTGAGTGTGAGAATGTATGTGTGAGTGTGTGTGTGAGTGTGTGTGTGTGAGTGTGTGATGTGTGAGTGTATGTGAGAGTGTGTGAGTGTGTGTGAATGTGTGAGTGTATGTGAGAATGTGTGAGTGTGTGTGTGAGTGTGATTGAGTGTGAGAGTGTATGTGAGAGTGTGTGAGTGTGTGTGTGTGAGTGTATGTGACAGTGTGTGAGTGTGTGTGAGTGTGTGATTGAGTGAGTGAGTGTGTGACTGTGTGTGACTGTGTGACTGTGTGTGTGTGTGATTTGTGTGAGTGTGTGATTGAGTGTGATTGTGATGAGTGTGTGAGTGTGTGTGAGTGTGTGTGTGTGAGTGTGTGATTGAGTGAGTGAGTGTGTGTGTGTGAGTGTGTGTGTGTGTGTGTGTGTGTGTGGCAGCACACGCTTGCCATGGTGTATATGTAGCGGTCAGATGAGGCCTTGTTTGAGATGGGCTTCTTTGTCACGGCTCCTGTGTGAACGCGCTGGCTGGGGACTTGTCTGCAGCGTCCTGTCTCCCCTGGGTGCTGGGATTGCATCTGCACCACCTCAGATCAAGCTTTCCTTTTGTCCCCGCTCCCCAGTTTGGACATTGTTGGGCAATTGGATTTAGTTCCATGCATTTGTTCTGCGGAAGTCTGAACACTGAGCTGGAGCCTTAGCTTTAGAGTGTCTACTCTGGCTTTATTATTTTTCTGGGACTGGTTCTCACTGCTGCTGCTCAGGCCCTCCTTAGACTTGTGGTCTTTCCACTTTAGCTTCTTGAGTGCTAGGATTGGGGTGTGTCACTACAACTGACGTAAAGATTTTTTTTTTTTAAGCTAAATTCAACCACATCAAAAACATTACCTTTCTTCCTTCAGTGAGTGATGCTTTAAATCATTTAAACATGATCAATATTTTAGTTTCCATGAAGTTATAGACTCTTGTACCTCAAGAAGTCATGTTGCCTATAACTAAGTGGGCTCTAAAAGTAAAATTTTATGCCAAATTGTGTGATGTTTCTATAACATCTTATTAATTATCTCCTTTGTTGCTAAATATTATAAAGAAAATATGTAGGAGTTCTTTGAAAAGTATCAGAGTATTTCTTTTTTACTGTCAATAACTGGTTTGTTTTAACAAGGCTGGGTTGGATTTTGGCTTGGCTCTATTTGTCACAGTGATAGATTCAGGGTCGGATTTTGACTTGTCTATGGGGTATGTACTGTCAATCACCGTGATAGCCTTGGAGAGTAAGCCCTGTAAGTTAGGATGCTTTTACAAATGTGAAACTGGCTTAAGACTAAGGACATTTAATAGCTCACATGAGAGCAATGTCATTGGGTGAGTCATCGGCTCTCATGAAATTACAGATCCTGTCGTTCGAAGGCTTAGATATCTTGTGGTTTCAAGATGGCTATCCCTAGACCTTGGGAGCCTGCATTCTTGAATATGACTGTAGGTGGAGGAGGGAGGGGAAGCTTTTGGCTTTTCATGATTCTTTCTCTAGAGCCCAAAATTTTCTCAGAAAGTGTCTTCTTGAACCTTGGTGGCCACAGTTGTCATGGAAGGACATTGTTGACCCTGCAGAGGTAGATGGAGGGCTGTGGTGGTGGGGTATTGTAATCGGCTTAATAATTAATTGGCAGGGAGTAGATATTAGGAAATTATTCTTTGTAAAGGGTTGTTCAGAGCATCACTTTCTTTTTTTGATGGCTTGTTTTTATCAAATGGGAAACCTGCCTTTAATCTTCATGTTAAAATATTTGATGATTCTCATTTTTTTTTCATAGAGAACTTAAAAACTCTCCTAAGTATCATATGTTCTGTCAGAAATAAGAGTAACAGTGCATGTCTTTGTGTGAGAGTGTGTGAGTGTGTGTGTGAGAGAGTGTGTGTGTGTGTGTGAGTGTGTGTGAGTGTGTGAGTGTGTGTGTGAGAGTGTGTGTGAGTGTGTGTGAGTGTGTGAGTGTGTGTGAGTGTGTGTGAGTGTGTGAGTGTGTGAGTGTGTGTATGTGTGTGTGTGAGAGAGTGTGTGTGAGCGTGTGAGTGTGTGCGCGTGTGTGAGTGTGTGTGTGAGTGTGTGTGTGAGAGTGTGTGTGAGTGTGTGAGTGTGTGTGTGAGAGTGTGTGAGTGTGTGAGTGTGTGTGAGTGTGTGAGTGTGTGTGTGTGTGTGGGTGCCTATAGAAACTAGAAGAGGGTTGTATATCCAGAGCTGGAGTTGCAGGTGACTGTGAGCCACGTCACCTGGGTGCTGGGAACTGAACCTCAAGCCTTTGGCAGAGCACCAAGAGCTGACCCACCTCACCGGTCCCCAGAAATCAGTTATTAGCTGTATTAGTTCATTTGGAAATGCATGAGTTGGTGAACTAGGGCTTGACATAGCAGATATTCATCTAGTCTTTTGCTGTCCGTCTGGACTTGTTTCAAGGCATTTCACTAATATTCCCGAACATAACACACTTAAAAAATTTACTTTATTTTATGTGCATTGGTGTGAAGGTGTCAGATCCCCTGAAACTGGAGTTATATAGGCAGTTGTGAGCGGCCATGTGGGTGGCTTGGAATTGAACCCAGGACCTCTGGAAGAGCAGTTAGAGCTCCTAACCACTGAGCTGTCTCTTCCAGCCTCTTATATTTTAGAATACTGAAAAATAACTTAGTTTTGTTTGGAGTCCCCTACGGATTGAAATTGCTGTGAGAGGGATTGGTGACGACTCTTTATTCTGTCCCCTGTCTGTTAATAGACTTGTTTCTGGTGATGTGTTCATGTTGGCCTCTCTCTCTCTCTCTCTCTCTCTCTCTCTCTCTCTCTCTCTCTTTTTTTTTATTTTTCAAAGGAGATTTTCCTGGCAAGACAATCTTTCAGTAGCTTGTAACCCAGTTTTCCAGAGCACACTGCCACAATTTAGACCTTAATGCTGTTCTTGGTGCCTCTCCAAGCTCATTGCCTTTGCCAGCCTGCTGCCTGCCCATACTCCCACAGAGGCCAGAAAGTACAGACGGCAGAGATGGCCCTGCCTTCCTCAGTTCTAATAACAAAACTTAACGCTACTCTGATTTCACTACTTTCTCCAAAGAGATTGGACACTTAAAGGAAATGAAAGCTGCCTGTTCCTTAAAGATGCCTTCTCTCAGTGTTTCTTTTTACCCTCTTGCTAAATGATGGTAAGAAAGCAGCAGAAGCAGCAGCAGCAGCAGCTGACTTACGTAGTAGTTGTTGGAGCCAAGCACAAGTCTGGGGGTTTAAGGACAGGTACTAAGTTCTTAGGTGCCACCAAAATCTTATGGAGTAGGAAGTGCTACTCCCACGAAGAAACCAAAAGCACAGAGGCATTGAGAAATTTGTCCGAAGTAATATTCCCACAGTCTGAGGTCAGTCACCTCTGTCTAGCCTCCCATCGCACAGTGTCACTTGCAAACTCATGGTGGCCCGTTTCATAACACCAGGGCATAGAGTATTAATGATACGTGCTGCAGGGCAGGCCATTTTAAATAAGAATTGTGTTTTCTGAAATTAATAAATTCATTATAATTCCTGTGTAAACATCACTGAGCTTTTCCTTGTGTAATTCCCTTTACAGGTTGACTAGATTGAGTCCTTCCTCTTCGTTTATAAGGATTATGTCTCTATATTAAATGACTCTTTGATCTGACACTTGTAGTTGTTCAAAGTTCACACACATCTTTAGCAAACCTTGTTTATTCTATTACCATATCATTATCTGATTATTTCTTTTAGGATCTAGTCCCTTTGTTACAGTTTTTATTTTCTTTGATGAGATCATCCAACTTGGTATTGAATTAATCTATTTTTGAATTATCTATGCTTTAAATCTCTATCACGTGTTAATAGTTGGAAGTATTCATAACTTTAAGTCAATTTATAGCCTCCCCCATGTCCTGTATAAGAAGTTATTTATTAGCCCACATTTGATGATTTGTTTTCTCTGTGGTGTGATGATGTAGCATTTGGGCACTTGATGCATTTGTGAAGAGTTTAATATGGTCATGTATAGTTAAAAAAAAGGTAGCTTGATTGTTAGCCTTGTTTCTAGTAAGTTCTTCCTGGCCCACATTAATTATTTTCCTTAAGAGAGCACTCACCACAGAACCTGACATCATTAGTGAGTACAGAATGAAAAGGTATATAAACTGGGCCCGTGGTGGCCACTGGACAAGCCGGTGCAGATAGACTGTGAATTCAGAGGGCATTTCACTCTCCAGAGCTGGCCTTATTGCCTGCTTTATTTTTTCTCGCTGCCGCTGCAGTCCGGTGCCTTTTGCTGCTGCCGCTGCAGTCCGGTGCCTTTTGCTGCTGCCGCTGCAGTCCGGTGCCTTTTGCTGCTGCCGCTGCAGTCCCGTGCCTTTTGCTGCCGCTGCTGCAGTCCGGTGCCTTTTGCTGCCGCTGCAGTCCGGTGCCTTTTGCTGCCGCTGCAGTCCGAGTGCCTTTTGCTGCTGCTGCAGTCCAGTGCCTTTTGCTGCCGCTGCAGTCCGAGTGCCTTTTGCTGCTGCCGCTGCAGTCCAGTGCCTTTTGCTGCTGCTGCAGCCCGGTGCCTTTTGCTGCTGCTGCAGTCCGGTGCCTTTTGCTGCCGCTGCAGTCCGAGTGCCTTTTGCTGCCGCTGCTGCAGTCCAGTGCCTTTTGCTGCCGCTGCAGTCCAGTGCCTTTTGCTGCCGCTGCAGTCCGAGTGCCTTTTGCTGCTGCCGCTGCAGTCCAGTGCCTTTTGCTGCTGCTGCAGCCCGGTGCCTTTTGCTGCTGCTGCAGTCCGGTGCCTTTTGCTGCCGCTGCAGTCCGAGTGCCTTTTGCTGCTGCTGCAGTCCGGGTGCCTTTTGCTGCTGCCGCTGCAGTCCGGTGCCTTTTGCTGCCGCTGCTGCAGTCCCGTGCCTTTTGCTGCCGCTGCAGTCCAGTGCCTTTTGCTGCCGCTGCAGTCCAGTGCCTTTTGCTGCCGCTGCTGCAGTCCAGTGCCTTTTGCTGCCGCTGCAGTCCAGTGCCTTTTGCTGCCGCTGCAGTCCGAGTGCCTTTTGCTGCTGCCGCTGCAGTCCAGTGCCTTTTGCTGCTGCCGCTGCAGCCCGGTGCCTTTTGCTGCCGCTGCTGCAGTCCGGGTGCCTTTTGCTGCCGCTGCAGTCCGGTGCCTTTTGCTGCTGCCGCTGCAGTCCAGTGCCTTTTGCTGCTGCCGCTGCAGTCCCGTGCCTTTTGCTGCCGCTGCTGCAGTCCGGTGCCTTTTGCTGCCGCTGCAGTCCGGTGCCTTTTGCTGCCGCTGCAGTCCGAGTGCCTTTTGCTGCTGCTGCAGTCCGGGTGCCTTTTGCTGCTGCCGCTGCAGTCCGGTGCCTTTTGCTGCCGCTGCTGCAGTCCCGTGCCTTTTGCTGCCGCTGCAGTCCAGTGCCTTTTGCTGCCGCTGCAGTCCAGTGCCTTTTGCTGCCGCTGCTGCAGTCCAGTGCCTTTTGCTGCCGCTGCAGTCCAGTGCCTTTTGCTGCCGCTGCAGTCCGAGTGCCTTTTGCTGCTGCCGCTGCAGTCCAGTGCCTTTTGCTGCTGCCGCTGCAGCCGGGTGCCTTTTGCTGCTGCCGCTGCAGTCCAGTGCCTTTTGCTGCCGCTGCAGTCCAGGTGCCTTTTGCTGCTGCCGCTGCAGTCCAGTGCCTTTTGCTGCTGCCGCTGCAGTCCAGTGCCTTTTGCTGCTGCCGCTGCAGTCCGGTGCCTTTTGCTGCTGCCGCTGCAGCCCGGTGCCTTTTGCTGCTGCAGTCTGAGGTTCCTCCCCAGCCTTTGGCCTTGGCTGGCTCCCTCTGTGACGGGTGCCCACGGGTGCTGAGCTGGGCACGCACAGTAAACAAGTTTGTTCAGGCTTCTCCTTGGGATGTTTTTTCCTGGCTTTTCAAGGTGATGTGTCCTTAGAACACTTGTGACAACAGTCTGCAATGGGGTTTTTTTTTATGTCTTCATGCTGTTTCCTGTCTCCTCTGAAAACACACGTATTGATTTGCGAGTCAGAGGCAGTACTTTACCTGCTGTGGTACGCGTGTTAATTATGTTCATGGATAGTGTTGGCAGCACACATTTGGGGGTTACTTTAAGCAAGTGGCCTGGTTGTGTTAGGGAACAATGAGATTTTTCAATTCTCATAGACTCCTTCCCCATTTAAATGAGTTTTAGTGCTTACCTTTCCAAATCTTTTCACAGCTCTGGTTCTTGTTGGCTTTATGCTAAAGGAACACTATGGGCGCTCAGACAATCTTGCTTGTTGACTGTTGTTTACTCAGTTTAGAAATGACTCAAGATAATTTTGAGAAGTTCTTAAAACTTCTCAAAGTGGTGGTGGGGGTGGTGGTGTTCAGGTTGGATGATGATTCAGGTAAAGTTAGAGTCTTGGTTGTATGTAAATTCAGGGTAACTTGGTTTCTTTCAGGTAGCAATTTGAATTTATCTACAGAAGAGTGTGCGTTAGCCTCTTCTGTGTGATGGGCCAGTCCTTGGCCTGGTGGACAGGATGCCCACAGACACCCTGACATGAGCTCTGAGCTGGTGTTTGCTAAGGAGGAGGTTGACCAGCACGTGTGGGGCTGTGGGTGGTATTAATGCTCAGGGCAGCAGGATGAGTAAGACATCTGGGAGCTGCCCAGAGGGGAAGTTGCTTTGCTGTCTGAACAGTTCTGAACTGTGGGGCCGTGGGCGGTGGGCCCTGGGGCCGGTACTTACTGCCCTGGACTGGGTCTGTCTCAAGCACTTTGTTACAAAATTACTTCTCTCCTCCCCTGCTCTTCACGTAACACAATAAGTGGGTGGGTGTTATTTAAAGGTCTCACATGATTAAATTCACAGTGAGGCGTGAACAATTGGTAGGCAGCTCTCAAGGGACCATTTTAATTTTAAAGAAAGCCTTGTAAACTCAGATTAATTAAAAAGATGCAGTTTGGAGCTGTAGACGTAGCTCAGTCCTGAGTTCTTGACTAGGATGTGCGATCAGCACAGCCAAACAATGAAATAAAATAAAATAAAAAAGAAGTAGATGTGGTTTGCCATAAGGGAACACCATATTTTGGTCTTAACTGTCTTTATCTCAGCTCTGTTAATGCTCTGTAAGTTTTCAGTTAATGGCCTCAATAAGTAAGTATATTAAGAATATTTGTGCAGTAAATTCATTAAAATTTGTTGCATATGTAACATCCACAGTTAACAAAATAAAGCTGTAACATAATAGTTAAAGACCCTTAATTATATTTTCATTTACTTGATTACACTTAATGTTTTATGGAAAGAGTGACAAAAAGAATTTTGGGCATTCATTTGCATGCCTGGAAATGTAACAAGTGTTCTGTGTATCCATATTGTTTTTACTATAGCTACAGGAGGTAGAGACACAGGAGGTATCTTTCGGAAAGATAAAGAAGTGGAGGCTCAGAAAGGTTAAACCATTTCCCCAGGGTGCACAGCTTCCAGAGATAGGACTGGGATGCAGGCCTGTTTCTGAGGTTTGGAGCCTGGGCTCTTAATTGTTAGGCTGTCGTAGCTCTTTAACACTGGTGAGGTATTTTGCAGTGATGTTTATACAACCACACATTTTTGAAAATCCCAAATAAATTGTAGGATTGGCCAGAATTATATTGCCAGTATTATTGTTTAGTTTTAAAATTAGACTTATTTATTTTTACAGTGTGTGTGCGTGCGCGCGCGCAGGCGTGTGGCACGTGTGTGGAGGTCAGATCACAACCTGCGAGCACCGTAACTCATTGAGCTGTCTCACTGTCCCAGAGCTGTTGTGGCATCCCCATCAGCAAGGTCGAAGGAACACCACACAGACACTCACTTCAGTGTGTTTTCCCAAGCCCCCGTTAGAGTCAGGCACAGATACAAAGCAGATGGCATTGTTAAGTGGGGTGTGTCCCAATGCAGTCAAGGCTGGGATGTAGCCGGGACCCGGGAAAGGCCCCGAGCCTGTTGTGTATGGGTCTGTGAGGTGCTGGAGGGTGTGGCCACTAGACTTTTCACAGCCATGTCTTCCATAACCGATCTTGAGCTTCTCTTCATATTTAGATTCCCGTGGATGGTTCTGAAGAGACAGGTAACTTTTGGTGTTAACACTTGCATCTCAGGGGAATAGTAAGGAATGGCCCAGGCTAATTAATGGAGTGTAGCCTGCTTTGGTCTGCAGCTACAGGTTCTTATAGGCTGACTCAGTGTGTGCAAAGAGTTTAACCTTGAGGAAAGCTCCGGGCGAGCGTCTCTTAACATTATTATTATTATTATTATTATTAATTATTAATTATTAATTTCTGGAGCAGTGCTGGAGTGGAGCCCTACACTGAGCCACATCCCCAGCCTCTGGGCTGACAAAGGAAGGGAAGCCCTCAGCTGGTATTGAAGATTTCATAGTGGCTGATCATTAAACTTGCCTGTTTAAAAACACCTAGTTTGGGAGAGCAAGGCCACAGAAGTAAAAAGCAATACAAACACGTATTTGGACAGCCTTCCCGTGTCTGTCCAAACACCAGGTCGCTGATGTCCTGACTCTCGTCCACTAGGGTTTCAGCTTTAGAGGTCAAGGGGCCTGTCTCACTTGAGACTTTGGGAGGATGCCATGAATGGTGTTAAGAATGACTTGCTAAGTTATCTCCTGTTATTAGAGTGAAATTAGAGGAAGATTGTCCTGTACTACTCAAGCCTGGTGAAGACTTGAGATCTGTTAGAAAATGTCAATGCGAAAAACGGAAAGGGTAGAGATTTTTATCATCACATGAAGCGGGTGCTCCGTTTAAGACGTTTTCAGGGTGAACTGCTGATAAACCACAGGCTGATTTGGTAGGCAGAGGTGATAACGATCAGACAGCCCCCCCCCCCCAGTTCCTTCTCATTTGTCACGAGGATCTGTACAAGCACACAGCTCTCAGCGCACTACATCCAGTGGTTTTCTGTTAGATGTGGAAGCCTCCAGAAATTAGTCATCTCAGAAGTAGACATTTCTGGGGCTGGTAGAAGACTCCCACTAATATGAGGGCATGCTCTCGGTCTTCAGATTTACGAGTATTTACAATGAGGTGGGCTAAAGACTTTGTTCCTCGAGCAGCTGTTGACTTATTATTTTATGAGCGTTTAAAATGAACTAACCTGTGCCTCCAACATTAGTCGGATTTAAGCTTCGGCAGCTCAGGTGTATGTGTGCTTGAGAAGATTTACTGTTTTTAGCTATTTGTGTGCGTGTGTGTGTGTGTGTGTGTGTGTGTGCGCGCGCACCTGTGTATGGGCGTGTGCACAGGATGCAAGTGCCCGAGACAGCACTCGATGTGGGCACTGGGACCTGAAGTTCGGTCCTTGACATCAACCTCAAGGGCTCTTGAAGGCTGAGCAATCTGTCCATCACCGTAGCCACGTTTTAATGTCCAGGACACCACATATCTTCAGGGGCTGTGTATTGTTTCTCCTGATATTATATCCACAAAAGTGGTTTGGAAAGGAATTAGAAATATTTCTTGTTAGAATCCAAATATTTCAGGCCTTCCTTTTGGAAGAGAAATCATGTAGTTAGTTATTTGAGGAATTCTTTTTTAAAGACCTTGAATACTTTCATTTTTTTCCCCCCTATAAATCAAATAGTATTTTCTGTAGTGGTTGTAAAGCAACTAATGAACTTAATTTACATGGCTTCATAAACTATGTGATCTCTCTCTCTCTCTCTCTCTCTCTCTCTCTCTCTCTCTCTCTCCACACACACACACACACACACACACACACACACACACACGCGCGTGTGTTACCGTGGACGACTTACACGCTGTTTTGGGTTCTTATGTTGCCGACGCGAGGCTCCATGATGAATATATGTGCAGTGCAGTATTGACGACAAGGGATGGTGCTTTCATCAAGAGTACGTGTTTACTGTGAACAGATCCAGACGTGTTACAGGGGAAATGTAGGCCAGGGATTGCTAGGATAAAATCCAAATGCTAGCATGGCAGTTATAGTATTGGTAGTGACACTGAATGCTTGCCCTAAACATAGTAATGTTAGAATTCACTGCTTGTTTGGGCACAGGACTTGAATCTGTAAATATCTCTCTGATTTTTGTGCAACAGTTGAAGACATGATTGGATCCGTAATATTCTGTACAAAGTGTGTCATTTGCTGAGCACTGTCTGCAAGGCAGCTGTGGCCCTCCAGAACCCACAGCAGCTCCAAGCCTTTGAGCCTGAATCACTACTGACTAGGTGCATGGCATTGGCCAAGTCCTTTCAATTTTTGTGTTTGTAAGACTTTTGCGTGGCGTACCATCAGTGGTGGGGAACGGTCTCGTAAATTGTGCTGTTAAACATTGCAGTAGAGAAACCTTTATTGGGGTTTTAAGCGCTGTGGTGGTTACCTGTGTGACAGTATAATCTCTTGAGTGGAAAATGCCAGCTTGAAAGGAGGGAAGGGCTTACCGGAGTCTGACTGGCTCCTGGTTAGTGTTGTAGAAGCGTCAGGAACAGACTGGTGAAGACTCCAACCTGTTCTGAGCTAAGAAGGTTAAATTTTTTTTTTTTTTTTTTTTTTTTTTTGCTGCAAAGGGGAATTTGGCAGAGGAGGGAAGTTGGCTTGTAGCATGACTTGGAAGTTACAGTGTGGCTTTGCCCTCCCTGCCCTGCCCTGCCCTGCCCTTCTCTGGTAACCCCCCTCCTTCCTGTCCTTTTCTAGCCCTGGGTACAGGAGGCCTTGAACAGGTGTAAATCCTAAGCAGCAAAATGGTAGCTCCATATACTTGTAAGTTTTCAAACTCCCAAGAGTTAACTCTGGGAAGTAGGGAGTTGTTATGGATGACGATAAGTGGAGATTCAAGACATTACCCAAAGAAAGGGGTCCTTGGAGGGTTTCGATTGAGAGGTCTGATGTAATTATCTGAGTTCTGTGAAAATAAGCACTAACGAGAAATGCTTGGGAAGGGTTGATTTCGAGTTTTTCAAGATTTGGAATATTTTCACGTGTGTGTGTGTGTGTGTGTGTGTGTGTGTGTGTGTGTGTGTGTAACGTCAGCTATAAATAAAACAATTGAGTCTCATTTTATAATACACACACACATGTGCAATATCTTGTTTCTGTATATTCATTCATACACACACACACAGTATCCGGGAATGGGGCCAAAATTTAAAATGAGATTCAGCTTATTTATAGCTGAAGTTAATTCATAATAAATTATATATGCATACATACATATACAAACGATTGAAGGTATACATATGTGTGTATGTATATATTATATGCACACACATAACACAGTTTGTTGTTTTATACCTTTTGATTTTTTGAGACTGTGTCTTACACTTGTAGCCTGAATTGACAAGGGACTCACTATTTAAATTGGGCTAGCCTCATATTTATGGCCACCCCATCTTAGTGCCCACGTGCAGGGATTAGAGATGTGAGGTGGTCGGATGTGGAATTCCCACCTGTAATGACACGTTGATGCTTACAATGCTAAAGTTTTGTGGATGTTTGATCTCAGATTTTTGGATAGGGGATGTTCAGTCCAGAGTGTGTTTTGTAATGAGAAAGGCAGTACATTCAAGCCTACCCCCTCACGATATCTCTTGTCCCTGTCTGGATTTGTTTATAGCTTTCTTGATTGAGTATGAAATTTAGTTGGTTCTAGGAATTATCTTTGAAGTAAGATTCTGTTCAATCATTGACATACATCTCCTTTATGTAATTTAATAAAAGTTCACAGAGCTTATATTTGCCAAACAAATTGAATTTACTTAAGACTGCACATTCCTTATGTCATGGTTGTAGTGTTTCTTAGTTTTATTTATGTGTGCCACAGAAAATGAAATGACAGGGTCGGGGCTGAATGCTCTCAGCCTGAGTGACACACACTACACTATCTCCTTCCTGGCTTTTTTGGTGAGAGCCTGCTTACCACTGCTGTTCGTCCTGATTGAGATGGCAGAACTCTATGGTGAATAGGAGTTGGAAGAGCTTGGCCTAGCAGTCTGCCCTAATAAGCTTTTTGAGCCTTAAAACGAGAACACTTAAATTCCCTTTTCTCTTTATTATAAAGCTGTGAGGAAAAATAGGAATGCAACACACACACACACACACACACACACACACACACACACGTTTTTAACAGGAATTTCCATTATAATTTAAACAGATATGTTTCTTCTATAACTCTCTGTTTTATATGTATAGATAGATACATATTTAATATGTAATGATCTAATGTCACAGTACAGCAGTGAAGAGTTTTGATTCCAACTGTTGTACAGAGGAGAATTGCAGGATTTAACGATGACAATAAAAATTAAGAATTATATTTATTTAATTATGTCTAATTATTCCAGGCTAAGGAGTAGAATATTCTTTTCGTAACAGTCACCTCTAACTACATATTCAGTGAAATACATAAGAATTTCACAGTCATTTATTTTTAATGATCTTTAAAAATATAAGGTAACGAGTAAAATTCAGCAATAATGACTCATACTTACTGTAAATCTGACCACTCACACCACTTTTTTCCCATTAATAAAACTGTCGGTGTAAAGGGAGCTTTTTCTGATAGTTGAAAAAAAAAAAAATCTGAGAATAAGAAGCCTCCAGCCTCAACATTAAAATCTACAAAGTAGTAGGTGATTATATTAAATTTGTTAATCATGATTGACAAAACGTTGTTTCTCAGCCACGTAGCTGCTTCATTCAGGATAGTCCCTTCATGTTTTAGTAAGAGAACCGTCTGATGCCGTTGGTGAGGATGAGTTAGTTCTCTGGTTTTCCTGGACATCTGTGGTGCTGTTGTGTAGAGGAGTCACATCACAGGCATCATCCCCTGGCCCTTCTGACCCAGGGTGACCCTCGGAGGGGCCCAGGGCTCACAGAGGCCACTGGAGTCCACACCCAGTGTACTGGGTGGGGTCCCAAGCACATTTGGCCACTACAAGCTGCTTCTGTACCCCCACTCCTCACTGCAGTCTGGAAGTTCCTGCCTTTCTGGAATGTTCACAGGCAGCGTCGTGCTGTGGTTCTGGGGCGCCCAGGGCATTTGCTGAGGCTGCTGCTGCTGTGCTGCGTTCATCATCTTTTGGGGACCCCACTTTTTGTGTAAACGTGTTGCAGCATATCTGTTTACCCTGTGAAGATGCGTCTCTGCCGAAGAGGCCTTCCGATTGCTCTAATAAAGAGCCGGATGGCCAATAGCTAGCAGGAGAGGGTAGGAAGGGGCTCTAGGGGGAAAGAGGAGGGGGATCTGGGCATGTGCATTTCGCTGGCAGACTCGGATGTGCCCTACTAAAAATGAGCCGTGTGGACAGCTTGCCACACACATGTGCGAGCACAGCACGCCTTTCTTTTCTTTCCTCGGGAGAACGATTGTTATTTCCTCAAGTGTAATTCAGCAGAGCACAGCATCCGCCCTGCAGAGGCTCTGGGCTGCTGGTGTGCGGCTTCTCAGAGCTGCTCAGTTTGCTTTCGGTTTCTCCCGCCTGTCCCCTTCCCTCTTCTGAGTCCTCTGAGTCAGTCTGTTCTTCTGCCTTCTGGCTGGACTGCGTGGCGTGTCTCAGGGCCGTCCGTTTGCTGGGAGGGCACATTGCCATGAGCACCTGTCTGCGCTTCTGGTCACTTCCATGCTGCCTGTCGTTTCTACCACTGCTGGAGTGCGTCTGCAGCCACCCGCTCATGTCCAGACTCAGGGTACCAGTTTGTCCCATTGATTGCTCATCCACCCGAACATGACAAACGCCTCTATTTGTGATAACGCACTTTAACTACACCAATATGTCGGCTTCTCATTGATGCTTCTGTAACGTCTATCTCATATTTTAATCTTGTCCACACTGCCTCTTACTGTTTTCCCACCTCCCCAGAGCCTCCTTCCCTCCTTTTTACGTTTCCTCTCTTAGGGCGTCTTTTAAAGGGAGTGTGTAGTTAATCCCTTGCCCAGCTACCAAAGAAAGTGTGGAATACTGAGGCAGAAATAATGTAGTGCTTTCTAAATTAGTTAATTATTTTTGTTTGTTTGTTTTTTGTTTTGTTCTGGAGACAGGGTTTCACTGTGTATCCCTTGTCCTGGAATTTGCTCTGTATGTAGATCAGGCTGGCCTCAGACTCAGAGATCCGCCCACCTCTGCTTCCCCAGTGCTGGGATTAAAGGCGTGCGCCACCACTGCCTGGCCACATAGATCTTAAAGCACAGTACTGAGCTGCTTCTCATTAAAGGCAGAGTGCTTGAGGACTAAGGAATTGGAACTAGACTGTACTTTTTTCTTTAAATGATTGCAATACTGCTGCTATTAGTTATTAATATGCTTGCTGAACGTGACCACTTGGTATTTGAAGACTTTATTCATTCGCAAGAAGTGAAGGCGAAGAGCTGTACCGAAACAGACAGTGAAAATGCCAGTTACAAATGGCCTTTTGCTTTTGGTTTTGTTTGTTTGTTTTTGGTGGTTTTTTTTTTGGGGGGGGCGGGGTTCCAGATTAAAAAACATCTCTTCAGGTTTTACTTTATTTTTTCATTGTTGCCGGATGAGGGAGGCCTCCATGACTTACTTCTCCTCTCGCCCTCTCACTTTTGGCACTGTTTCAGTGAACATTCAACACTGACTGAGAGCTACTCCGAGTGACTATTTTGTGTCTGATATGTTTGTGCTAGCAACATTGTGTCTAGTAGCTACTCTCACATCCGGTTGTGACTGACAGCAGGAGGCTGGCAGCCAGCTCCATTCCCACGGTCAATCTGTTGGAGCTCCACTCTGCTTTAGTTGCAGACACAACTCTGATGCAGTTGTGGAGACGCACATCTCCTTCCCCCTTAAGGAACGTACGTGCTGAAAGACGGAGTGCGGGTCCCCAAGAGCAGAATGAACACTGCAGAAGCGTCCTTTGCTGGGCAGATCACTCTCTGACCTACTTGGCCGTCTTGTTATTGGTGGGCAGCTTGGGAAGCGCTCAGACTACAGGCATACGGCCGTCTTCTCCAAAAAAACGTGAAACGTGGCACCCAAAAGCTTCGCTTCAGATTTGGGAACTCATCCAGGCGTGGGGCCCAAACATATGGTTGTAGCTTAAGATGTCATAGGGAGAAAGTCCACGGTTGAGTTTTACTCCTGGAGACTGAGTTCCCCAGGGGTGGTGCGGTTTGTTTAATAGTGCAGGTAGCTGATTCAGGCGCTGAGGTGGCAGGCGTTCATGGTCCCCCTCCCAGCTGTAGCAGAGCCGGTGTAAATGGAAATCCAGGATTCACTTTTCCATGATGACCACTGCTCCCTTTTTTCTACCGTATCAGCACACGTGTTGTGCTTACCAGTGGTGTAGCCCAAGATGGCGTTACTGTGCCTGAGCCGCTCATCTATAAAGTAGGATGGTTAGGGAAATCTGGATTTAAGGTGGGATTTCCTGTCCAGTGACGGACTCTGGTGGTGGCCAGGAGCTTCAGCATCAGTGGACTCCGGGAGGGTACAGATGAGTGGCCGAGCCCTAGGGAGCCCGGGAACCCAGATGACCTGTGATTGCAGTGGGGTCCAGGCTTCCTCTTACTCCTGGCACATGATATTTCTCAGCTGTGTTGCTCCATGTAAGTCCCAGTCCTGTATTACAATTATATTTGTGTTGGTGTTCTAGTTCTATTCTTTAAGTCAGATTTTCAAATGCCATAAATTATGTCAGTGCGTCTGACTTTGCTTTGCCTGGGCTTTGAAGCACACGAGTGGATCTGTGCGGTGGGTGACAACGCTTACCTTTTACTGACCCCCACCCCAGCCCGATCTTAGAAGTCAGCTGTGTTTCTCTTCTCATTGTTTTGACATCCTGTATAATTCCTTTCCCCCCACCACCCTATTTTGCGTACGCTGCTCATAAATGTACACTACTGCTGTTAAAATTTAGAAAGTATCTTTCAAAATAATTATTAATTTGATTTCCATGTCCACTGTGCGGTTGATGTTAATATCTTGTGGACACTGAAGATGAAGTGGACAGACTCACGTAGGTAACTGGGAAGCTTAAATTCTAAGATTGCTATAGTGTTAACACATACAGACTTATGTATAAAATTTACTAAATTATGGGTGACGCAAATGAGTCACTTGAATGAGTGTAAGTAGAATTAACTTGTTGTTACTAAGTAGGTTGGAGACGAACACCTTATCTTGCTGGTATGTGTCTGTGTTGATCTGTGAATGTAAATGCTTCCAATTTAAGGAAAACTATCTAGGCCCATCATACACAATTAAAACAAAATAAGAGGATAATAAAGAGAGACTAAAAATCATTTCAAATTCCACCACACTGAGAATGTCATGGCTAATATCTTGTTAATCTTTATATAAATCTCTGTATGGATATATGTGCTTCAGTATTGTTGTAAGTTGGCTTCATCTTCACCAACTGACAGCTTAGTATAGACATCTTCCCAGTTCTGGATTGTTTCGACACAGGGTCTCACTATGTGTCCCTGGCTGGCTTGGAACCCTGTGTAGACCAGGCTGGCTTCAAACTCGGGGATCCATCCGCCTCTGCTTCCTGAGTGCTGGCATTAAAAGCCTTTAACACCATGCCAGACGCTTTCTGGCTCTGAAAACAGAGATACATTTGAGATCGAATTGCTCTTAGAATCCTATTGTTTAGGCATACTGTTCACACTTCTTCTGCTATGTATTGTTATTTAGGTAATTTCTCTGGAATGTCCATCTTCCCACAAAAGGTATACGCCTTTATTTTATGAGTTCTTTGAGAGTTTCACACAATGTGTTTTGATCATCGTCATTCCCCTGCCCCAACTTTTCCTATGTCCAAGCCTTCTCGTTTCCCCAACCTTGCTTTTTTTTTTTTTTTTTTTTTTTAACCCTTTGAAGACCAGTTTGTGTTGCTCATTCTTGGACGTGTGGTCTTCCACTGGAGACCTGTTGACTTGCTCCAGGGACTACACTTTTAAAGAAAAATGGTCTCTCCCTCTCCATGGCAGCTGACAATTGCCATCAGCTCCACGCCTATGGGTAAGGTTGTGTCCCCAACTCTTCTCTCCATTCCATGCTGGGATCTAGGCTATAACAATGAGTTAACCCGGAGTGGCTTTAATTCCGTGCGTTAGCAAGGCATGAGCCCTTTCCAGCAGTTCAGCAGAGCTCCTTTCATTAGTGCTCCAACAGCCCCGGATGCCATCCCCTTGTTTTAAGATATTATCAGCAAAACAGCCAATGCAGTATGTGAAAACACTTCAGTATTCAATCAGTGTTAAAGCATTACTCAAGCAGCTTAGACTATTTGGTAGTGATAGCCCCTGAAAAATTATTTTAAAAACAGTACTTTTAATTGTATGGACTGAACAGGTTATATTTATAAATGGAAAAAGGATGAGGGTTTGTTTTGAAGAACTCTAGGACTGTCACATTATTTCAAAATATACATTTGTTCATTAAAGTGTAGTTGAGTAACTATTATATACCCTAAACATGTAAGATAAAGTAGTACTTTGAAAATGAATTGCTTTTATGTGTACGCGTTACATGCATGGATGTGTGTCATGGCGTGTATGGAGTTCATAAGACAACCAGCGAGACTTGGTTTTTCTCTTTTTTTCTCTTTATATCCTACGGGTCCTGGGGATTGAACTCTCGGGCCATCAGGCTGCAGTAACAAGCGTCTGCCAAAACCCAAACCATTTTATTGTTACGTTACCCTTAGAGATGTGTAAAACTCACGGGAAATAATGACTGTGTCTCATATGCCGAGTTTGAAAGGTAGGGAAAGTCAGGGTTTCCATACCCCCAGACTTACCCACTCAGTGTCCTGTCCCAGAGTGGCATGAGATTTACTAGAAGCAGTGACTGTCCTCTGGCACAGCATTGTATCTTCCTGATGCGTGTCCCATGGCGTTAACAGATTCACAATGCTGTCTGTCCAGGAACACAGTGCCACCTTCTTATTAACACGTCACTGTCACCTGGAGGCCATAGATGCTTGAAGAGTCAATCTTGACGTTGTGTGTTATTCTTTGTGTTTTGACAATTGTATAATGATCTTTACTCGTTATTATAGAATCACACATAAGAGTATCGTATTGTGGCCTAACAACCTTTTTTTCTTTTTCTGGAACTAGCTCTGTAGACCAGGCTGGCCTCCGACTCAGAGATCCACCTGCCTCTGCCTCCCTCATGCTGAGAGTCATGATGTGGGCCTAACAACTGTATGGGTTGCTTCTGTTTAGCTTTCTCTCCTAACTTGGAATATTTTTACTGTTTGTACACTTTGCTTTTTTCAAAGGTATCTATCCTCTTGAAAGTTTTTTTTAACCGTTTTGCCTAGTGTGCTAATTATAAAAGTTGACCGTTTTTCTCTTGGCACCTTCTGATACATTTACATTTTTGGCCTCTGTACATTTGATACAATACAGACCTGTATATCTACCAACCAGTGATTTCAAAATATTGATAGTTTCCCAACTTAACAGTTTGGTGATTTTATGCTGTTCATTTTTTTTTTTTTCCAGCCAAGTTGGTCTTCGTGTATGTGTTGTTATGTGTATTTGTGTACCTGTGTGTGAATGTCTGTGAAGCCAGATGACCATCTCCAGGGCCACCCTTTTTTGTTTTTGTGAGACTGGAATCTTCCCCCCGGCCTGCAACCCTCTGCAGGCAGGCGAGGCTGGCTGGCAGCAAGCCCAGGGACCCCCTTGTCCCTCCTCTACTGAGATTGCAAGTGTTAAAAGTGCACACTCCACAGCCAAGATGCCCAACATGCACTCTATCAATTGAGCCGTTTCCCTAGCCATAAGTTAATCTTTAAAATTTCCGATTTTCTTGCATTTTACCAGGGGTCGGTTGTTCACAAGGAAGAAATCAGAAGATGAAGTTTTGTGTGTTTCTGATAAAACTGTCTCATTACAATTACACCTTAAGTATGTAGAGAAATTCAAGTTAATTGAATTAAATGGATATTAAGACTCTAGAGCACCGTTTTCCTGAATAATCTTATTTGTGCATTGAATTTTTAAACAGATAAATAGAAAATTCAAGTTTCACGTCTTTCTTGTGTCGTTTTAGATACTTTGTATGTATTGAGGCGTTTTCTCCTTCACTTAATTCTAAAATTAGCAGGGACAAACCTGTTAATATTATTTCCTACTTCTAATTTTTGTAGGCACTGGAAAGATCCAGTTTTCTTTCAAAATTGATGATTTGTATATTTTCTCTTTCTTTAAAAAATAGTATGAGGTAGCTGATAACCAGCTTCATTAATATTTTTTAGAGAAGTTAAGGATTTGGTTTATTTACACACAATTGTTTTATCTGTTTGATTGATTTCTAGTCACTATTATTTTCTTCTAATATATACTCATGTTGAGTTGAGCTTATTCGGGCTTCTTGCTTTGGAAACTAAGAGCATTGACCTTTAAGTCTTTTGTCTAATAAGGTGGGTCTCAACCTTCTTATCGCTGTGACCCTTAATACAGTTCCTCATGCTGTGCTGACCCCCAACCATAGCATTATTTTGTTGCTACTTCATAATAGTAATTTTGCTACTGTTGTGAATTGTAATGTAAATATCTGTTTTCTGATAGTCTTAGGCAATGCATGTGAAAGGGTCTTTTGACCCAAGAGGTTGTGACCCACAGATTGAGAACCGGTAATCTAATTACAATCATGTAGGCGGTGCTTCAACTATGACCCATATTTTGAATATTTGCTTTCATAATTATCTACTTAGAAGCATTGTCCGATTTCTACTGTCAGTTGCTTTTAACACTTGCATTTTTTAGCAATGTAAATTTTTGGGGTATACTATTATTGCTTACAAATTTTCTTGTATTTTTTTTTCTTTTAATTCAAGTAAGAGCATATACTCTGTATGTCATCAGTCCTGGAAAATGCATGTTCTATTTCATGACTTCACAGTGTGGCTTATCTTGGTGAAGATGCACTGTGTCATAATTAGGATTCATATCTCGCAGTTGTGGAGATGCACCGGAGTATAGATGTGTTAGGTAAAGTTGATCGAAGGATCTTCAGATCTTTTATGACTTTTCTGACATTTTTGCCTCTTTCAGTAAGCATGCGAGGAATGCTGGAATTTCATATACGTCGTGAACTTGATTGCCGCCTTTCAGACCCCTGAGTCTTTGTTCCACATACTTTGACGCTGTTTTGTGAGATGCACACTCATGATTGTCATTTCCTCTCCTTGTGTTTGCTGCTCAGGTGATCTGCCCTGAGCTACAACCACACCTGCACTGGGGAGGCAGAAGGTTCATCTCTGTGTTTCAGAGGCTGGATAGTAGGAAGTTGTGGGACAGCCAGGGCTGTGTTGAGAGGCCTTGCCTTAAAAATCCAAAAATAAACAAATGAAAACAATTCCCCCAACCTACTAAAGGGCTGGGGAGATGGCTTGAGGGTTGAAAATGCACACTGCTCTTCCAGAGGACATGAGTTTGGTCTCCAGGACCCCCGCACCGTGGCTCACAAGCAATGCTGACTCCTGTGATAACTCTGGTTCCAATACCATCTTCTCACCTCTACTGGTACTAGGCAATGCTTGTGTTGTGTGGTGTACATGTGTATGGAAAACACCCATGCACACACACAATGAAAAAGTTTTTTGTTGAAGTTTATTCATTAATACATCCTTATATGGGGTTTATCTTCATACTGATATTAATGTTTTAACATTAACATCTCCTTGAAATCACTTCCTTAGATTCTGCTTTAATGAGTACTTATCCTGTTGATAGGTATATGGAAGGTGGTATCGTATTCACTGCATGTACTCATTTGGGTCTTAGCTCTGTGCCTAGATTGTGGGTCATAAGGAAGGAGTCTGTGCCTGGATTGTGTTGGCTGTTCCAGCTCATGATTTGCCAGAACTACGAGTTCCTCAGTGAGAGGACCTGGCAGATACTGTTTCGTATCAGCCAGCGGCATTTGATCTTGGTTGAAAGCAGTTAGCTCTATCCACACATAGGATAATGATTTACTTCCCTTATCCTTTTTTCCTTTGTAACTTTGAGAAATTTCAGAAAACAGAGGCTTTTTGTTAGGGAGAAAACAGTGTTATGTGTAAAGCTTTGGCTTCTTTGGTTTTCAGGCACAGAGGCTCTTTTATCTTCCCATTTACTGGGTTTATTCATTAACTTAGACATGAGTTTGCCGTCCTTCAGAATTGCAGGGAAGAGGTTGGAAATGATATAGGCAAGTGGTGATGATTAACACACACCTATTTTGCAGATGTGCTTTATAGTGTTAGGCTTCAGTCCTTGCTAGGTCAAGAACCAGGTACAAGTTCAGGGATGTAGTAATTGGTGTGGCGACATAAAATCCAGTCTAACAGTGTAACCGTGTCTCCAAGGTAGGTGAATGGCACTGTAAACAATGCCTCAGCACACTGATTGTCCGTGTCATTTAATAAGAGACTTGAGCATCCATGGCTGTCTGTGGGGTAGGCTGGAAGCAGTGCCACACATAATGAGGAATTGCTACATTAGGAAGCTTCATTTAGACAGCAGTATCAAAGCAACAAAGAATGGAGGGCTGGGTGTGTGCTTGGCATCCATTAATCGAGGAAGCTATTTTCAGGATGAGTAATGCAGCAGAAATATGGCAGCAACAGAAGGATGCAAGGCCAGCCGAGCCCTGATGCAACGCAGTGAGCACATCTACAGGGAAAGAGCGCAGCAATAAACTTTGCATTACCTACGGATGACTTCTGTGGCGTATATAAGGATTTATTGTTTCACAATAAAATATAGTAATACTGCAAACAATTTCGTGTCTTCAGTCTCAAAACGAATGGGTTGGATTAGTTATTTTAGTTTCTCTTTGCAAAATTTGACCAAGTAAACCATTTCAGTAAACATTTTAACCTGTAGTTTATGGATTCTAGAGAGAGGGTTTGATAGATCACCTAACTCATTTTCTAACACACATTTTTTTTTTTTTTATTAGTAAAAGTCTAGCCTGTACTGTAAGGTCAGTGTGACATAGTTCATGCTAAAGTGATTGTGAATTGTGGGGCAGTCTTCTGTTCACTGCTTCTAAGGGGAAGTGTGCCTCGTCCTGTGAAAAGTAACTTACACTGATGATTTTCCCCCTTTAAGTAGGTTTGGTACTGAAGAGTGAGCAAAGATCAGCCTGGACTTCTAAATTTTACATTTTTACTTTCCTGCCTTGGAAGCCAGGCTGCTTTTTAAAACACTCCCCGTGGAGCTAGAATCCTCTGGTAATTAGAGAAATAGCGAAGCCGTTCTTTTTGCAGAACATGTAACTGGGTAGGGCTGGTGTGCCTCCAGCATGTGGAGCAACACAGCTTCTGGAACACATGAGATTTAAATCCGCCCCTAAACTTTGTTTGAGACAGGATCTAGGATTTATTTAGCCGTGGCTGACTGGAACTCACCGTGTAGACCAGTTTTGCCTGGAGCTCACAGCGATCTGCCTGTGTCTGCCTCCTGAGTGCTACCCTACCTGGCTACGGTCTGATATTTTAAAGTTCGAACCTTGTGTAAGTAGAGATAAGGAACTGAGTCTGGGCTGGGGAGATGGCTGCCATTAATGTTGTTGTGTTGCAAGCCTGAAGACCTCTGTTCCATTTCCAAACCCGATGTGTGTGTGTGTGTGTGTGTGTGTGTGTGTGTGTTTTTGTGTGTGTGTGTCTGTGTGTAAGTGAAGACTGGAGATGACGGAGGGCTTGCTGGATAGTCCGTTTATGTGAGTCAGTGATCTGAAGCTTCAGGGAAATACCCTGTTGAAAAAAGTAAGGCGGAGAGTGATTGTGTACGGCACTTTTTGTCAACTTGTGGCTTCTACAAGCATGTGCACAAATACATGTGTTGGTTTATCTTTCAGTTTCCATTATACACTGTCATGATTATGCTATTAAAGAGAGAACTATCTGTATCTTGTTTATTTTCTGCCCCATGTAACTTTATGGTAGAGGAATCCATCCACCCACCCACCCTCCCACCCACCCATCCATCCATCCATGCAGCCATCCACCCACCCACCCATCCACCCATCCACCCACCCATCCACCCATCCACCCACCCATCCACCCATCCACCCACCCATCCACTCATCCATCCACCCATCCACCCACCCATCCACCCATCCATCCACCCACCCATCCATCCACCCATTCATCCACCCATCCATCTACCCATCCATCCACCCATCCACCCACCATCCACCCATCCATCCACCCATCCACCCACCCATCCACCCATCCACTCATCCACCCACCCATCCACCCACCCATCCATCCACCTACCCATCCACCCATCCATCCACCCACTCATCTACTCATCCACCCACCCATCCACCCACCCACCCATCCACCCACCCACCCATCCACCCACCCACCCATCCACCCACCCATCCACCCACCCATCCACCCATCCATCCACCCACTCATCCACCCACCCACCCACCCATCCACCCACCCATCCACCCACCCATCCGTCCATCCATGCAGCCATTGTTCTGAAAGAACTAGGGCACACAGTAACTTTAGAACCCATGCTATGCTAGTTTCCAGAGTAAGCTTTGAAGCTCGAGTTTTTCCTGGTCCTTTCCCTGATCCTGTGTGTTTGAGGATAATCCCTAAAGCTGTTTTTCTTAAATCAGCTTTCAAAATTGTCCATTCAGTTTTAATCTGTGTTCTAAAGAATAATGGCCAATCTGCTGGGAGTGGAAACTCCTAATCAGAGGTCTGAGAGAGTGTGGAGGTTGAAAAGCAGATGGTCTGGCTGGAGGTGCTGCTGCTCTGTGAAGTTGTCCAGGGCTCTCCATGTTCCATTCCTCTTGTTCTTCTGTTATTATCCAAGCTTTTATTCTTGTCGGCAGAGTCAAAGCCAAGGCACTAGCTCTGTCCAAGTTCAAGTCACATGACAGGCAAGATGAGTATTTCAGGCAAGACATTTCTTCTAAGACCAGACAGGAACAGCTTTGATGCACCAGCTCCCTTGTGAAGTATGGACTTGGTTCTTGCCAGAAGGAGATTGGAAACTAGCTTTTACTCATTGGTCAAGTGCGGAGGAAAAAGGCAAAGGCCAGCATGCATTTGGCCACTCATGGCTGTAGGACTGAACTGGAGCCTTGTGTGCCTTCTGTTAGTAGTAGAAGCTTACTCTAGCTCAAGGCATCTGAGTACTCACATATAGCACATTCTTGGCCCTAAATAGTTTATGTTGTCTTTTGTTCTTTGCTTAAAAATTTTAACTGTCTATCCATCTAATCTCTCTCTCTCTCTCTCTCTCTCTCTCTCTCTCTCTCTCTCTCTCTGTTCTTATGTGCCATGAAATATATGTACAGGTTAGAGAGAAACGTCAGTGGTAGATTCTCCCCTTCTACCGTGTGGGCCCTGGGCGTTATCAGTCTTGCCTTCTGTCTCACTAGCCCTTACTTTCATTTGTCATCCTCCACTTCCCATGCAAACTCTACCTCTAACTTTAAAATGTAACTTGCTGCGTATTTCAGTGATTTTAAAAACATTACTGGTTGGGGAGGGTGGGTGGAGAGATGGCTCAACCATTAAGAGGAGCGGCTGTTCTTGTAGAGGATCTGGGTTTGGTTGCTGGCACACATGGCTCAAAACCGTCTGTAACTCCAGTCCGACACCTTCTTCTGGCCTTCACAGACACTGCACGAATGTGGTGACAGACATACCTACAGGTTAACACATACGTGCCGAAAACAGGATAGCGTACTTCAGGTTTTACTTCAGCTCATCAAAAATGTCTGATTACACTTTCAGTAGAGAAACTGTAAACTGTCATGAAGCTTTATAAGCATGCCAGATGTCCATGGCCGTGTGCACCGCTGGCTGTTGTCATGCTGTTGCGTTCTCTGATGTCCGTTATGGTCACCATCATGCTATTACAGTCTTCCTTACAGACTTCCCTCACCTTGCATCTCTCCTTTTACCACGTCCTTTCTACATTAATTCTTTGTTTATTCTCAGAATGACTTGAGTCTATCAGCAAACAAATTTTAAAATCTGGGGCACTAACCTATGTATATAATATGTATCAATCAAATACTTCTTGCTGTCTTTTTGACTGTTTTGTGTTTGGAGTGTCTTCTGGTTATTCATAAAGTATATAATAGGCTACTGTGGATGACAGTGTCCTTACTATGCTTGCATCAGAAGACATCATTCAGTGTTTGTTCATCTTATCCTCTCTCCATCCGTGCGACCTCAGCCCTTCCCTGCTGAGCCTCTACTCAGCACTAATCTGCACTTAGGTCAGTGCTTTTCAGCTCCCATCTACGAGCGACCACAGGGGTCTGGTGCATGATAAGATGAGATACATTCTCAGCCCAGCTTTTATTTTTATTTATTTATTTTTTGAGAAACTTCCACTTTATTGTTCATATTGGCTGTACTATTTTTACTCCCACCAGCAGTGTTTATGAATTCTTTTTACTCAGTGTCCTTACCAACACTGTGTTTTAATGAATATGTAATTTTTTTTGTTTTGTTTTTAGAAGACATGAGATCTTGGCTGTGTTGTTTTCCAAGCTGCCAGACTCAAGTCGCTGAGATGATAGGTATGCAAGGTATGCAGGACTGAGTCCACAGAGTGGTGTTTATGGAGAAGTCAGTTGGTTACCGTTCTTCACCTTTCCTTGGTGAGGTAATTCATGGAAGGAGAAAAATGTATGTGTGTATCTGTAGACCCATTCAATTTTGCTGCTGTAAGAGTTGTACCATTCTGTTAATTAAAAAAAAAAAAATTTACTTTCAATGTGAATGGATGATTGCCTGCATGTCTGTTTGTGCACCACACGCATGCAGTGACTGTGAAATGCCAGCTTTCAAGCTGCCCTGTGGGTGCTGGGAATCAAACCCAGGTCCTCTGTAAGAGCAGCCAGTGCCCTTAACCAGTGAGTCATCTCTCCAGCCCCTGATTTTTTTTGGCTTTCATATTATTCCTCTATCATAGATCTAACCACATTTCATTTTGTTTCATTAAATGTTTTCTTTGAATTTTATTGTTTTTACATATTTTTCCCTACAGCGGAAGTAAAATATTTAATATTTCTTGCTCACCGTTGTGTGTGCACTTGGTTCTGCTCTCTTCACCCTGAGTACTTTTCTGGGTTTAGATTTGCATATGACTCTGAAGTGAAGACAGACACATTTTATATGAGCATTGGTGATTTCCCAAGAGTACATTTGTCTCTTTTATTAATTATGATGCTCATTACCTCCTGAACTAATTACAGATAAAAGTTTTTGTTTTTCTAAAACTTAGGACATCAGTTTATATAACTACACATGCTATGATTTGATTCTTAATTCATAATTAATTGCATTCATGTCTTCCATAAATTACTATTCATGTGCATGCTTTTGCACTGTCCTTATTATTCCATAACGTTTCTTGTACTTTTTAAAGAATTAGCATACTGTGTTAGACAATTTTGTAATCAGGTAAAAGATTATTTAAACACACTAAAAACATCTCCTTTTGAACAGTACATTTTATGGCTGCAGTCATGATATAATTAAACATTGTTTATTGCTGGGGATGTAATTTATATGATCACATTTGAAAAAGTCCAGTCCTCCTCACTGTATAGTACATATTCCTGAATTCATCTATAATTTCACACATTGAATGAATTCTTCCTTTACTGCCTCATATGACCTGATATGTTTGATATGTCTAATACCTTACAGTTAAAAATAACTTACAAATCATCTTTGTAACGATGGATTGCCCACTATTTCATTTCAAATTCTAAGTTTTAATTAAATACCCGTGTTTGGTTAATCATTTCACCATTGCTCAACTTTTATAAATTAATATTTATCCCAAAAGATAACACAGATTTTTGACCAGTTCCTTCAGAGATAACTATTGTATTAAAGATGGATAAGAAATATCTATTGTAGAAACTGCAAATGAAGATAATGTGGTGTAAGTTTTGAATGAACTGTGGTTAGGCAGATCGTTGAGTGCAGGAGGATGACACAGATAAGCCTGTGCTTTAGAGGTGTACGCAGAGAACGCGTTAACTGACCCATGTGGGAACTAACTGGTGAATAAGACCACCGAAGTCCTGAACTTCAAGTTTTTCTCGCATCTCTGTGTTAAACAAGCGGAAGTTTTACCCTATGGTCAAATGACATCTTCATCAGGTTCCCAACAGGATCCCTTAGTTAATTTTCAGCTGAGTGCTTGACAGGATTTTCCCTTCAGCTAGCTGGTAGCATGAGTAGACAAGGCTTGGCTCTCAGAGGGCTTCTCAATTTCGTCATTGTGCATGTTGAGTAGTAGCAGCCTCCTCTGATGTGGGGGCTCCATGCCCAAACAACAGGGACAAAGCTTTTGTCCTTGAGAGAGGAGCTAGCCTAACTGCAGGGCACTGTGAATGTGGGCGGGGAAAAGTGTCTCTTGGAAGATGAAGGCTTAGCAGTTTAACCTCTGACCATAAGACCTTGCAGAAAGCAGGGAATGTGTTAGTATGGTGGCGGAGGAGGAGAGGCATTCACGCAGGCCTGTGTGATGAGC
Organism: Cricetiscus sungorus; assembly: GCA_030556225.1. Classification (NCBI taxonomy): domain Eukaryota; kingdom Metazoa; phylum Chordata; class Mammalia; order Rodentia; family Cricetidae; genus Cricetiscus; species Cricetiscus sungorus. The sequence goes on along the minus strand of JANBXA010000367.1, from coordinate 2,916,176 downwards.
TCCTAAAAGCAGGCCAAGTGGGTGACTGTCAGCGATGGGCACTGGGGTTCTAATAAGAAATGCAGATTGCCAAGTGTGGCCTCCGGCAGACATGTGACTTCTTACCTGGAAGGTCGTCCCACCGGAGTACAGCACAGATTCACGGGCCTGGGAGTGTAACCAATTCCTTCGCTCCTTTCCCCGAGAAGGTTTAGTCCATTGTTATCAAGATGGGGAACATGGTGGCATGCAGGCAGACATGTGCTGGAGAGGTATCTATCTGTGGAAGAGAGGGATTTGGGGCCTGAAACCCGAGATATTTTATTCCCATAAATGTAAAGGTCTATAAAATTAAGGCACCCCAAATGTCAAGTTCTTATAATATGTATATAGCAACTATAATTAAACAACTTGTTTCTGGCTTTAAAAATGTTAAAAACAAAGGAGCTGGTTTGTTATCTATTGTATGTTTATTTTTTGTTTTTGAGCGGGAGTCCGTTGTGTATCCCATGCTGGCTTTGAACACCCTGTAGTTTGGGTAGGCGGCAGTCTTTCTGTCAATCTCACAAGGGCTGGGATTACAGGCATGTACAGCACACCTGTTCACTTAATTTTAAAGTATAACCTCAGAGTCATGGAGAATAATGGTATGCTTGATGTTTTGATTCTAAAAGTCTTTAGTACAGACTACAAAAATGTTCTATGTGGTTAGTTCCTTTTTGATTATGTTTTTAAAATTTATTTTTATTTTCTGTATTTTGTCTCTGTGTGTGTATGTGCACTTGGGCATGATTGGTACTTGAAGAGTCCAAAAGAGGGTTTCAGATCCCCTGGACCTGGAACTACAGATGGTTGTTAAGTAGTCACGTCGGTGTTGGGAACTGAACTAGAGTCTTTGTCTTTCCAGTTTCTTTCTGGTTAATCTCAAAGAATGTTTTCATGGTTAGAAAGATGACTCAGCTGTTGAGTCCCTCAGGCTCTTGCTGAGGACCAGAATTCAGTTCTCAGCAACCATGTTGGGTGGCTCAGATTTGCCTGTGAAGCCAGCATCAGGAGCTGACACCCTCTTCTGAACCTTAAGAGCACATGTCCTTGTGCATATGCCTCTCTCTCCCCCTCTCTCTCTCTCTCTCTCTCTCTCTCTCTCTCTCACACACACACACACACACACACACACACACACACACCTGAAAGATAACAAAAATACTCAAATAACAGTTTTCCTTCTAATTTAATTTTTCCAAAAGCAAACTCTTATTATTTATTTATTTATTTATTTTGGTGAACCCACACTTCATTTGAGTAGAATATATAATATCCGTTGCCTTGAGAAATGGCATGGGCTCCATTCTCTATCACATTTTTGCATTTTCTGTAGATTTTATTCCACTCATTCACATTATCCAAACATGTTGGAATCCTTACAAAATAATCTAAATACATTTAACCTCGAAAGAAAGAACTTAATCTTGAAAGAAAGAATATATATTTATTCACACCAATTCAAGCTCTTTGGTGACCTGAGTGATATCCAAGATCTTACAACTGGTTCTGATGCTACTGTGATGAATGTTGCCAGACTGACTGGAACACGTTGGGACAAGTTTAAAGGGCAGTTTCTTTCCAGGTAGTATTTATCTGCCGTTTCTTTCATGAAGCGTGGTGCCTTCTCAGTTAGTGCGGCCTTTACATGATGTCCTCAAGACACAGAGCATTCTCTCTGATACCCATGTGTGTGTTTATCGCTGTTGTAAGAATCCACAAAGGCAATGGGGGTTTGTTTGGCTTGGATTAGCACATCCCAGTCCATTATGGAAGGGAAGCATGGCTGGAATGAAGCAAAGGCCTCAGAGGAGGGGAGCTGTTTCTGGCTCCCTCCTAATGGCTTGATCAGATTGTGTTCTTGTCCAGAGCAGGCTCCATTCTGCATCAGCCGTGAGTGGAGACCATGCGTTACAGCCTTGTCTGCAGTCATTCTAAGTGGTAGTGGTGTTTTCTCCACTGATGTTTGTCTTCCTAGAGATGTCTGAATCCATGTCAAGATGACAAAACCGTCCATGAATCCATGTCAAGATGACAAAACCGTCCAGCATACCACTGTACTTGATTTCATTTGAATCGTAATCAGATTTTGTGTTAGATCACTCTGGGTAATCCTCAAAATAAAAGGATGAAATTTATGTTAAATAGATATTTTGGGGGAATTATATACATTCATTGAACAGTGAGAAAGCCTTCCATTTAAAAAAAAAACTAAAAAAAATGGTTACTTTTATGAAGCAAACATCTGGAATATAAAACATGATTTTTGTCTTCAGGGGGTTTAGTTATGAGAAGATTAAATTTATTAGTTGTATAAAGCAGTTTAATATTTTAAATTGGACATGCCTTCAAATAGAACTGGCTGCAGTTTAGGCTTAAGTCCGGAGTATTGGTAGACCTCAGACAAATGTGCAGAAAGGAACATAGCATTTCTAGAAAGGGTTTCACTGTCTATAGGAGTAAAAGTAAATCCTCGTCACTGGACACGATATCTGAAAGATGAGACATTTATATTGGATCGTGGTGGAAGTATATTATTAGGATTTGAATGATGAGTCATGGAGTGTAGAGTTTAGCCACAACTAATTGGTCTTAATAGACGGAGCTATTTCTTGTTAAAAATCTAATATCTTATTGAGTCATCAATGGCTAGGTTCTTAAGGAGCTTTTGTTCATGTCAGCAGTAGGGAGCCTGTGGATATTGTTTCTGTGGAGAGCATATTGTACTCTTTCGTGAGATTAGCTTCATGGCAGCTGTTTGAGAGGAGCAGAGTGTCAGGAAGCCTGGTCAGGTAATATGTATGGAGTGGATGAAGACAGAAGAGGAGGCGTGGGCGGGAACCTTATTTCAAAAGGGACAAGGATAAAGAGGGCAAGAAGGCATAGCGAAGCTGCTTCTGGGGATGTCGGTTTGGTGCCTGATCCCATTCCTAAAGTGAGGTGAATGTGATTCAGTGTCAGACACTGGCTAAGGGGCTAGTGGTAGCGAGCGTGACGGGAAGAAGATGCACCCTGCTTTCTGTGGGACACAGCAGGCTGGGAGGACTTGGGACTAGGGGTGTTTCAGATTCTGAAGATTTTCAGTTATTTGCATATCTGCATAGACTCAACTAGTTAGCATTGCCAAACAGGAAACTTCAACACCTCCATGCTGTCTCCTCTGAAGCTTGTGGAGAGTGGGACCAGCTCTGTCTGTACCACTCTGGGTTTGAGGATCAGTGTCAATAAGCGAGTGAAATTAGAAGTTCTCAGAAGGTTTAAGAAATCCTTCCTTCTTTAAAACGTTATTTTTAGATTTATTTAATGTCATGAGTGTTTGATTGTGTGTATGTAATTGTAACATGTGTGTGCCTCGTGCCCATTGAGGGCAGAAGAGGGTGTGTGTCCCCTGGAACTGGAGTTACAGATGGCTGTGAGCTGGTGTGTGGGCTCTGGTAACTGAACCCAGAGTCTCTACAAGGGCAACCAATGCTCCGAACCAGGGAACTGTCTCTTCAGCGTTGAGAAATTTTCTTTACAAAAAAGATTAGGGCAGCGGTTCTAAGCACAAACTCTTCATTTTTGGGCAAGTTAAAAAAAAAAAAAATGGAGATGCTTAATAATGTATTTACTGGAGTCAAAGGCCATTTGGGAAGTTTAAAAACAAGCAAAGCAAGCTAAAACCCAGGTGCCCGATGATGTAAGCATCAGAGCCAAGGGGGCACATTTTAAAAGGGACGCTCCTGAGGCCCCTCTTTTGACAAGAGCTGGGAGCGTTGCATTGCAGGCAGGAGGTGATTCGTGAGGAAAAGGAGACAGCTGGGTTTTTTTTTTTAAAACATATGGGAACTACCCGTTCTCCTCCTCACCGTTTCAGGCAGAGAAATCACAGGATTAAATCCTTGTAAGAGAGATTTAGTCCCACTGTCATGTGGAGTGGACAATTAGGAGGGAGGCTTGGGGCAAGCCCTGTGTGTGTGTGTGGAAGCTCTACAGACGTGGCGCCTCAGTGGGACACGGCGGAACCCCACACCCATGGAAGGGTCTCCTGTCACCAGTGACGCCTGGTTACGCCTGCCTGTTCGTCTGGCCTCCCAAACTTGATGTCCTGCTGGAGTCTCAGAGGTCCCATCAGTCCAGTTGCCTCCAGCCACTCTCTGTTCTCCATTCGAATGCACAATTGATTTTTAAATTGTAACCCCAATAACTAGTAATTATGTTTTGATGAACACAGGTGAAAATTGTCCTCGGACTGAATTATTAGTAAGCATGTTCAGACTATTAGGATTCCCCCCCCCCTTTCTAGCTAACTATTCCCGTTTTATGTATTATTGTTATATTTATTAGTCAAATGCTGACCTCAAGGGTTAAAGATGTATACCCACTTCAATTCGAGGCAATTCTGAATACCTTCTAGGAGGATGTTTTCCCCAAGGTTATTTTATTTATCTTTCCCTCATTTTTAAAATCAGTCTTTTGAAAAGTTCATACAGTGCATTTTTATTATAGACACTCCCAACTCCTGTCAGACCCACACCCTCGTCCCTATCTATGCAACGCTGTGGCCTCTTCTGCTGCTCATATGCTTTGGATGTGTAGCCTTCTGTTGGAGTATGACAACCTCCCAGGGCCACACCCTTAAAGAAAACCACCTTTCTGTTGTTAATGGCTCCTTAGCTGGGGCCTGGCACCTGGCGTCTGTTTTTCTGCCCATGCAGGATTTGATCTTGCTTGAGCTTTCACAGCTCTTGTGTCGGCTGTCACAGATCCTGTGAGTTCCCCAGTTACGAGCTGGTTCTCCCCCCCACACCCCACCCCGCCAGTCTGGTCCCAGCCCCCAATAACACGCAGAGACTCTGTATTTGATACAATGCTATTGGCCAGTTACTATCATTGTTTACTGGCTAGCTCTGTCTTAATGATTAACCCATTTCTACTATTCTAAGTATTTCCACGTGGCTCATCTTACCGGCCAGGGCGGCTGGCTGGCGTTCCACCTCTCCGGGTTCTCCATGCTGACTCCTCCTTCCTCCTTCCTCTTTCTTCCTTGTCTCCTAGCCCCGCCCATCTTGCTTTCCCATTGGCCACAGTGCTTTACTCATTAACCAGTATGATAAACATATTTACAGAATGGCATCTCCCATCGTCCCCGTGTGCCACTCCCTGCTGTGTCTGGAGGGCACCCGTCCCTGCAGTCATCTAAGTCCTCTGTCCCCTACAGTCTTTCTGTTTCCCGCCTGTGCTGGTTCCCAGCTCTCAGTCTGGGGCGCATGAGCTCCCCTTGTTCAGGTCAGCTGTGTCTGTGGGATTCTCCAGCCTGGCCTCGTCCTCCCTCTCTGCAACTGGATTCCTCTCCCTACTCCTCTTTTCCTGTCTTTCTTTCTGTCCCCTTCTCTCTCCCTCACCCCCACATGTATATGATTGGTTTAATTGCCCTCCCTTCCTGCCTCCCTCTCTCCCTCTGTGAGTGTGTGTGTGTGTGAGAGTGTGTGTGTGTGTGAGTGTGTGTGAGTGTGTGAGTGCGTGTGTGAGAGTGTGTGTGAGTGTGTGTGAGTGTGTGTGTGTGTGCGTGTGTGTCTGTGTGTGTGAGTGTGTGTGTGCGTGTGTGAGTATGTGTGCATGTGTGTGAGTGTGTGTGTGAGTGTGTGTGAGTATGTGAGTGTGTGTGTGTCTCTGTGTGTGTGAGTGTGTGTGTGAGTGCATGTGTGTGAGTGTATGTGTGTGTGCATGCATGTGTGTCTGTGTGTGTGTGTGTGTGTGGTCATTTTTTTCTGTTCATACTGTGGGCACTTGAACTCTGTCCCCAGGCTGGTGGCAGTGGCAGTCTCTTACCCAGAGTTATTTCCCCAGTCCAATTTGCCGTTTAGTCACTGAGGTTTTATTTTTTTTTAAAGTTCTAGTTTTTAAAGCTTACCTTTCAAAAATAGTTTTATTGTTTGCATATACTGTTTTGAATCATTCATATTGTTTAGAAATTGTACCTGTGTTTGGTACACAAGGTGTTTAAATTATTTTACTGTCTTAAACCTTTAATGGTGTGTGGCTTTTGTCCCTGAATCTGTCACACAGGGTGTAGGCCTAGGCTTAGTAAACATAAAGATAAAGGACACGGACAACTGATTCATTTAGAGAAATTTTCTTACTGAATCTCACTGTAATTCTAATTTGAAAGTATTCTGGAAAAAAGGTGTTGAGTTTAATTTTGTAATACTTCTACCATAGTAATACTTTTAATTATTTTCTGCATGTTAAACATGCAGGTTTATAAGTTTTGAGTTTATTTTTATAATTAGTATGATTCTAATCATGGACTTTTGCTTATTTTGAAAAAACTAAAAGTCTGTTATACCTAAGAGTATGAAAGTGTGCTATACTTTTTTACCTTTGTGTAAAATATGAAAGCCTTTGACCAAGGTTGTGCTTCAACTCAGAGTATTTTGGTGTAATATGAACATTATTTAAAATAATTACGAATAAAATGAAACTCCCTTATGATAGGTTAAATTTATATTTCTGAATAATAGTTATTTCTTTTCACTAGTTCAAAGAGTTAGGTGTGCTGAATATTGTAAATAAAGTAGATTTTTTTTAAAAGTCATGTCTTATACAAAGAATTGTAAAGAATTAATGCTATAACGTAAAGCATTGCTTCTCACCGATGAGGGAGTCGGGAAGGTAGGTGATGAGGGCATGCTGTACCATCGGCTGCGACTGTCAGGGTTGCCTCACAGAGCATCTTTCAACAAGGACCACCTCACTTTCTCTCCTGTGCTCTTATAGAAACTTTTGTGTTGGCTTTTAATGATTGGTATCTGAAAAACGTCAAAACATTGATTCTCGCTTGCAAGCTCCTTGTCATAGATTAATCAAGATTGAACATCTGTGGTACAGCATTTCTTTCCCGTTTTGTTTGTTGATTTAAAAAAAAAAAAAAGCCCTCTCCTGAAGGGCCCTTGGGACAGATGGCCCCTTGCTGTTGATGGTTCGATTACCATGATCGCCCACAGCTTCAGAGGCGTGCGAAGAAAAGAAATTGCTTTCTTTGTCAAGGTGTTTTCAATTCAATTCTCACCCATTAGCCCTGTTTGGTTAAGTTTGGAATTACTCTATCAGGTGATTGATGAGGGCTCTCCTTTTATCATAATAGGTCTGGTTTAAAAGGAACGGCGCAGGCAAAATGATGAGACTAATGTGCTATGTGCTGGGTTATATTTCCTAAGGTCCTTTGAAACTCCGTTTCTTCTGCCCAGTTGCAACTTGCTAATATATAAGCAAAAAGAGCATCCTCAGTTTCAGTTGTGAGACTAACTTTAGGTCGTTCTAGAAGAAACATTTAGGAAGGCTGGAATTAAACTTTGGTTGGTGTGGTGGGAGTTTCTGAATTGCCCAAGAGATCTTACAGAAGTAGATTGATTATCCTTGAGGTTATTTAGAATGAGGCCACGAACAAAGGGACATTGAATCAGACTTTATGTGACAAAATCGCTCATGTACATTTTTAAGATGGTGAAAAAAATAAACACATTTTAAAATTGCTTTAAAGTATGTATATTAGGTATGTGAAGTGATAAGTGCAAGTGTGGTCTGGTTTTGCAAGCAGCTGTATAAAACAGGGCTTTCATTATTTCTCTTTAAATCATTTGTGTGTGATTTAAGCTTATGTTATTAAATGATGAATTATATTAATGACAGTGAAGTAGTGTTTTGAGTGCTATTAATAATTAATGTCCTATTCTAGGTTTCTTTACATTTTACCCTACAGGAAGTCTGTATAGAGTTTAGACTTTCTTTGCACGGAACAATTTAATATTTGGTGTGCGGACAATATCTTCTTAGGCGGCAATAAGTGAGTGAGCAGGAGCTCTGCCCCGTAGAGTCCAGTAGAGCAAGAGCAGAAGCAAGGCACCTGCACTCTGACCCCGTTTGTGACGAAGGACACGTTACTCTAAGTCTACCTGCAGAAAAAGACTGGCGAGGCCTCTCCGTCATTCCGAAAATTCCAAGATCCTGTCTCCAGAGCGTGGACTTGTCCTTGAAAATAATGAATAAATAATGAAAACAAGAGGCCTTGTCTTTGTAGTCCCACACATCATCCTCTGTGTTCTTTTATCCTTTGGGTTGTTCAAATGGAACTGTCCATTTTAAAAGCATGAAATAAACCGCAATAAGAATGCACAGCAAATATATATGTATATTTATAAATATGTGTGTGTGTGTATATATATATATATATATATATATATATATATATATATATATTTTCCTCACATAATTGAGAGTACGAGGTACAAAAAGATCCCTCTTGGTAATCTCCATCAGCGATTCTCAGTATGTGGGTTACGACCCCCTTCGGGGGGAGCTGTTGAACAACCCTTTCACAGGGGCCATCTAAGAGCATTGGAAAATACAAATGTTTACATTACAGTGATGAAAAGTAGCAAAATTACAGTTATGAAGTAGGGATGAAAAGAATTTCATGGTCGGGGGTCACTGCAACAAGAGGAACTGCATTTAAAGGTTGCAGCATGAGGTTGAGAAACCCTGAACCAGACAGCAGAATATCTGTACATTTACATATCCCTCAGGGACAGCGGAATGTTAGCATATGCGTGTACGTGTATAACTGTAAGGCTGAAGTCCTCCGTGGCTGCTGCTAAAATGATGTCGCCCCAAATGCCACGGATCAATTCAATTTTGGCGTGATTCTTTTCACTGGGATCTGGGGAATAGAATTATGATGTTCGTATTTATTATCCTGAAAGGCTTTCAAAACTTTTGGTAGTGTTTTCTTACTGAATCATCTCTTGATGTACGTGTTGTATTGGATGGTGATCTTTCACGTGTATCTGCACGTAATAAAATTGTAGGAGGCAGAGGCAGCTGTCCGAGTAAGAGTGCCTGCTGCACATCCAGGAGTGTTGGAGTCTGGATTACGGCACCCATGTAACAAGCTGGGCATTGTGCAAACACCAGTAACCCCAGCTTTGAGTGGTCTGATGCCATCTTTTGTCGTTTGGGTGTATGTGCTTGCCTGTGTCCACTCATATAAACACATCATATACACACATAAATACACCTTTAAAAAGCAAAGGTGATTCTGAACTACTGACACAGCTTTGAGCATTCCTCACTGCTAGTCTTTGTGAGATGGGTGTGGCCTGTCATTACTTCTTCAGCTGTGACCATTATGGGGCGAGTGGGGTCGGCAGGCACCACATGGAGTTTGTTAGATCTACATATGCTGCATTAGAGGATCTGTGTGTGAGATCCCGAAGTCTGACTTGTAGTAAGAGCTTTCAGGACACTTCTATTGCGCACTAAGGTTGAGAGAACATCTCACCAGATCTTTAAGAAGTTAATCAAGTTTTGTATTAAGGATATATTTTAAAATAAGAACTTGAATTGTCATAGTAGTTGTGACATGGGTGTATTCAATGTGTTGTTCTCAGACCTCACTAACTGGCATGTCTATCATGTCTCATGTGTTAACTTTCAAATAATTTGTGCAAACATCTGACTATGTATTTTATCAAGATTGAATGTTCTCTAATTTGAATTTTTAGAAATCAGTTTCTTCTTTTTTTCCCCAGTACTGGTTATGTTCTTAAAATGTGTGATACTTGGCTTTTATGAGTGGATGTGTGGCGTGTGAATCACAACTTTGTATTACTGGATTGTTGGAATGAGTGATGTCTCTTCACTAGTTCTGTAAAAACGTGCTTGCTGTGGTGCATGCTGGGAAAATGCAAGGTATCGATTGTTCTGATCTCTGCCTTCAGCAAGATCCAAAATGACTGTGTAGGATGCTTTCTTAAATCCTGTGCGGTCAGGTTGGATACAAAATTACAATAATTATGAATTTGAAACACTTAGGCAGAAATGACTGAATGTGTAATTTTCACATTGGTTATCTAATTACATGCTTTTAAATATGTTTTACTTGCAAATGAAGGATGTTTACGCGATACACTTAGGTAGGCAGATGAGGCTGTTCTTCAGTTGAACATGGAGTGGGGGGAGGTAGCTGGAGCTGGTGGATTTCAGCACTCTCTGAGGGTGAAGAAGGCTTCAGTGGGTAGAGAGTCAGCATTCCCTCCACCCCATCATATTACTTCACACATGCGTCCATTTATTTACCATGCTTTTCAGTCATACAGTTTTCAAATGTTCATTCCTCTGAAAATATATGCTTTGAGATGTATTTGTGTATTTTGGTAATAGTATACAATATTGATGGACTTTGCTGAAAAAGTTCACATTTTTTTTTTTTTTTAAGTTAGCATGTGATAACTGATTTATAGTTCCCCTTTCCTCAGTTGTGGCTGATAAAAACCTTAGTGCTGACTGAATCTACCAGATGTGTCTGTCACATTGGCTGATGGATCGTGACGGGAATCCTACTTTGTTGCCCTCCAATGCCAGATTAAACCATTATCTAAACCGGGCACTTAGTATTACCCCGAGTAACTGATTCATGCCTCCGTGTTCAGTTGGCTTCGGAGAGTGGGGAGGAAGCGGTGGTTCTGCACACTCCTCCACGCCAATTCCTCAGATTTACTCAGAGCTGAGCCTCTCTGCTTCGCTCCCTCTTCCCATAGTAACAGCAAGGCTCCCCTTCCTCCGGGATTCTTAGGGCTCTTGGGTCTCCGTGCTGGTCAGCATGTGCAGATAGGTATTGCTATCGGAGAGAAGGGCGTCTAGCTGAACGTCCTGTCTCTGCGCTCAGCTTGTACAGCCCTGCTTAGTTCCCTCTCCTGGACACAGATCTCCTGCCCAGCGCTCACCCCAGTTTCCGTCTGTGTCTTTTCTCTGCCCGCTGCTCTTACTGTGGCTGTGAGCCTTGGACTGTGCCCGCCGTTCTGCACTCCTCCAAGAGTTTCTGTTTTCCTTATGCATCTCTGTGGCTGGGCCACTCTTCCTCGATGCCCAAGCGTGGCAGGCGCGCTCTTCCCCGATGTCCTCCCTCTTTTCATTGCTGCCGCCTCTCCGCTTAAATCCAGCCCCGTCCCTTCACGCTCCCTCCTTGCTATGCTAACTTTCCTTTACTTTCATATAGGAGACCTGTTTTCCTTTTATTTCTCAAGACATCTTGCACAGTGTTTCTCTAGCCTAGAATGTTCTCTGATGCCCAGATCATCCGTTGGCGATGAATAAATCCCTTTGATCTAATAAATGTCAGTGTGCAGGACCTCTTTGCTAGTTAGTGGTGCTGTGACCGAAAGCAAGCCGGGGAGGGAAGGGTTTATTTGTCGTATGTTTCCACATCACTGGAGGAAGTCAGGGCAGGAAGTCAAACAGAGCAGGACCTGGAGGCAGGATCTGATGAAGAGGCCAAGGAGGGTGTGCTTACTGATTCATTCACCTTAGATTGCTCAGCCTGTTTTTATAAAACCCGGGATCACCAGCCCAGGGATGGCACAACCCGCAGTAAAGGGGGCCCTCCCATCAATCACTGATTATGACATGCTTATAGCTGTGCTTGCACCCCAATATATTTGGAGGCATTTTCTTAATTTAGGTTCATAACACACACACACACACACACACACACACACACACACACACACACACACACACACACACCCACCTCTGGAGACAGGATCTCTCTGTCCTAGAACTCATTATGTAGATTAAGCTAGTCTTGAACTCACACAGCGCCATCGGCCTCTGCTTTCCAAGAGCTGGAATATATACTTTTTTGTTAAATGCTTTGCTTTTCTGTAAAAAGTAGGGATACTGTTTCAACTTCACTATGGTATGTATCTCCATAGGTGGAAACTTAAAAAAAAAATCACCCACTTTCAAAAAAAAGTTACTTATTTTTATTTAATAATTAATATTCTTTTATTTTCGTAAGCAGCATTTCTTGAATTTACCAAGTGAAGGAATCTTCAGGCAGAATTGACTTGTCCCGTAGTAACTTTGCTTAAAACAATGTTTTGCACTGGACAGTGTCTGTCATTCCACCCACGACAGCTATGGAGAATCAGAAGGCACAGGGTTAGTTTTCCATGAAAACTAATAGGTGGGACTTAGATGGGCACAGAAGCATTCACTATGGGGAAATATTCTGGGGTAAGTTCTCTTTTGCTCCCAGCCAAGAAAGCTGCAGGTGTAATTAGCCAGCTGTGTGATGAGGCTGAAAACGTCTCCTGTGATCACTGCAGTCGCCTTGCATGTAAACGTCATCCTGTAGTGTAAGTGAAGCGTGCTTGGAGAAAGCCCTCAGAGGGCGGGAGGGCGGCTCAGCAGTTAGGGCACTGGGGTCACAGGGCTCAGGGTGGCTCAGCAGTTAGGGCACTGGCGTCAGGGCCGGAGGGCGGCTCAGCAGTTAGGGCACTGGGGTCACAGGGCTCAGGGCGGCTCAGCAGTTAGGGCACTGGCGTCAGAGGGCGGGAGGGCGGCTCAGCAGTTAGGGCTCTGGCTGCTCTTGCAGAGGCCCCGCCTGGGTTCCCTACACTCAGCTGGCGGCTCACGACTGTCTATAATCCCGGTTTCAGGGGAGTCTTCGCTCTCTTCTGACCTATGGGCACCAGGCTCTCTGTTTTTCAAGGTGTATAATAATAAAGGAACTATATATTTAGTTCATCTTTGAGTTTCACAGAATCCAAGAGATTTTATTCGTTTATGTAAATTAGGAAGTCTTTTAATCCTGTGATTTTTTTTTATAGTATAATGCGCACTAGTATCTTTAGTTATTTATGCTTTTACTTTAGTTTTTGTTTCTTATCAAGGGCCAAAAAGTATGAAATAGCAAAGGACATGATTTTTCTTTATATATAAACATCACAAGTTGAAAACACTTGTGCTTGTATACAAACTAACTGATTGACATCTACTGGATTGCTGACTGAACATAAATTTGTGTACGTGTGATGAATGGGTGGCACGTTCTTCCCGTCAGCAATGGAGAGTGCTTGTGGGAGGTGTGGGGTCTGCCTGGACTCTGCTGCTGGAAGGGGCAGAGTGTCCGCTCACCACCCCACAGCCCCAGCCAGCAGCAGCTCCCATCCCTCTTCCCACAAGAGCAGCAGAAAATCGGGCCTGACAGATCAGATCTGGAGTAATCCTCGGGGAAGAGAACCCAGGCTTTGTTTGAAGTGACAAAATCGTATTATTTTTCTCAGATCTTTTGTTCCTCTGAAGGGTTGCTACAAACATGTAGCTGAAATGTAACCACGTAAGCAGTGTCTAAGTTAATCCACCTCAAAGTGTGGGCCCCCATGATTCTAATGCAGTTTTGCACGCTGCCGAAGGGTGAGATTTATTTAATGAAAATAAATAGGATATTTTCCACTCGATGATTAATCCAATAAGCCTTTCATATAGTCACTTGTTTTCCTTCTGTGAAAACGTAGCATATATAGAAAGGAATGAATGAGTGAGCAAGGGGCGCATGAAACGTGGGGCGGGCGTAGCCAGCAGTAGCCGCAAATGTAAGGCTGGATTCACAGCAGGTAAATATCCGAGTGTCAGACTTAGGCCTGAGACACCTGGTCACATTCTCAAGCAGCAAACAGACTCTAAAGTTATGGGTGATGGAAAAGGATAGTTAGTTCTCTGTCCTGAAGCCCACCCCAAGCTCTGTGACTAGCCTGCCTGAGCAGATGATTTGTTTTTATTATCGGTTAATTTACTGTCAGACTTTGTTCACGAAGATTCTCCCGTGTGCTTTTGCTTATGAGCTCTCAGTTTTGGCAAAGGTGCCACACGGACTTATACAGGTTGGGATGTAATTGTCCAAGGGCTATCACTTGATCTTTGATGTTTTTCACATTAACTTCTGAAATGTAAACATTTGTTTCACATTCACGAAGACAAACCATTTGATGCTGTCCATCATACATTTCCAATATATTGTTTTATGCAAGATGTCTACGTGGCTTACTCATATTGACTTATTGGAAAAATCTAATTCCTTGATTATTATTGAGATGACATTTTTGTGGGAAGCATGCTTTGTTTGTAAGTAAAAAGAATCCCGTTTGAAATACACGTGGAAGGTACTAGAATAGATTGCTAGCTCATGCTTAAAATGTCATTATCCATCTGCTGGATTTTGGAGTTCGCGTTCAGAAATTTTGCTCCCTGATTTTTATTTGTAAAAATGCATCCTAAAATGGTGGCAGTCGTGCAGTGTAGCTGTGGCTGCCACGGACTCGATACACCAGTGCGGGCTTTGCCCCCCCCCCAGGGCCTTCCACCTGGTGGAGTGTAGACTGGCAGCGCGTAGTATGCCAGCTCTAACGTGGGTCTCTGCAGCCCTTTGCCAGAAACGCAATTTCTCCATTTAATTACCCTTCCAAAAGCCATTTGTCACATTCAACTTCATTTTTGGCAGAATTAAGTACATGGCCAAAATATTTACTCCTACATATTTACTCCTACACCATCCTTTACCACCTTTAAAAAATGGATTTGAGGAATGTGAAAATAACTTGCATGAAAGTGTTGACTTATTATACTGTAACTAAATCAAATTTATTTTTAAAAATCTGTCAAATCTAGCTAGTAGCTTACCTACTACTCAAAAATTACTTTAGAGTTTAAATATGAGCATTTAAAACTGATATAAACAAAAAATGGTTGCTGACATAATATATTCTCAACTGGAATTTAAGATGGAATTTTAAGGCAATATTCTTTGGTTTAGTGTCTGAGACTGTGTTTAATTGTTGTTACTACTTACTACTTTTATATTTTTATTTTCAAGCAAAGACTAATGTTTTTGTAAGTAGTTAAGTTGAAAAATGTTTTGTAGAAAGTTAGACTCCAAGACATGCAAATAGAATGCCTTTTTAATAACTTAAGTTATGAATGTTATGTGACTCTGTTGCTAAGATTATTTAAACCCAAATGTCAAATACTTAATTTTATATAATATAAATTAACCTTACAATTGTGTTAAAATATCAAAATCGATCATTTTAAGAATGCTAATATCTTCCTCTGTTTCTTTTAATAATATATGTCAATTGTTTGCAGGTCCTGTGGTATTATGGAAATTCCCAGAGGACTTTGGAGACCAGGTTGGGAACATAATTAAAACATTTAAGTTGAAACGCTACCATATTACTATGAACTGCTGATATTGTACATGAATACTGCAATTATTTTTTTTGGTCAACTCTGAGAAAGAAAGAGTATGGAGAATATACAGGGGAATTTTTTAAGTGACCAAGTCAGTGAGATAAAAGGTACCTGCATTGAGAGCCGTGGCAGCCGGGTGCTGTGGCCTTAACATAGTTTTACACTGTCACCTACGGGATGTATATATCTGGGGACAAGAAAAAGCTCTCGGTCATAAAACCGTGATGATATTATTTCTGTATACTTAGAAATAAGTGTAAGTGCTACAAATAAGTAACCAGTTTTTAGAAGTTGAATTTGGGACTATTTCCTTATTTCTAGATAGTTTTTATCACTTTATTTTCTTAGAAAGCTAAGAGAGCAGAAGGAAACTGCAGGATGAACCTGTGTTTGGCACTTTACAGTTTTCTGTAGCTCCTTAAATGTTTACTATGACCAAAATCTAAGTGCCTAGAAAGAAGTGAGATAATAACAGTCTTATCACTGATACAATGATAACTTCACCAGCTTATTATACCTTCAGCTCTCAGGTAGGACTCCCATAGCTTGCAGAAAGTAAATCTCATGAAGTACATCATTCAGAAACAGTATGCATGCTTTTGAACATTGTGAAAGGATAATTTTCTAGACGAGAACGTCAGCCTGAAAGATGGAAAAGTGGAAGTTGAGAGGAATGGGCATGTTAGGTACTGATGTGTCTGTTGCCCTTGGCCATGGCTTCAAAAAAAAAAAAGAGGGCACACATGCATTCTTCTTAAGGTGCCTTGAACCTCTAGGGGACATGGATTTATAAATATCCTAAGTGTCCTTAAGTGAGTGAGTCCCTCCAGTGGAGGGGTGGCTTTTACACCGGAAGCTGAGCTGCGTGTCTCCCTAGTCCTGCAATGCTTTTGGACTTTTTTTTTTTTTTTACCAGTCCGCAGTGCTCACTTTTACCTTCCAAGTGTTTTTGCCTTGTTTTTCTTTCTCCCTTTAAATCTGTTCCTTAGAAATCTCGGGGTCCTTACGGCTGTGGGATCACGTATGAAGATGCATACTTGCCAGTCCGCCGGAGCAGACTTTAGTGTGCTCACCTGTTGCCTGGCTAATAAAATGCTGCCTGCGTGCTTTGATTTCACGTGTCAGTCATCGTCCCTGCATTTAGTCTAAACCAGAAGCAATTCACTGTGTAAGAGGCGGTGAACTCCCGCAAACCCCGGGCAACACCGCGCTCTTCAATCCTCACAGTCCTTTGTTCTTGTCTTTGTGAGCACAGGGTCTCACTGCGTGAGGCCTTGGCTGGCCTGGAACTTGCTTTGTAGACCTGGAGCTCACACAGATCGCCCTCCCGCTGCCTCCACCATCCTCCCAGCATTAAAATTTTTATTAGCATTTATTAATTGTACGGGATGCTATACTTCTGCGACATTTCGCTTTGATTATCTTCGGTTCCCCCCTCCCCCCCCCCCGCTATCCTTCTCCCTCTTTCCCTCCCAGTCCTCCTTCCACTTTCATATATCATTCTTTAATTAGTATTGTTAATGTATGCGTGCATATAAATATGAGAACATCAACTGCTGCATCAGTGTAGTGTTTTCATATGTATGTTTTTAGTGCTGACCACTTGGGATTGGACAACGAATCAGGGGCTCATCCCTGGGGAAGACTGATTCTCTCTCTGAGCAGTAGGTAATTGCCTATAGCTCTTAATCTAGTAGTGGGGCTTCCCTCTTCTACATTGGCATCCTGACTGTATTGTTAAGGACCAGGTCTTGTTTAGGCTACCACATTGCTGAGATTCCACCTCAATCTTAAACCCCAGGTTGAAAATTAATGTTTCTAAGGCCTTCTCAAGCTTCTACACAGCCACCAGTGTGTAACTAGTTTCTTTTATGAGTCTCAAAAGCCATCTTCCCTTCCTCTTTACCACCTCCTCCCTCCCTCTCATTTTTTCCCCCACACACCGCTGTGGCTGTCTCTTTATAAAATGCGAATAAATGTTTGTTTAGTTGAGTGAGTGACAGACATATTAAATAAAGTTGAGTAGACTCATGGTAAGTTATCAGGCTGCTAGTGTTCTAGGAGGTGTAGATCAAGAGTTCTGGGCAAGCCTCAGTTGGGAAAAGAGTTCAAGGACTATGCCAAATATAGTGGATTTTCATTAAAGTATGACGGAAAGATGTGGCTTGGCGAGGAGTTTGCAGCTTGCAGTTTGGAGAGCTCATCACCGACTCACGCGATGAGCTCCTGACCCCCTCCTCCTCCCTTTGCTTTCCTTGGAAGTCTGTTAGAAAAGGGCACACGCCACTGTAACTGTAATCGTGCTAGTAACGTGCCATTCATTAGCAAACCGTGTAGGGAGTATCCGGGAAGTTTAGAGTTTTATAAGTGTGCCATAGTAAAGGACATATTTTCATGTGTGCATTTCAGCTGTTTCCTTTTGGGGCTTGCTTACGTGGCGGCTGCCAGCTGCGTGGCGGTCGGACTGGACTTCACACAGTGTTTTCTGTTCTGTCTCCGAGTGTCGCTGTCTTACTGCGGGGTTTAGAATGGATGCTTCTTAAACATGCGGCCACTAACAGTGTTTCCTGTGCATTCATTTCCTGCCCCTGTTGGACTCAAAAGGGACTTAGGTAGTGCAAAGATTTTCATGGCTTAAAGCTGAGTAGTGTTGATATCGGGACACTTCGTAATTTTATTTAGTATGTTACTTAGGAAGATCTAAATCATTGGTCAATAATTTACTGATTCTAGTATTAAAAATAACTGTAGACAGTTATGGACTATTATGAAATTAATTCTTAAAACTTTTTTGGGCTTGGTGCAGTCACAAAGTGACTTGATGTGAAAGGAAATTTTATTTCATTGTTCTTAGGAGGGTGTATATGCATACATATGCATGCATTTGTACGAACCCACTTCTATGACAAATTGATTAATTTGTAAGAATATCTGGTTTTATAAGGACAATATGTTAATATAAAAATTGTAATTTTATTTAGATGCTTACTTTGTTTCAAAACATTTTGTAACTATCTTAGCAACCTTGCAATGTCACTTCTGTCTTGTGAGTATTATTTTTGGTAGGAACATGCAGGGTTATTTCTTTATTTGTTACCGTTTATCAAGAAGACAATCATATTGTCAACTGTTCTAACAAAATTGGAATTTAGTTCCTTGGCAGGTACAATGTTGGAAAATTTAATATGAAACATGACCACATTCTTAATTTACTGTGTGTTTTATATTTTGAATTGTTGAAATGAAAGTTTTCGCTGCCAACGGTAGGAAACTAATTTGGAAAAGCAGTGATATTTTCTAAATTTTGTTTTGTGGATTGGGTATTTGCTGGCAGTGGAGCTAATGTGCTTTCACAAATTTGCAGAGAGAAACTATTCAAGGAACTTCTGACATTGTATTTGAACATTACAATGTTCTTACCACCAACATTGTATTTGAAGCCTGGTAAAAATGAATTAACAGTTCTGTGGAAGGAGGAAGTTTTACTTTAGTGAGCCTCCAGAGGTGGAATGTTCATATTTATTTTTACTTTAGTGAAATTATTATATTCCAACTCTACAAATGATTTAGTGCAGATAGGAAGGCCCAGCCCTGCTCTGCAACCCGTAAAGTCGTATGTGATGCAGGTGAAATAAATGCAAGTTTTTTACAGAAACGTTTTTATTGGCAAAGATAAGGTTGAGCTTTAGTCTCACACAGTATTTGAGAGGAGCAGAGTTGATGAGTGCCTTTTCCACGGTGACACCATCTAGGCACACGCATCAGAAGCAGCTCTCCCAGACAGGCTGAGAGTATGGCGTCTTGGGTGGAGGGAGGGCTTGTTGTTCTGGCAGTTCAGAACCCTGCATCTAAATTTGTTTCACTTAAAATAATAATAATAATAATAATAAAATAATAATAATAATAATAAAAGGAGTTGAAGTTGGGTGACTATGAAACTAAAGATGGAAACAGTAAGATGTCTCAACGATATTTGATGGAGGTATGCCTCTTAAAATTGCCACAGACCCCTTGGCTCTCACGGGCCATGCTACATGGCATCAGACTCGCTCACGTCTGTATGCGGCTTTAAACATGAGTCTTAAGACATTCTTCAGGTTTTAGCACGGGCTCCGGGATGAGCAGAATGCGTACTCACTGACGGATTTTACCCTTCTGTATCTAGCGACTGTTTGCTCGTCCTCAACTCATCCCCGCTAGATAAGCTTTTTAAAAGAAGTATTGTTGGTTGCTCCTCAGTGTTTAAAGTTTCTGCCTGAAGTACAGTTTGGGAGACCAAGTGGTGTGAAGACACTTGCCTGTTAAAAATTTAAGTTTCAAAATACTCTATGGCAGCTAAAAATACTGAACTTGGTCAACATATGGTGCTAGCTAGCCTCATGCCCACCCACCCCCTCTTTTGTTATCTTGTTATTGTTGTAGGGCTTAATGACGGTTGTGAGCCATAGATGGGGGTGTGGGGCTGGGTCCACCCTGGGGAGAAGAGGAGGAAACTGCAGTGTGGATTATGGAAATATGGATTGATCTAAAAAGAAACCTCTTTTTGAAGAAAGGGGCTCCCTCAAAGGAAAGCTCAGAGGAACCAATGAAAAGATGATGGAATATGATGTAAAAATGACCACTTGAAATCTTTCTTTCTCTCCCAGCTGCTGTATTTTGGAGAAAAAGAAATGCATTTGTGTATTAAGGGAGAACTAAAAGAGCCAGATGAATAGCAATATTTATTAGGTATATTTTCATGTTGATTCAGATAAGTTATGTGCATTTTAATAGATTTTACATATGCTAGACATTTTAAATCTTGAATAGTCCGATGTTAGGGTGTCCAGTGTAAATACTTCAAGGAGAATACTTAATTCTGACTCTTTTTATACAGACCTATTTGTAAAAATCAGCTTCCTGGTTCTTATATATTTTCTTTAATGGATTGTGCAAGTGGTAATTTAATTTAAAATATAAATTATTTTCTGTTTCCTTTAAATGGTTATCCAAATATTATAGTTTGATGTTTGTCCCACTGTGTTTTATCCATAATGATTATAGCCTATTTTGATTTGTATTGATGGATAATATATACTTTTATCCTAAATTTGTTTGCCCCTGTAGGGTAAATTAACAATGAAGTGTAGCAGTCACTTTTGCAAAACATAGGCACAGGGATTCATGCAGTTTTAGCCAGTTTTTGATACTCGTGTGCACAAAGCAAGTCAAGCTTGTGACGTTTGAGACTCAGCACTAGGGGAGGGTTAGTGTTGGAGTGTAGGAAGGAGGCTATGCTAGGTGTTCTATTGTGGACTGATTGTAAATTGCAAGAATGTAAAACCCCTTTTTGATTATGCATGGAGTTAATTCTAGGGAAAAAAAACTTTGACTAGGCCATCGATCAGCCCAGTAAGAAGGGAGATGAATCAGATCATGTGACCCCAAGTGTTGATATTTAGGGCATGGAGGCCGTAACAGGAATGTAAAGTCCGTTTAAAGAATGACCACAAGGCAGGCATGACGTGGGTGAAGACCTCTGTGCCCATGCTTCCTGCTCTTGGTGTATAAGATGCAAATACCGACAAAGGACATTTAAATGAAGTATTTCCACAGCCTCATCTATGCACTTGGAAGGTGACTTAGGGCGAGGAACATGCTTGAAACATGGCGATTTCCTCGAAGGCTGTTGTTCTTGTTTGAAGTGCATTAACAGAAATTCAAGTAGATAAGGTGAAGGGTGTACCTGCAACTTTTCTGTCGCATCTCTGTTGTGCAGGAATGAGTACTTGCGGTCTACCCACTGTACGGTAATTCCACACATTGGGAGCCCTGAGCTAGACGTATAGTAGGTCTGGAACTTACTCAGCTTGCACAGCTGAACGTTATGCTTTCTCTGGGGGAACAGCATTTTGCTTTCTGCTTTGGTGAATTTTGCTGTTTCAGCTACTTCATCTACTTTTCTGAAAGATGTTTATTTCATTTAGCATGATTGTCCTCAGACAGCAAAAACTTAGAATGAGAAACATAAGATTCGTTGAGGCAGAGACGCGGTGGTCCGTACTGGACACAACATAGACAGACACTGGGAAGAACCACACTGGGCTCGAGTCAGCATTCACAACCCGCCCCACGAAGGTGGGGCCAGCCCACGTGTGGCACCCTCAGGGGACTTTTCTGAGGTCAGGCCAGCATTCGCAAACATATTCCTGAAGGATCAGCAAGGAATACTGAAAGATTAGCAGTGTCTGTGACACAGCCTCACAAAGGAATGTCCGGGTGTGTGACACACAGCTTTACGTCCCAGAAAGGGTTTCCCGAACGCTGGAGACAGGAATTGATGTGCAAGCTGGACCGTGTTAGCCCCCCATGCCCCTATCCAGCCATCTCTTCACTTTTGTGTTTTGTGTAATACCCAATTTAAGAAAAGAAAAAAATATATGTATATGCAATGAAATACAACATGTATTTCCCTGTCCTCCCTCCAGCTTTCCTCACGTCCCCTGTAGCATGCCCGCCTCTAACTTCACCTGTTTCCTTCCTTCTTCCCTCCCTCCCTCCCTCCCTCCCTCCCTCCCTCCCTCCCTCCCTTCCTTCCTTCCTTCTTTCCTTCTTTATTTTGATTTCTTCTTCAACTCATCCTTTGCACTCTACCTTTAGTCAAAACTTTCACAGGTCCACCACCTGTTACTAATTCCTCTCCCTTCTCTTCCATCCTATATTTTTCTCTCCTCCAAGTATTGTTGAGGCCTGACCACGTGTAATTTTTGAGATCAGATGAGAGAGATCAAGGTAGTATAACCACAGACTCCTGTACCTTTCACTGTCAACACAATACTAATTGCCAATTTTACTCTGAATTTTTTTTCTTTTTGCATCACACTCATCTGCATTAACTAATACATTATTGCATGCTTTATTATTATTAGTCTTCCTTTATTCCATAAATGATTAGCAGTTAAGTGTCATTATGTTTTGATTACTACTGTGTTTCCATAACTATAACTATCACCCTTTGATAGTGACTGTTTTTTGAAGGCATTATTCTCTCATGGTAATGCCGATATCTCAAAAAATGATGTAGCAGAACAAAATGATACCTCAGTCCTACTACAACCTGGACTCTCTTGAACACTTCCAATGTTTCCATTAAATAAGGGTGCCTAAAAACAGTTTATCAGTGGCATAAACCCATAGAATCAAGTCTCAGTGCAAATAACACAAGAAATGTGATAACTCCAGGCAATACAGCTCCTTTAAAAATTACTAATCCCACAGAAATGGCTTGTAATGAGAATGTCAGGTGAAATATCAGGCATAAAATTCAGAAGAAATCAAGGAGACTGCATGAACTATGGGCCATCACACACACACACACACACACACACACACACACACACACACACACACAGGCACACACACAGGCACACACACAGGCACACACACACACACTAAATACACACTAAATACAGAGAATACACACTAAAAAGAGCTCTATGCAACAACAAGGAAGTGAATGAAACACAGAAGTCAGTACAGGACGTGAAAATGAAATTCAGTAAAACAATAGAAATGTGGAAGAAACATCAGACTGAGAAACTGGAAATGACAAATGGAATAAGTCAGTGAAAAGCTTCAACAATAAAATAGAGAAGGTGAGCACAGAATATTAAAACTTGAAGACAAAGCAGAGGAATTGTAGCATTCAGATAATGACAAAACATAAATTAACAAAGTATAAACTGACCACATGTGACACGTGTCACTTACGAAAAGAAGAAATCTAGGAGTTATGAGTTTAGAAAAAGCAATATTTAATGCTAAATAGAGAGAAAATAACTTGAGTAAAATCATAGCCGAGTGTTTCCCAAATATAAGTGTATAAGAGGCATTTAAAAACAACAAATAGACAAGGCTGGTAAAGAAACTACCCACATTATAATATAGTTAAAACACTAAATGCAAATAACAAAGAAAGTATGTTAAGAGCTTAAGTCAAACCCAGTCACATAACAGGCCCAGTAGAGTGACAGTAGTTTTGGCAATAGAAAAATTTGAAATCCAAGAGGTCCTGGAATGGTGTATTCCAAATTCTGAAAGTAGCTGCTAACCAAGACTAACCCCTTCAAACCCTGCCTGTTATAGTTGAAGAAGAATTAATTTTCCATGATGATTACAAACTTGAGTTTTTGAGTGCTAGGCTTCAGAAGATATGTGAAGTGCTTCTTTAGACCGAAAAGACTCAGAGACTAGAGGAAGACTAAAGTATGCTAGAATAGTAGTTAAGTTAATGAGGAAAAAAAAAGTACCAAACAGTATAAAATCAATAATTTGTCAGACAGTAATCTATACCCAACTCCCTCGTTCAAAGGCACAAACTAGCAGATTGGCTGAGAAGACAGCACCTGTCTCTCTGTTGTCTCCAAGAAATGTGTCCCACCATCAAAGGCAGAGGCTCCTTCAGGACAAAAAGGTGGAAAAGTAACTAGCAAGCAAGAGTAAGAAGACAAAAGGCGACATACAAGTGTGAAAGGAAGAAGGCAAAGTGTCCTTATGTGCAAGCAGTTGGCCTCTACTCAGAGACCAAAGAGACTACACCGGGAAACACCGTCGAACACTTTCAGTAAAATAGCATAACAAAAGTAATGAAAAATCAATAACCTCCTGTATACCAGTAACAAAAACGCCAAGTAAGAGCCGGGGACGGGTTCCCTGCAAAGTAGTTATGCCTCAGAGATAAATTTCCTTGGGATATACCTACCTCATGAAGTGAAGGGCATATATTATTAAAACTTTAAAACATCTAGCTGGACTTGGTGGCGTATGTCTTTAATTCCACTACTCTGGAGGCAGTGACAGGTGGAGTTTGGTGCCAGCCTGGTCTACATAGTGAGACATTTTGTTAAAACAAAACCAACAACAACAATAACTACAGCAGCAGCAGCAGCAGCAACATCAAGAACAAAAACTTTAAAAACACCTAAGAAAAAGAAATGAAGATACTAGAAGATGGCAAGACCATTCATGTTCCTGGATTAGAAAGGAGAAGTATGATGAAAACAGATATCTCAATGGAAGTGATCTACAGATTCAGTGCAAACCCCATTTCATACAGAAGTGAAACAGATCTTAAAGCTCAAAGGCCAAAACAATTTTGGCAAAACGTTGGTTCTGGAAGGACCTCAAGCCACACCACGGAGCCCTGCAACAGAACAGTTGCAAAATTCGCCCGAATTTCACAAAGATGCCAGAAGCACACAATGGTTGGAAGACAGCTTCTTCAACAAATGTCACTGGGAAAACTTGATATTCACACGAAGAACGAAACTAAAGTGTAATGCTTGGGTCTGTCTGAAAATGAAAAACAAATGGATCAAAGTATTAGCGTAAGGCCAAAACTCTGAAATCGTCAGGGAAAAGGAATGCTATTTTAAGTTGGAGGTGTCAGCCAGGACTTTCTGAAAAGAGCTGTAGTTGATCTGGAGTCAAGGTCAGCTGTCAACAAATGGGACCCGATGAAGTTAGAAATCCATCCAGCAAAAGGACTTGTCAGTCCAGTGAAGGACATCTATAGATGGGAAAATATCGTTTCAGGATACACATCTGAGAGAAAATTGGCGTCAGAATATATAGAAAACAACAAAACAGTAAGGACTGCTCAGTAACTTAGCTAATGAAATAAGCAGAGTTCATAAAAGATCCAAAATGGCTAGTGATTACATGAGATTGTTTAGTTTCACTAGAAACAGACGATTGCAAATCAAAACTCCACCGAAATCCCATCTCACCCAAGTCGCAATGGTAGTCGATAAGGAGACAAATGACAACGTATGTTGGTGAGGGTGTGGGGTTGTGGACAAAAGGGAAGACGTCTTTACACTCTGTTCTGGGAAATGTAATGTTCTGGCCACTAAGGGAGTCAGTATGGAGGATTTTCAAAAACGTTGAAATAAATCCATATTATATTATATGATAAAGGCTGGGTATTTGCCCAGAGACTCCAAGGTCACATATCACAGAAACAATGCACATATTGTCAAATATTGCAGCAATATGTACAGGAGCTAAGTCATGGAACCAGCCTAGGTGCATCAACAGAGGAGGGATAAAGAAAATATGCTATAAATGCACAATGGGCTTTTGTCAGCCACTCAGGAGAATGAGAATGTCCAGTGAACAGGATCTCACAGCACAGTCTCTCCAAACACATCCCCGGCCCTCTCTCCTCACTGGCCGCATCAGCTTCATGGACTTCTGAAGTCTTCCAGTGATGAGGACTTACGTTGACATTTTGGTAGTGAAGTTAATTAGAATGAACTCTCCAAACACGGTATTAATATGAAAACACAGTTTTAGCGTGTCTTCTGTGACTTGAAGAGGGATAAAAATGAGTTTAATTTCTAATAATAATTTTAAAAAACCCAGAAAAAAAAAGTGAAAACCAAGAGGGAACATATCATACCGGGCTCAGTTATCCTGCTTATTTTATTTTTTCTTTCTTAAGTTTTAAATATAGTCGGTAAGTTTAAAACACTTCTCAGAGGTGTTTAAAACGGGCGCTCGGTCTATCTGTCGTTCCCCATCTGGGAATCGGGCGTGTCCCTCTTGAGTCGCCAGGCAGTGAAGATGGAGTGTGGCATATTCCCAGTTTCCCCGGCAGTACTCGGACATGCCCCGCCGTATCTCAGGGCACATCGTAGAGCTCAAGCTCAGTTATGTTGCCCAAACTGCTGTGGCTGTGTAGGGCACACTTTTCCTTTTATTTGTAGAGCTTATTGTTCCCTTGTAGAAAGCACAGATAGATGGAATGGCTACATGTTAATTATTTCACGTTTACTTGAGATTATCTTCAAATATCATAGAAAACTATCCCCCTTTTTAAAAAGTTGAATTAGAATTGCTGAATAGAACTTTTGTTGTAAAAGCTATTCTGGAAGTGCCATTTTCATAAAATACAATTATGAATATTTGAGAACTACCCTCGTGTAATACCCTCGTGTTTATATGTACATTAAGACTTTAGTGTAAGTTTATTGTTTCTATACCGTTATTGTGGAGAGCCTTATAATTTTCTGTGTCAAGATTTTATCTGAAAGTAAGAGAGTCTGGATTCTGGTTGTTCTCAGCTTGTCTGTAGCGAGGCTCACAGGTAACCGTCTCCCGTGCACGATTAGTTCGGGAGGGGGTTGTATATGCTTAGTAGAAGAGTAGATGACGGGGGGACGATTCCTGATTCCTGGAGGGGGAGATGTTGAGTGGAATAGCCCCTTCTTACTGAATCTATGTCATCTCTCTGCTTATGAGAGTTCGCCTGTTCCTTATTATTATGCCCCCTGTTGTTGAACTCTGTACTAGAGCACTTATTATCCTGTTAATTGGAGGAGCAGTAATTACTCACAGGAAACCGTCAAGACTGGGTCTTTTGACCCCCAAAGGAGGAGACCCAACCATTCCGTCCTGCAACTCTCCCAGCTGTGGGTATTTCTGCCCCAGCCGCATAAAGTTTTGGGAGTGGAGGTTTGGAGGTTAACTGCAAAAGGAATTTTGTCAAATGCAGCTATGGAAAGCAAGATAATTATGAAATTTAATAAACCATCTTGGTGAATGATTGATTGGTTATGTATGGGAATGATTGGTTATATATGGGAATCATGGGGAGAGGAAAGGTATAAATGATTGCCAAATTTTGGTTTGTGTGTCTTTGGAGAGGATGCTGTCACTGTAGTTGCTAAGAGCTATAACTCAGGCAACAACTTCAGTTACAAACATGCTAAATGTGAGGGTTAGGCTATTCAGAAAGTGATATGGGAAAGTAAGCTATGTATAAAAAATTGTGGACTTCACACAACTGTGTAAGCCGAAAGAAGCTGGAATACATAAAGCTGAAGTCATTGGTGTAGATTAGATTTCCCCCACAGAACAGAAAAGAGGGAAGTGCAGAGCTTGTGAAGGCTCTCGCGTTTGCTGGGGAGGAAGTGCTGGGGGAAGTGGGAGGGGAAGTAGGTTCCAGAAATGATGCGTTTCATCCTACAGTCTTTCTAAAGCGGTTTCATCTCGGATGCTGCCATGGACTGAGTGGATTGCCCATCTAATCCTAGCATTCACTCTTCCCTTTCACAAGAATGGATTCTTTACAAGGCTGTCAGATGTCCTGCATATCAGATATTTATAGTACAATTCATAACAGTAGCAAACTTACAGCTATGATGTAGCAACGAAAATAATTTTATGGTTGGGGGTGACCACAGCATGAGGAATTGTGTTAAAGCATGGCAGCAATAGGAACGTTGAGGACCACTACTATAAACGAGCTACATTCTGTGGGACAAACATCAAGGGAAGTTTCTATGAGTTATTTCCAATCATTAATATGGTAGTTAGGTGTCTTATTTTGGAGCATGCATAAAAGATCCGTTATTGACTATTGGTACTTTGATTTGGATAATTTCATGTTCTAGCTCATTCTTTTTGTTACTTGTTTTTATCTTTGACATGTGTTAACAATTATGATCATTTTGTGTGAGAATGTGTATTTTTATTAGAAATATTCTGAAACTCAAATTTTTTCTTGGTTAAAGGAATTTCTGTAGAAATGAAATCCTTTAGTAACACAGGAAACTTATCTTTTATTTGTGGTCAGCAGTATGGCAAGCTGAACTATCCTGATAATACATATCTAGAAGTAACTGTGTCTGTGTGTGAGTGTGTGAGTGTGTGTATGTGTGTGTGAGTGTGTGTGTGTGTGTTTGTGTATGTGTGTGTGAATGTGTGTGTGAGTGTGTGTGTATGTGAGTGTGAGTGTGTGAGTATTGAGTGTGTGTGAGTGTGTGTGAGTGTGTGTCTGTGTGTGTGAGTGTGTGTGTGAGTGTGTGTGAGTATGTGAGTGTGTGTGTGTGAGTGTGTGAGTATTGAGTGTGTGTGAGTGTGTGAGTGTGTGTGTGTGAGTGTGTGTGTGTTTGTGTGTATGTGTGTGTGAATGTGTGTGTGTGAGTGTGT
Source organism: Cricetiscus sungorus (assembly GCA_030556225.1). NCBI lineage: Eukaryota > Metazoa > Chordata > Mammalia > Rodentia > Cricetidae > Cricetiscus > Cricetiscus sungorus. Next base: position 2,888,111 of record JANBXA010000367.1, on the reverse strand, counting down.
GTGTATGTGTGTGTGAGTGTGTGAGTATTGAGTGTGTGTGAGTGTGTGTCTGTGTGTGTGAGTGTGTGTGAGTGTGTGAGTATGTGTGAGTGTGTGAGTGTGTGTGAAAGAGAGACAGGCAGATGAAAGACAAAGAGTCAGAGAAGCAGAGAAGAGACAAACGGGGAGAATTTGAATATAAAACCTCGCAGTTAATTCTAATATGTGTAGAAGTATAATTTCAGTTATCACTGTTATTAAAATGATTCAAGGAACAAATGCTTCTGGAATGCCTTTTTTTTCCCCTCTCGTTACCCACCCTGAAATAAGTTAGTTTACATTGCACCTGTAATTAGGGAAGAAAGGGAGTTCTAGGAACTGGGAGGACTTCAGCTCTAGATCTTTGTGCTTCCTGCTTCTTCTGTCAGGGAGAGCAATGACAGCACGGCTCCCCTGTCACCGACATAAGCTGAGAGGAGGGCTTTTTTTTCTTTTCCTTTCTCTCTCTCTATATTGTTTATGCACTTGTCTATAGACCTGCTGGCTGGCTGAATTTTAAAGAGTGAAGAGGTTTAAAGACTTGTCCCCTGAGGGATGCTGCTGCCAGTTGGGGAGCGAGCCGAGGCTGCTTTGCAGAAGTGTGTTGCATGCATGTTGCTTATGGAAAAGGAAGGGGGGTGGTGGTGGTGGTGGTGGTGGTGTTCGTGAAAGATTAAGCAACTAAGTGAGAGGCTTCTCCCTTAATTTGAGCATTAAAATTGATGTGAAATATGCAGCGAATTTGCATACATCCAGAGGTAGACATTGACTTTGGGTGCTTTTTTATTGTTTCTTTCTGAATTACGTGGGCAGTTGCACAAGAGTTTATCTTACCACTCTTCACAGGTGAAGTGAGTAACATGGTAAATGACTTCGTGTCATACGACACAAGATAGCAATTAAGCAGCAGTCAAGAGAAAACAGCTGTCCTCGTTTGTAACGGGCTGCTTTTCAGTCATTTATTTCATGTCTAGTGGCTTCCTTAATTACACTTAGCAAAAATGTTACAAAGAGTAAGATAACTTTCTCTAAAACTTTTAATGACACACATTCATAAGCAAGCCTGCATACCTGCCCTGAGGCTAGAATGCTTTTTTTTTTTTTTTCTTCTTAGTGTGATGCTTTTCTTTATGTTTCTGTGAGTTAGTTCTGGAGCTTTCATAGGTATTGCTATTGGCTTTCTACAGTATTTTAGTTTAAAATGATAATATCCATATATGTGGATAATTTCTATATGTATATATATATGTCTATATAAAATTAAGACGTTCACTTAAAATAGCTAGTACTCTATTTCTGCTGAAGACTTATGCATTTGGATCTGCCAGATTTTACTGGGGGTCAGTTTTTCTGGTAAAAGGTGTCTGTGGAAGTGACTGCTTCCTTAAGAATTTGCTCCTTTGTTCTTACCAGGCATTGTCTTCAGTTTCTCCTCCTTTATGACCTCACCTAACTAATTTCTACAGTGTCTGTACTCATAGGTGTAACTTTAGGTGCAAAGTTAAACTTGAGTGTCTTGCTCTGCAACATCAAATTACTTTTTATTTTTTTTTTCCAACTCTCTGACCATTGTTTTCATTTTATTGTAATGTAATAAGTATTATCTCTGGATTTTTAATGAATTTATAGTCTGTTGATTTTTAATATCTATTTACTTAATCTAATGTTTAACTATATTATAAGAGAGTTATTTTAAGATACGCATTTAAGAGGGCTATTTGAAATAAATTTAGTATCAAATGTTTGAACATGTAAACATATAGAGTCTATACAAAATCTTTTAATGGAAAAAGAAAACACTGGGTGTGGGACATTCAGAGTTGTTATACTTCTCGGTAATTCATTCTGCTGCCAACTTCATTCCCTTTTCTCTGCCTGCATTTTAATTGAAACAACATTTATATTTCTGAGCCGGAATCTGTGAAAAGTCCCCATGGCTAGCCTGTGGTACAAGTAGCAGCAGACACAGCTTGCCCATATGGTGCAGTGCCTCTTGTGAGATCCATATGGCCTTGTTGAAGGGGATCCCAGCAGGGATGCAGAGGGTGTTAATACCCTTCAGGCCAGGCCTTTCCCTCCTGGGGCTCCCAGGCATTGTCACTACAATCTGTCAAAGCACACACTTAATTCCTTTTTAATAATCAATTATTTTAGTCTGAGAACCTGTGCCTTTGTCTTAAAAATACCCCACCCGCCCCTTGAAAATGTCTCAAGAAAAGTTTGAACTGCATTTAAAAACCATTCTAAAGCATCCCTTTATCTTGAATTTGCATTTGTAGGAAGTACTGCAGAGCGTGCCCAAGTTCTGTTTTCCGTTTGACGTGGAAAGGTACAGTATAAGTTAATAACTAAGATAACTCTATGCCTTCTTAGCACACATTTCAAAATGATAAAATGTACGTTTTAAGAAAATGACATGTATCTTTACTTTTTTATGTTTTCTATTCAAACACTGGAGAGGAGAGGTTCAGAATTAAGATGATTATTAGGATGATGCCTATCCGATTATTCTTTTACTTCCTCCTCCATGGCCAGTGATGAGGTCCTAAAATAATGCTGGCCACGGTTATGTTTCTTCTTTTTATTCTTCAGGTATAGAGTATAGAGTATAGGGGGGAAACATGCCATTGGTCTTTGAAGGGCCTTCAGATGGTCTTTTAAAACTGGATGTGTGTCCCCCGCTCACACACCCAGCTCACCCTAATTGGAAGAGAGAGCATCTGTGTGATGTTGTGAACTCACTGTCAGTTGTCTCCCAAGAACAGCAGCGTACAACAGTGCCTTACTAAAATTCCATTGTGTTTATGTCTCACTGTAAATACTGAATGTAGTTGGTATTTAGTGTGATAGATATGTCTGGAGATAATGATGTTTATTGTTTTACATATGGTTAATCACCGTTACTAGTTTTATTTGAGTGTACTATAAAAAGTTTTTAAGAGAAAATTTAAATTTATTTTAGGGTGACATTTTTTGCCAAGGACTGGTGAGACTGAAAGTTTAGTGTGTAGATTGTGAAGTGGTCTAATAGTATGCTAGTTGATACTAATAAGTGTTGCCGATGAAAATTATTTTCTTACCTTATTTGTGGAGAATTAATGGTTCTGTCTTACTCCAACATTATAGTATTAAGTCACAAGTAATGAAATAAAGGAAGGACAATTACAAGAGGATATTATAAATCTTGAACACTAGAACATACATTAATCGCTAGAGGATTTATTTGACGTTAATAAAACTGGAAAAATCCCTGTCCACTTAAATGTGTACTTGCCCTGGCCATTTAGATGTGTACTTGTTTAATAACTGGTGTTTTGTGACAAAATAATTTGCTGCTTAGAACACTGGTAGTTATTTTTCCAACTTTTCAAAATCCATATAACTACTTAAAAACAAAGAATTTTATGTCATCAATATTTTATTTCGGGACAAAGAACCTCAAGTTTTATTTTGGTTTCACGAACCCGTATGTGGAAGTGTGTTTGATGCATTTTAAACAGAGGTAAGCATTCTGTCTAGTGACTTACGTCATCCCTCGTGCTGAAGTGGGGGATGTCTTTGGGTTCTATACTATTTACTTTGAAATCAGGCAAAACTCATCACAGATAACCGAGTAGGCTTCTTTAGTAGGAACTGTTTTCTTTTAAGTTGGTGTTTGGTTCTGCAGCTTATTGATAATTCTAAAAGGCAGTGCAAAAGCAAAATACCAGTAGTGCTTGGTGTGATGCAATTCATTGAGTGAGAATGTCAACAGAAATATCACTTCAGCGTGGTGGAGGTCACCATCACAGGATGAAGCAACGTGATTTCCTAGCCAAGCAGTTGAAGTTTGGGAAGAGTAGAACATCTTGGAGAAGAAGCAGACTAGAGATGAGTGTAGAGATTCGATCTGCTGATTTTTCTGCAGAGTGAGTCACCATGGCTCCCACCTCATGCTGTATTTTATTGGTAACTCACTCTTCTGGAAATGTAGGATTAGGGTTGACTTCTAAGATAGGCATTTGATCTTGTTGCCATGTTATACCCATCAGCTGCTGGAGCATATTGTGATGCTGGGACATGTGACTCATGAGTTGGTTGAGTTGTTTAGCAGATTCATGACCCTTTAGTTATAGGACATTGTTCCAGCTTCTAGAAGGTGAAGTCTGTGTAAATACCAGTCAAGCCTTTGTACCCTCAAGAAAATGAGCACAGCTTTAATGCTATGATGTTGTTATATCTTAGAGCCTCTCAGAATCAAGTTGGACAACACTTCACCTTCGTTCTGACAGACATTGAAAGTAAGCAGAGATTTGGGTTCTGCAGACTCACGTCAGGAGGCAGTATTTGTTTATGTATCCTTAGGTGAGTAATTGTAACCAAAACTTGGCTGTACAATAAACCATCTTGCTTTTCTGCTTTATCACGCTTGGGATTTAAAAGAAAATCAAAACGACGTAACTTTATAATTTGTTTATTTTCTTTACTTGTTCAGTCTAAATCCAAGTAAGTGAGAAATAATCTCCACACACAAATTGTTTACCCATAATATTAGAAATTTTCTTAAAGGTAAGGTGTGTGGATTTATCACTGGAAATTAAACATTAATATGTGAGTTGTGATATGTATAAATAGATAACATTTAATAAGGTTAATATATGATATTTTCTATCACTGATGCATGTGTGATTTTTTTTTTTATGACTGAATTTCTGTTTTAAGGCAAAGATTGCAAGCTTAAAGTTGGAGAAAGAGCTCCAGAGTTTTGTTAGGCCACCGGGTGTTTTAAAAAAAGTTTAAATGATGTTGTTAACCTTATATATTTTAGGAAGTTTTGTATACAATTTATATCCCTAATTCCTTTTTAGAAGTGGGGATATCTGCTAACTGCAGGTCCTGCCTATCCCAGTGGGAACAATAGGCTGGAAATAAATAGTGTTTAATTATTTGATGATCTTGCTAGATTTCATAGTCCCCTCCTGAAAAGGACAGGGGTCTGAATTGTTGCAGCTGAGAAAGAAGTGTTAGAGAAACTTAGAGTTTCTGTGAGATGTCATGGTGAACAAAGAATACAGGTGGAGCCTATGCAAAGTAGAATTCTTATCTACCATTATATAATAGATACTGGCAATTCTAGACTCAGTAAAATGATTATAGAATAATAACATTCAATTTTCAGATTAACATATGAAGAAAACCTTGTATATTAGTTACTATATTAGTTTTCTATTGCTGTGGTTCAACACCATGACCAAGGCAACGTATGGAAGGAAGGGTTTGTTTTAATCTTATGGTTTTGAAGAGCTTAAGGGTTCATCATGATCATCATAGCAGGCAGCAGGCAGCAGGCATGATAGCAGGAACAGCTGAGAGCTCTCATCCCAAACCATAACCAGGAAGTCAGAGAGACAACTCAAAGTGGTGCAAATGTTTTTTAACCGTCAAAGCCGGTTGGTGAGGTACTTTCTCCAGCAAGGCCACACCTCCCAAAACTACTAAGACAGGCACCAACTGGAGATCATGTAAGGATCTATGGGTACACCTCATTCAAACCAGGGCACCTTGGTATAAACGTACGGCTTCTCTCTTTATTTGCTATTGAGCTGTATTTGCCAGTCACTGAGAGGCATACACGGTAGTACCTGCCTACAATAGCAGTACTCGGAAATGGAAACAAAGAGGTTTGCAAATTTGAGGCTACTCTCTGCTATATAGTGAGATCTGGGATTTAATAAAAACACTCCAAACAAATGTTGGAGCTTGATACTTTTTTCTTTATGTGAATCAAAATGGATAGCTATTTTACAATAAATGTGCTTTTCATTGAGGGACCACTTTTTCTTTTAATCTTTGTGATCATTATATTTAAAACTTAAGCTTTGCCAAAAAGGACCTTATAGGTTGATTTTTTTTCTTTCCAGTCCTGTATGGCCTGAAACTCATTATGTAGAATAGGCTGTCTTCAAACTCGCAGTGCTGAGCCTGCAATGCCATAACTTGTTCATGTGTTAAAACTTTTAGCTGGAGAAGATTAGATAGTGGGGTGGAATTGGAGGTTGGGGTTTTAGTAGAGAGAGTCTCCTTTATCCTATTTTGAAAGCTAACATTTAAAGGAGAAGATATTTTTGTGTACTCTAACAATTAGATTTTTCCCTGTGAAAAACCAAGACAATTAGCATTTTGTAATTTTTCTATGAATTTTTGAAAAATTTCATTTAACATCAAAATTTATGGAAGAGTTCCAGGAGTATAGTGAACTGCTGGGCATGTATCTCTCAAATTCTTCAATTACACCATCTCTCTCTCCTCATGCCTTCTCTTTCGCTCAGCTTTCCCCAGCATTTTTAATGACCCATTGGAGAATAAGTTATAGACATCATGTTTCAGATTTGAATGTGCATCCTTCACATTGATTTCCTGATACGATTTATAATTAAAGAGTTTGAACTGTTTCCTGTTTTATCTCAAAATATTTTGAATGTATTGAACCTGGTAGTAAGCCAGAATAATTACTGTATACTTACATTAGTTTGTTAAGTTTCTTGTAGTTTTTTAAAATGGAAAAGCTACCATTATTTCAAAACATTTGTACATAAAATATATGTCTTGTTAAATGATTTATGTGTATATGTATATGTCTGTAAGCCAGCTGTCATTAATTTGTAGAAGTTATGTTGACTCAAACTTAGGCATTTTCTAGAACAGATGAATGCTTTTTGGTCCTCTGGGTTAGAAATAGTTTTATCCGCAAAAATGATTATATTATGTGATTGTAATAAATTGAAAGTAAAAACATATGTTAATAAGATAGCCTTTTATAGTGAGTATCGTTGGTTACTGGGTTTTTTAATTAATTGGGTCTTCTGTAGTTAGTCTTTTTAGGTTGATAGTGAATCTTGCAGTTAACAAATAGAATGAGTCACACAGGCTGAGACATCCCGAGGAAGCTTTTAAATTAAACTCCTTGTTTCCTCTGGGATTAGAAAAGTGTTGCGGGCTTGATGGGCTATATCTGTCTTTGTTCAGCGAAGTCAGGGCACTTTAATGTTATTTATCCCTCCTCACATTTCCTCGTCAGCTCTGCCCTCCTGTTCCCCACTCAATGAATCCCTTCTGTTCCATTATTTCTCTTGCCCTCTGAATCTCCTATCTCTTTCTCCCACGCTGTTTTTATAATTTCTACGACTAGTCCAAGCGAAATGTGCATGCCTAAGTTTTAAATCCGCTATGCACATATGAGAGGAGACGTGAGACAGTTGTTGTCTTCGTTTGGGTTTCTCTGGCTGTGGTGGGACACCATGAACAAAAAGCAAATCGGGGAGGAAAGGGTTGGTTAGGCTTACACTTCAGCTTTACTGTTTGTCACTGAAGGAAGGCAGGACAGGAACTCAAGCAGGGCAGGATACTGGAGGCCATGGAGGGAGCTGCTTTCTCGCTTGCTTCCTATGGGTTGCTCAGCCCGCTGTCTTATAGAACCCTGGGCCAGTAGCGTAGGGATGGCCCCACCCACCATGGGCTGATGAGGTGGGCAGGAAGTACCCACCCTTGGCTAGGGAGCGATTGGTAATTTATAGCTTCCTGGACAGGCTTTCTTAAAGGGTCTGACTCCTGGTAGGTATACCACTCTCTCCAAGGCTATGACAGCTAGAAATCCAGATATTAGTGATTTTCTCAGATTTCCATTTGAAATGGTGAATATGAAAAATGTTTATTGGTTGAAAAATGTGTTATATATTTCTAAAACTTACCTCGAAGAAATACTTGCTAGATTTTATACTTTTTTGTTTTGTTTTGTGATGATTTTGTTTTTTGAGACATGGTTTCTCTGTGTAGCTTTGGAGCCTGTCCTGGAACTAGCTCTGTAGATCAGGCAGGCCTCGAACTCACAGAGATCCACCTGCCTCTGCCTCCCGAGTGCTGGGACTAAAGGCGTGCACCACCAATGCCCGGCATAAATTTTGTACCGTACATTTAGAATGTACTAGAAAAAGTTCGAGCTAATTTAGTCATTATACACATATATAATATAATCATGTACACACTCAACGCTTAGAATTAAATCGTGATTTTTGTGGGAAACTGCTGGGGAAGGGCTGTGAGAGTCTCTCAGAGCTCCTAAGAATTTGTCAGGCTTTTCCAGTCCAGTGAGGGGGGAGCTGTCCTTCTGACTATGGCTAGAGGCTGCTACAGTCATGTTGGCTAGGCCTTTGGTTGTAATTGTGTACTTACCACAGCAAAGATTTACTGAAGTCACAGATCCTCCACAGAGGAAAACACAAACCATCGGTGTTTGTGACACACCATGCTTGCACCGAGACATTAACGGTGTATTTATGTATTTTTTGTACAGTTTGTCAAGTTAAAGGATTAACTACTGTCAGTGTTTATAATTTAAAAAGTGCATGGATATTTCTAAAGTAGCTCATAGGCGTGACTGTACTGCTCTCCTATGCAAGTGTCCAGAAATACTGTCCATGGCAAACCTGGCGATCGCTTTCGTTCTTGCTTTCTTAATCAGTCGCACTGTGCATGTGCTTCTAAAACCGTGCGTTGCTTTTCTCCTGGAATTGTGTTATCACAGTATCTGTCAGCTAGGATGTTTTTAATTGCCAGTTTTCTTACTTAACCTCTAGAAGAAGAATTATAGTGCAATGCAATACTAAAATTGCATTTAATTTGTGGTGCCTGAGTTCTTTCTCTGAAGTGTCTTTCCTGGTTTAGCAAGATTTCAAAGCTGTCCCAACTTAAGTCTTATTGCTTATGTTTAGAATTGCTTTCATATGCCAGCAAAGACTCAAGAAATACTCTTCAACCTCTAATTTCATTAACGTATGAAATTCATTACAACTATAAAAATGTCGTTAAGGGTTCAAAATGAAATACTCTAATGAGGAAGGCAGATTTATGTTGAAGGCTTTTGTAGCCCCCTTTGCTACCTGTAACTCACACCAAACTTGAAGGCTCCACACTCTTCCTTTGGACAAATCCCCCAGAAGCAGAATGTTTCAATTTTACACATTTTGTGTCAATTTTCTAGTGGGCAAACAGCCTCTAGACATGAGAGGGTTTCCCACGGAAAGGTGGCTTCCTTAGTTTTATTTGATTACTATGTGTTAGGTTCCTGCTGATCACTCAGGCTGGTAGTGGCCGTTTGACTATTTGACAAAAAGCATTTCCTTTCCGTTATTTAACCTTTGACTGCGGGATGTAAAATTTTTACTGGCTCTGTAGTGGAAGTCGGAGTGTGGGGGAGTTCTCTGACGACACCAGATGTGCCCGTGGTCGTGCGTGTGCGACTGTCCTTTGTTTCTTCTCTTCACCGAAGACAAGGACATAATCTTACAATTAAAATGTAGCCTCCTGGTTTTGTGTTTATACATTTACAAATTTATAACAGTAACACAGTTTGTTGGTGCGGTCACATTTTCACTTGTAAAACATTCAAATGAGAAAGCAGATTCATTTGCCACATTTAATTGACTGTTTTAACTTCCTGGCATTCTTAACAAGAACAATAACAACAAAAAAGCAACAAATTTTAAGTACATCTGTAAGTACAAAAGAAGGGGGAATTTAAGTTATTAGTAATCATTTTAAGAGTTATTATGTTAGTGACCATTACTTTGACATATTGCTTAAAAATTACCCAAGAAACTAGAAAAATCAATCCCCCCCAAATTAAAACCCATGAGAATATTTGTTACCCTTCAAGGCATATATGACTTATAATATTTATTGTATGTGTTATATTCAAGTGAAAAGTTTTAGATGAAGTGTTGTTATCTAAAAAGGGTTGCTGCTTATAACTTGCCATGAATTTTGCAGCAAAAGTGAAATCGAATCTTGTCAAAACACTGGAGTGGGCCACCAGAAAATGGAGTCAGCGGTAGCATCCTCTGTCAAGCGAGTCCTTGCTTCCTATTACGGGTTGTGGATTTAGTTTGCTTTGGGGATGGGTCAGGCAGAGACCCACTGGAGACCTAGGTTAGGTACTCATTATAGGACACTGAGGAAAGTGCACAAAAGAGGCCGTCTCCGCCCCAGGCTTCTGTGAGAGGAATGTTGTGTGGCCGGAGTCCAGTCCTCATCGTTTCTAGAGGAGCAAGAAATTGAGACTTTTCAGACGTTTTATCTGAGATTTAGAAACTGACAGTTTATTAGACTAAACACAGCCGCAAACCTGCTGGCATGGAGAACAGAGCCTGGGTTGGCTGCTGAAGCTGCAGATAGCCAGTCTACAACCTCTACTCGACATGGCTTCCGATTGGCAGCAGAGATGTCTTTGCTTTATTTTATCATGTCTCCAGGAGTATGCCTGGCGTTTCCAGACTAATTCCACTTAGATATGGGTGCTACTTTTATTAAAGAGTATGAATGATTTATTGCAATGAGCAGCTCGTCACTGAGTACATGCTGACGTGTCAGGGGATGGTCTCATGGAAATCTCATTGTGCCTTTCTATTTCAAAAATATATGATAAGAAGAGGAACCTGATTTGGAGTTGAGTTTTGGGTAGGTGGTAAATATGGATCTATATGCAGCCATCTAGTTCGACTGGCACCATTTGTTCATGATGCTGTCTGTTTCCAGTATGTATTTCCTGCTTCTTTATTTAAAAAAGAAAAAAAAAAAAAAAGCAGGCATGCATAGGTGTGTGAATTGATACCTGGTCTTCAATTCAACTCCGTTGATCAACCTGTCTGTTTTTGTGCCAGCACGTGGTGATTTTATCACTCCCGCTCTGCAGAACTTGAAATAGGGGATGGTGTGTGTGTGTGTGTGTGTGTGTGTGTGTGTGTGTGTGTACACGCGTGTGTGCATGTGTGTGCACGCGTGTGTGTGCATGTGCATGTGCGTGTGTGTGTGTTTCCATATGAAGCTGAAAGTTGTCCTCTTGAGATATATGGAGAATTGTGTTGGAATAGTGATGGGGATTGAATTGAAAGGCGTAGCACGGATTCTCTTTGATTCTCTTAATAATAAAAGTCTTGCCGTCAGATATTGGGGTTAAAGATCTGAGGAGCAGCTGCTAGAGAGTTCTTACCTCTACTAATGCTCAGACCAAAGGGGCGATCATGTCTTCAGACTACATCCTCAGACTGCCTGCCTCAGCTTGCCGTGTTAGCCTGCCATGAGCTCCTGTCTCCTCCTGACGAATGTTCCTCTCTCTGCCCAGCCCTATCCCTTCTTGCCTCAGCCTCCTGCATACTGGGATTAAAGGCATGCCAACTCCAAGTGCTCAGATCACTTTTGTGTGAGCTCTGTTTCTCTTTTAGACAGGATCAATTTCATGCAGCCCAGGGTGCCTTGAACTAACAGAGATATGTCTGCCTCTTCTCCCAAATGCTGGGAGTAAAGGCCACTGCCTGGCCTCTGTGGCTAACTAATGTTGCTAGCTTTGCACTCTAATCTTTGGGCAAGCTTTATTTATTAGATCATAAACAAAATATCACCATATAAAGAGTGTTGGATTTTTTCAAAGGCATTTCAGCATCTCATGAGATGACCATGTGGTTTTTGCCTTTGCTTTGTTTATATAATGGATTACATTATTAATGTACTTATGTTGAACCATCCCTACATTACTGGGACGAGGCCACTTGATCATGGATGATCTTTTTGATGTGTTCTTGGATTTGGTTTGCAAGTATTTTGTTGAGTATTTTTGCATTTATGTTCATAGGTGAAATTTGTTTGCAATTCTTTTTCTTCATGGGGCCTTCGTGTGTTTTAGGTATTATGGTAATTGTGGCCTTGTAAAGCAAATTGAGCAATGCTCTTCTGTTTATGTTTTATGCAATAAATTGAGGATTATTAGCATTAACACTCTTTTGAAAGTCTGGGCTCTTTTTGATTGGGAGACTTCTATTTTGATATGGGTTATAGGCCATTTTAAATTGCATATCTGATTTTGATTTAACTTTTGTTAGGTGCCATGTATCAAGAAGCTTACCTATTTCTTTTGGATTTTCTATTTGGTGAAGTTCAGGTTTTTAAATTATGTTCTTATGAGTCTCCGGATTTCCTCAGTGTTCTGTTAAGTCCCCCTTTTTATCTTTGACTTTGTTAATGTGAATATTCTTTCTCTGCCTGCTAATTAATTTGGCTGTGAGTTTGTCAGTTTTTCCTGACTTTTCTCAATGAGCCAATTGTTTCGATGTTTCTTTGTTTTTTGTAGTTGTTGCTTTTTTGTTTCTATTTGGTTGATTTCAGGCCCGAGTTTGCTTTTTGCTTCCGACCCCTTCTGGATGTGATTTCCTCGTTTTCGTTCGGGAGCTGGCAGGTGTGCTGTTGTGTTTTTAGGTAGGAACTCACTGCTCTGAGCTTACCTCTCAGAACTGCCTTCATCGCGTCCCAAGTGTTTGGGTGTGTTGTGTCTTCATTTTCACTCAGTTCTAGGATGACTTTTTAAATGTTTCTTCTGGACCCCTTCTTCACTCACTAGTGAGTTGCTCATTTAGCACGAATTTCCAAGATTTCTGTTGCATCCAGTTTTAATCTGTGGTGGTCAGGCAGGATGCAGGGTGTGACCTTAATTTTCATGTATCTGTTGATACTTGCTTTTTTGTCTGAGCATGTTTATTTTGGAGAAATTTCCATGGGGTGCTGAGAAGGTGTCATGTTTTGTGTTTGGGTGAAATGTCCCATAAATACCTGGTTTATAATGTAAATTAGCTCCATATTTCCCTGTTCGGTTTTTGTCTGAATATCCTGTTTATCTGGGAGACTGGGCTTTTGCAGTCTCTGGCTGTCAGTGTGTGATGGTAAATATGTGTAGCAGTGTTTCTTTCACAAACGTGGGCGCCTCTATCTTTGGGCATAGCATCTTTTTATTCCGAGGCGATGTCTGCCCTTGGTGTTAAGGTGTGTTCTGTCTTGGGGTGCCTTTCTTTCCTCCTGTGTTGTGACTGAACATTTTGCTGACTATGGTGGTCTGATTCGGCCTCTGTGTAGAACATCTGTCCAGGCCTGTCTGGCTTTTAGAGTCTCAATTGATAAGTCAGGTGTTACTTTAATAGGTCTTTATGTGTTGATGGAAATTTCTTTTCTGGTCCAGTCTATCTGGTGTTGTGTATACTTCTTGTGCCTTGATAGGCATCTCCTTCTTTTGCTTAGGAATTTTTTTTTCTATGGTTTTATTGAAAAAAAAAATTACTTTTTTGTGCCTTTCACCTAGGTTTCTTTCCTTTCCAGCATTCCTGCCATTTGTAGATTTGATCTTTTCGTTGTGTCCCAGGTTTCCTGCATGTTTTGTGACTGTAAATTTTTCTTTTGATTTAACATTTTTTTTTTTTTTTTTGGATAAAGCTTTGCATTTCCAAGCCCGAGATTCCATCCTTATATTCTTTGACAAGGCTTGCCTCCGAGCTTGTTCTTAAATTTTATTTTTTCCAGAGTTCCCTCCACTTTTTTGTTTTGTTTTGTTTTGTTTTTTTATTCTATTCCTTCTCTTCTGCTTTCTTGTGTTTTCATAGTTTTTTTTTTTTTTTTTTTTAAAGGATTTTTTTATTTTCTCTTTAAGGACTTCTGTTGTATTTATAAAGGCTTATTTTTTTTTTTTTTTTTTTTTTTTTAAGATCTTTGCCTTGTGCTTCAGCTGTGTTTTCTTTCTCAGGACCTACTTTTGGGAGGGCTGCTGGCCTTTAGTGAAGACGCTGTTCTGGTTGTTATTGGTCGTGTCTTTATGCTGGTGTCTGAGCATCTGAGTTTGGGATGATGGCAATTCTAAGTACTGATATCAGGTCAATACTTAGACCGTGTAGGGTGTGGCCACTGACAGTTTGGAGTTTGTGGGTATTGGTAGTTTGCATTTAGGAATTGGAATGCACTAAAAGATGGGAGTGCTCAGGAGTGTTCAGGAGGGAGGACAGCAGGGTGTTCCTCCAGGATCTGTGTCGTCCCCTGGGAATCTGGGTAGAGAGTGAGGAGAGGCCAAGGCAGGTGGGCGTGAGATTGGGGGAGAGGAAGTGAAGATCTGAAGGGGGCCTACTACTCAGCTGGCCTTCCTGCTTCTCTGGAAGGCTCTGCTGCTGTGTTCCCCTTCCCGCCTGCTGGACATGGGGGCTGGGACCTTGGATGAATGGTGGGGAAGGTTGGAGGGAGATCTGTGTGCTCTGCTAGAGATGGGACAGAGAGGGAAGAGAGGCTGCTGCAGGTGGGCAGAGCTAGGGATGAGACCCCGGACCGGATATGGAGGAGAGGATCCTAAGCCCTTGGACAAGTCTGGTCCTGGACTCCTCTGTTCAGTGTGGTCTCTGTTGTGTCTCCCATGCCCCTGCATCCTTTGTTGGTGTCCCTTATCTCACTAAAGCCAGGAGAAGACTTGTGAGCCCTGGAATGACCAACCGAGCATGGCGTTACCCCTATAGTCCCTCAGAGGTCCGCTTAGCGCTGGTTGGAAGGTGCTTGTTTGTCACCCTAAGGAACTGGTGACGTCTGTAGTTGGTGTTGAGTCTTACCTCTATGTCTTCTTGGAAATAGCGATTTTTTTTTTTTTCCTATTCCTATTCTTAAATGTCAGGGGAACTGAAGCATGGCTTCCTCATTTCCCGTGTGATCGCATTCTGAGTAAGAATACTCAGCTCTGAACGGGAGGGGCCCCTCTGGGGATACGTTAAGCAATGCTCCCGTTTCTTTCTTTCTTGGGGAGCCACCGTTGCTCAGTGGCCTGACAGAGACTGCTGTTGTGCTGTCTTCCCTCTTATTAGCTTCCTGCTTGTCTTTTTGTTCTAGTTCCCAGGGAATTTTCCTATGATTGCCATCTTTCCATGTTTTGAGGTGTTTTTCTTTCCCTTCGCCTTTTAGAATTTCTGAAAACTCTTCCCCCTCCCCACATTTTATTATCGCTGTGGGGGTGGGGTGGCTCGGGGGCTATGGAGTATGTGTGGAGGTCACATGACAGCTTTTTGTAGTGCGTTCTTTCCGTCAACACTCTGTGATTCCAGTAATTGAACTCAGGTTCCCACAAAGTACCTTGCCTTCCCTCTTTCTTGCTTTCCAATAGTTACGTTTTAAAAGTCTGGTTTTTCTAGCACCCCTTTGTACATCTCCTGAGAGGATAAAGGCACTTTAAGGTTCTCTGTGATGTTTTGGTCCTGCTTTTTCCTCTGCTCATTATAAACATACATCTGTCTTCATATATCTCAAGCTTAAGCTATTTTAAGTATTACTACTGTGTGCAAGTGATGTATGGGAGTGTGGGTATGCCATGCCATGGTACACGTGTATACATCAGAGAGCATCCTTCTGGGAGCCACTTCTGTTTCTTCTTTATGTGGGTTCCAGGAATTAAACCCAGATCACCATGCTTGCATGGAAAGCATTTTATCTAAGCACTGAGTTATCTCATTGGCCCTAGGCTGTTCATTCCTATTAAAAGAGAAAGTAATAAACTGAATTAGAAAAACAAATGTCTACTAAATAGTAAGACTCTACCTGAAAATAAGTAAATAAATAATAAAAGTAAATAGTACACAAATACATAAAGAGTAGTTTCACGCAGAAAAGTTGGTCTTAAGTCATAATTGGTTTTGTTTTTGAAAGTCAATTTATTTTATGTGTAAATTTCTAGAATATGCTTTACCTGTAATGATGTTCCCACAGTTTCTGAAGAATTAATTGTACACACAGTTCTGTCACATTATGTATCACCTGGGTAATAAAAAAGAACTTCAAGTCTTGCTATATTCTGTGTAAGTCAATGATAGAGCATTGTACGGAGGTGGTCCTGTGACACTGCCAGCATCTTCGCTTATGTCGATGCACTCTGGGATGCCCACTTGAAGGACACATTTCTTAAGGTCCTCCCTGCGCTCCAAAGACGTGTGATTTTAGTTGTGCCTAGTTTTATAGTTAGCTGCTTTGTAACCTCAGACAGCGTCACTGTGACACAGGGTTAGGTCATCTTGCAGCTGCTGCTGATGTAAAATGGAAGTGAATATAACTAATATTGCTAAAGTTATGGTGATACATTGTCTGGGATTGGTAAAGAAAACGTGGCTGTAGCTCCTTTCGGTTCTCCAGGACCAGTGTGTTTTAAAGACTATCAACTCAGCCTTCTTCCCCCCTCCCCCCTGCTTATTTATTGGTTCTAAACTTTAGGTGTTTTACATACCCGTAAATTCTCTTCCAGTTACTTGCCATGGTTTGAAGTGTACTATAAGCTTCTCAACACTCTGGCAGATTACTTGGCAAAGGAACTGGTAAGCAGACTTCTTTCTCTATTGCTTTATGGTGTTATACATAGCATGGAAGGAACAGTTATAATTTTATGGTATTTATCACGCTCGCATTGTTTTTAACGACGAGTGCAACATACCTGGACAAACCCAATCCGTGCACTCAGTAAACAGAGGTCTGCTGTTTCCTCTCCTGCACTCCCTGGCGCCCGCCCTGATATACATATCTGCCTTCCTGACTGAAGGTCCCCACAGGTGGAGCCCACCTTGCTGATTGGTCCTTTTGCACTTTGTTCAAAGTTCTAGTGCTGGGCCACCTGATAGAATCCTCTACGCTTCTAAAGCTGGATGATATTCCATTGCACGAATACACTATAAGTTATTTACTCATCTGTCCATCAGTAGACATGTGTATTGTGTATTGTAAAACATTGACATAGGTGATTGTTTAGCTGCCTCATTCATCAGGACCCATTCATAGTCAGTGGTAGAGAGCTTTCCAGGCATGGATCTGTCCCTTCCTTCCTTCCTTCCTTCCTTCCTTCCTTCCTTCCTTCCATCTTTCCTTCCTTCCTTCCCTCCCTCCCATATATCTGGAGGGATTGGGATATTTCTGTTTCATTATTTGAGGAAAAGTCATGCATGCTATTTTCTGTTATGGCTACACCATTTTACATTCCCATTAGCAATGTACAAGGATACTTTTAATTATTTGCTTCTTGTATATTTTAACTATTAAATGATCTTTGCTTTGTTTCAGGAAGATGATTTGAATGAAACTCTCAAATCGCTCTATAACCAGCCAGTGCCAAAGGCAAATATGCCTGTCAACTTGAGTGTGGTAAGGACTTTGTAACTTCTCGCTGGAGACCGTTCTTTCTCACGTGAGAGCACATGCCTGTTGTAGGCGTCATTTGCCAGGTCACCGTGTCTAGAAAATTTCAGAGACCGTGCCAACCTTTCTTAGTGCTAACGTCTAGACTTGTGGCATGGTGTGATTCATGGAACTTGTATTTCATATCGTTATAGCTGTTAAGTTGAAGAAATAAAAAGCTATTAGGGACTGACAGTAACCAAATCTGTGGAAATAGTTTGGTTGTAAGGAACATTGGTTTTCAAAGTGTACACACACAGACACACACACAGAGAGAGAGAGAGAGAGAGAGAGAGAGAGAGAGAGAGAGAGAGAGAGAGAGAGAGAGAGAGAGAAGGAGAGGGAGAGGAAGAGGGAGAGGGAGAGGGAGAGGGAGAGGGAGAGGGGGAGAGAGAGAGAGGGAGAGAGAGGAGAGACTCCTAAAATGAGGTAGGTATGCTTCATAGTAAAATGAAGAACGAAGATTCCAGCTATCATGTCCTTATGGTTCCTTATGTGTGAATGTACCTTCCAGGTTAGTTATGAAACCCTGAAATGTGATCAGCATTTATGTGAACAACACTCATGATGCTAATTTTCTGCTGAGAGTCAGTAACCTTTTATCTACTCAGGTTGAAATGCCAGGACTTGTATTGCGGGGGCTTGCAAATATCCAACGTAGGTGACTATGGCGGTTTCATTCATATCTTTTGTTAATTTTTTGCAAAAAAAAAAAAAAAAGATTTATTTATTGATACTATCATTGTTTCCTGTGAATAGGTTGCCCCCCCCCAAGAAAAAATTAATAGGGCAAGAAAAACTTTGAGGAGACTCAACTTGAAGTGTCACTCATGTGAGACGCTTTGCGGTTTTGAGTGGCCATGAACTCATCACGCTCATACTCTCTTTGGAGAAAGCTGGCGTCTGTCTTGCCCTGCCCTGCATGGATAGCAGCGCTCGGTTAGGTTATCCCACTTCTGGAGTTGCCACCGTTTGTACTCCGACTCAGATTTTTAGCGGTTCTACTTAAATGGTTCTGTCCTTTAGTTCTGTCTTCTACAGACCATCAAACTAAACTTCCTTAAGCTCTTATTAGTTCTCTGTTAAAAACAATTGTGACTCCTCACTTTGTTTGCAATTAAAAACATTTTAGTGGACCCCAGTCATTAGGTATTCTAGGCAGCCACTCCACCGTGGAGACACACCCCTGCCCTTAACAGCTTCTTTTTATTTAACATTTTTTTTTTAAACAAAAATTATATTTTTCCTTCCCCCAACTCCTCCCAGATCCTTCCCCACCTTCTTCCTATCCCAACCAATTTCGAGTTCTGTCTCTCTCAGAAACAGCAACAATAAAACCCCCAAACAAAGCAGAACAAAACACACACAGCAGAAAGCCATGGAGCCCATTTTATGCTGGCCAACCACACGTGGCATGCCGACCGCCCTAAAGTGTGGTTGATGTACCCAGTGACACTCTGTAGGAGAAAACTAATTTTCCCTTTCCCGGTAGATATGCAAATAGCTTCTTGGTTAGGGGTGGGACCTTGAGTCCATTTCTCTCTCCTTGTGCTGGCTTTTATCTGGCTTAAACCTGCACAGGCTTTGAGCATGCTGACAGTCTCTGTGATTTCATCAGTCGTGTTGGGTCTGGAGATGCTGTTTACTTGACATCCTCTGCCACCCCTTACTGTCGTCTTTCTGCTTCCTCTTCTGCATAAGTCCCTGATCACCGAGGGGAGGACTTTGATAAACAGATTCCATTTAGGGCCGAGTGCTCCAGAGTCTCTCACTTTCTGCACTGTCCGGTTGTGGGTCTCTGTGTTCATTCCCATTTATTGCAGAAGACTCTTTCCTGACGAGGGTCAAGCAAAGCACTGACCTATGGCTATAGCAGTATGCCTTTGGGAACCGTTTTAGTGCTACGTTCTTTTTGCAGAATAATAGTATCGGGTTTTTGCCAAGGAAAACCACTTCATGAGATGGACCCCTTCCTAATGGACACTGCTAATGTGCTAAGAACCTTTAAACTATATATATATTTTTTGAGACAGAGCAGTACTGTGTAGCTCTGGCTGGCATCCGACTCACAATCCTTCTGTTTAGCCTCCCACATAGCCACCATACCTGACTGTAATTCCCCATTTTATGTAGACAGTTTTCAATCGTTCCGCTTAGACCTTCAGGGTCATCCACCAAGCTTTACTCCAAGGTTTGTTTGTTTGTTTTTGTTTTTTCTTCTGTCTCGGTATTTTACCACACTCTGTTCTTACTGTTCTAGTCAGCATTTTAAGTGACCACAGCGCTTTCTTTTCACTGCAAAGCCTGTTGGAGCCTGACTGCCTTTAGAACCTGCCTTATTCCTCGTTATGAAGTTCTTACCACATGGTTGACCACGTTTGTTGTTTCCTGAAATCTTTGCTGCCTTCTCTGTGTGTTTTCATTTGCTGCAAAATGGATAGAATCATTTTTCTCACTGGAGACTATGGAGACGAAAGCCCAGGAGAACTTGGGATTTTAAGCTCAAATTTGGAAGTCTTCAGCAGGCACAGCTGTTGCTGTCTACACAGCTTGCTAGAAGCGTAAAGGAAAAGCTCAGATCTTCTCCCGCAGACAATTAAGAAAAGGAAAGGAAATCGTGTGAGAACTAGAGAAAAGATCAAGATTCACAGGTCGTTGTATTCCAGATAATGCAGAGGCCATCGTGGTCAGCTGGGATGCTTTGGGGAGGTGGTAGAAGGAGCCCTGGGTTTTATGGAAAGAAGACATCATTCTTTTAAACTAGTATATTTACAAAGCAGTCCAGATACTTAGTCAAAGAGTTATGTGCTCAATTAAGATATACGCCTGACTTACGCAATGGGAGCAGCTGCTGTAAGGCATTGCAGAGCAGTGAAAATGTGTTCTGGAGCCGGAGAGATTGCTCATTAGGTTCTTGCCCCTGCTTCCCTGCACCCAAGTCAGTGGCTCACAGCTGCCTGTAACTCTGGTCCTAGGGCATCTGACGCCTGCTTTGAACTCCACAGACATCTTCACACATGTGCGCGGATACACAGACACACGTCATATAAATTTAAATACGTCTTTATAAAACGTATTCCACAAAAGTCTGTTATTTATTTAGTCTTTTCGGTTTTGGTATGGTACCGAGACCTTTGCCATCCACTACTGATCTGTGCTCCAAGCCCTTATTTTCTTTTAAATAGAATAACTGTGTTTGTTGATGGGGCATGCTGTATTATTTCTGATTCTATGAGGCCAAACTGTTTTTTTTTTTTTTAATTACATCTATGAGTGAAATCATGCGGTTATTTTCTATTTAGTGTAACATTCTTCAATTTAGCCATATTATCACAGATGACAAGATTTTACTTTTCAAAGCTAGAGAGGAGTTGCCATGTTTGTGTGTATAATACAATTACCGTTAGAATGTCTGCGAGTCGGGACATGGCAAGGCTGCTTCTTTGCTTCCTGGCTGTTGTGATAATGCTTCCGTAAACAAAGGGCAGACCCTGTGCAAAGTGCATGCAACATGCTTACTCTTACCCCTTCCTCTGAGTGTTACATGCTTACTCTTCCCCTTCCTCTGAGTGCCACATGCTTACTCTTACCCTTCCTCTGAGTGTCACATGCTTACCCTTACCCTTCCTCTGAGTGCTACATGCTTACCCTTACCCTTCCTGTGAGTGCACACTCAGAGGGTTGCTGCATCAACAGGACGGTTTTATTTTTCCCTTTTGGAGAAACCTCCATATTGTTTCCCATATTTCCATTTTCACCAGCAGAGTCCTAGTGTTCTCCTCACAGTTTCCTCTGTGCTCTCTACTTTTCGTCTGCTTGGTCATGTTTGCCGAGCTGGAGTAAAGTAGCTTATTACAGTTTTTATTTGCATTTCTCTAGTGCTTGGTGATGTTAGACACCTTTACATGTACCTGTTGATCAGGTGGGCTTTTGGATTAATAGTCTATAATAGCGTTCAAATCTCAGGTACCTGTTTTCAAGCTATAGTCATCTAATATCCTATTAAAATCCATTTATGGCTTTTGTATGAAGTTCAGTAATAATTTATTTTGCTTTCAGCAGCAGATTACTATATATATATATATATATATATATATATATATATATATATATATACACACACCCAGGCCTGTCCATCACTGATTGGCCATGTGTAAGCTAGAGTAGTTGTCTTGATCTAGCCTTGGAGACTAATAGTATCTCAGAGATTAAAGCTGATGATCTTGGAAGTCTTTCTGGGAGGCTTGGAAGTGGTTATTATCACTGGAATACTGCAGATTTTGTGAAAAGTGAATATGTAATGTACTTGAGTTTTCTTTTCAAACTGTACTTTTTAAAAAAAGCCATTAACTATCCACTGCCTTTACTCACAGTGCAAGGCTTTGAATAGGACATTTGCAGAATAGATTGGCAGGTCAGAATTTAGAGCATCCTGCGTCACGTGTGTCACTCAGGAACTCTCAGGGTGCGATGTAGCAGCATGGGTCTGTCTGTCTCAGCTTCCCCTCTGAAAGTAAAATGCTCATTTTTCTCTCATAAGAACCAAGAGCTATTTATTGCCAGTGAGCAAGTTCTGAAAGATCAGCCCTCACTGATGCCGGTGAGTGAACAGGACCCTCCCTTCTCAAATCTCTATGCCACAATCACCGTGCCTCTCTGATTAATGAATCTGGTTCTTTGGGAAATGGACTATTTAAAAGTAATCATCTAGAATGCTTTCTGTTTATAATTTCCTTTTTCCTAACTTTATGAAGTGCAGTGATGTGTAAAGCACATCCAAATGAAGGCGTTTCATAGACATAAACTTGCATTTTCCCTTTCAGTAGAAGGCTGAAGGAGACCCAGTACATAAGGTTCCTGTCTCTTTTTTTTTTTTTTTTTGTCTTGTTGTCACAAGGTCATCCTGTGACTTATACTGTTCTGGAAAATTATAATTATGACTGTGAAACAGCCTCTTATTTGATCAGCTCTGTTTAAATACTGCTTAAAGGTTCTGTTCCAATCTTTAGATATAAGACAATAGTAAATATATTCCTACATAATTGAGACATCAAAATGATTTAGGAGCATAATAAAAACTGAAAATAGAATAATTTGATGATTGCACTTTGATTTGGGTGAATGAAATGGGGGACTATTTTTGGGACACTGGGGTCGAGACTCAGTATTGTTTTCATGTAGATATCAGGTAACATTGCTTTATTTAGTCTGGAAATTAATATTTATCTATTGGTGTGTGAATAAGGTCATAGTTTTGGATAGCAAATACATTTTGTTTTTCCTAAGACAGGATTTCTCTGTGTAGCCCTGGCTGTTCTGGAACTTGCCTTTGTAAACAGGCTGGTTTCGAACTCACA
Source organism: Cricetiscus sungorus (assembly GCA_030556225.1). Classification (NCBI taxonomy): domain Eukaryota; kingdom Metazoa; phylum Chordata; class Mammalia; order Rodentia; family Cricetidae; genus Cricetiscus; species Cricetiscus sungorus. The sequence continues at coordinate 2,865,705 of JANBXA010000367.1, read as the reverse complement.
GATATCCACCTGCCTCTGCCTCCAGAGTGCTGGAATTAAAGGCATGCATCACCATTGCCTGTCAGCAAATACATTTTTAAGTTTTAATTCTTTAAAGATTATCTTTTATTGTTGCTTTCTAAGTGTTACACTTGCTACCAAACATTTATTATAATTTATCATAGAACCCCAGTACATAGTAGATTTTACAGATTCTTCAGTTAGTGTGATTTCATTTTTTCAGCCTGTCTATGTATATTTTGAGAGTACATGTTCATATGTATATTTAAATTATGTGTAACCTTTTGGTAACAGACACCTTTTTGGTCTTAATACTTGTGCAGGACCTTCTTCTTCTTTTTTAATTTCAGAATCTCTTCCTCTTGACCATTGCCTCTGGTATGAGACAGTAAAGTTATTTAAATTTATCATTTCATCTGAGATTCTGTCATGGTCAAGTCCAGGTTGTTAGCCAGTGACATTCATCTGTCAGTGCTTTTTCTGATTTGTTATTGAAAATTATATGGAATGTGGACGTTTAGTTCTCCTGTCCCTCTGTTCTTTATTATTGTTGCTGTCTAGCACTCCTGTTTCATCGCTCCTGACGTAACTGGCCTCCCGACAATCCCGGAGAGCGTAAGTGTTTGTGAATACCTCTAAAACTTTTTCATCATACAAATGCTGTTATGCTCTTGGGGAGAAGAGAGAGTAAGAGACCTACGAATTCCACTTTAAGGGTTTTTCAGATAAGTTCTATCAAAAGACTTACATAAACTGGATCTCACAATGAGGTTCAGGATAGACCATCGGAGCTCTTTGGCCTTGTAAGGAACCCGTGACCTTTGTTCCTAATGGGCACAGGCTCATGGCTGCCTGCTGTTTCCTAGCTCAGTTGTCTGTGACCCTGTCACTCAGAAGTCTCCTACAGAGGTACTTTCCTCTAGCTTCCTCCAGAAAACACTAGAAAACAGCTAAAAAATTAATTTAATTTAAAAATTAAAAAATTGCATTTTTTAATTTTTACAGAAGTGTGGGGAGGCAGAGACAAGAAGAGAGGGAAAAGACAGTCAGACAGACAGAGGGTAAAGAGGGGAGGGAGAGAGGATATGAATGAATGAATTTGTGCAGGTTAGATGACAGTTTGTGAGATTTAGCCCTCTCCTTCCACCATCCAGGTCCCAGTGATTGAATTAGGTCATCGGGCTTCAAGTCAGGTGCCTTTACCTGCTGAGCTATGCTGAGAGCTCTAGTTTGATCTTTCCAGACTATTACCACTTTCAGATATTTACAGGAACAAACATTCCATTAGAAGCAGGTTACTGAGAACATTAAAAAAAGTTTTATGCTGTCACTGATGTGCCCTCCCATTGTCCTGTTGGGGGAAAGAATAGAAACATCCAGCAGTGGAGTTGTCCACTTAGAGATGTCTTTATGGTAACAAAGTGGCTGTTGCTTGTCATGAATATCTTACTGGAGTTGAGTTGGGAGGTGAAGGGAGCTTCAGAGACGATGGGAAGTGAGCCTCTTCCTACCAGGTTGAACAGCGCTCACTGAGACTGCAGATTTGAGATGCTTTGATTGACCGTTTATCTTGTTAAATCCCCGTCTTCTACATGTTAGAGACACAGGTGGATTTCTTATGTTCTTGCCCCCCTCCGAATTTCAGTCTTTCAGATCTTTACCCACCCTACTCTATACTTTCTGTGCATCAGGTCTATTGCTTTTAAAATGATCAAGGTTCCCTTTCTTTCTTTCTTTCTTCCTTTCTTTCTTTCTTTCTTCCTTCCTTCCTTTCTTTCTTTCTTTCTTTCTTCCTTTCTTCCTTTCTTCCCTTCCTTCCTTCCTTCCTTCCTTCCTTCCTTCCTTCCTTCCTTCTTTCTAAGCAGCAAGTTGAAAGTTACTACTGAGGACAGGAACTATGTAGCACTGTGAATGTAGCTCATCCCTATTTTGTTTTGCAGTAGAAGTCTAACAAGTATTAAGTTGAGGAATCAATTTAGAACATCACAGCTTTATTGGATTGTAATAATAAAAGGCAAGCCTGATGAGGGGTGTTGTTCTTTAATAAGGAAGCAGAGGATGGTTCATAAGTCATCTCCTCCGTTGGATGCCTTGGGTCCTGGACAGGGAATGGGAAACATGGAGTAATTCAAATGTATTTTTAAAGAGTAGCAGTTTCGCAAACATCGGTGTGTATGCGAATCACCAGGAGTATTTGGTTTAAACTGGGATCCTTGGAAACATGCTCTAAAGATAATTCAGTAGCTTCCATTGGAGGTGGGGATAGACACTTGGAAGTGTGGGACTCATCCTGTGGTAGTCCTTTGAGAAATACTTGTACAGATAGGTTATGTTTTAGATGACGGTAGGCTATAACATGCTCTGTGGCAACAGAAAGCTATTGCATTTAATTATTATTAACGGATGCCACGTCTAATAATAATCTTCTTTTGAACTTTAACACCGGTAAATGTGTAAGATGTTTTCCTTCATATCCCTGCGAGCTGGAGCTCCAACAGTCCTTTTCCCTCGCACAGAGAAACCTGACGGAGTACTTCGTTGCTGTGGACGTTAACAACATGTTGCGACTCTACGCCAGCATGCTGCACGAGAGGCGCATCATCATTACCTCGAGCAAGCTGAGCACTGTGAGTCCTTCGCACTTTCTCCCTCGACTAACACGTCCTGAGTGCCTCACAAAGGGACCCAGAAACGTCTGCAGATTTGGAGCTGCACTACACGTACTTAAAAGACAATACCTACACACTTTCAATATGCGTGTTTAATCTGCTCTCGAAGTGTAAAAGTCTGAGTGATAGAAGCCTTCCTGATGCATTAAGTCAGGTTAATTATTTTCTGTTATCAGGACATGAGGTGTTTTTTTTTTTTCCCCCTTTTAAACTCTCTGGAGTTCATTTTAGTGCCTTCATCACATGGAGAACTCTTAAGAGCTATTATGAGATCTTTATTATTCACTTGTGGTCTTTCCCATTGCAGCTACTTGAAAGAAACTGCAGGGCCGTGATAATAGCAGCTATCCGAACCTGGTAACGGCAGATTCATCTGTGGGGCTTAGGGGTAGATTCTATAATAGTTCTTGTTTGGAGGAGCTCTTCAGGCATTCAGGCAGATAATAACTTAAAAGTCAAAGTAGCTTTTTTTTTTTTTTTTTTTTTTTTTAATAACAAATCACGGGTTTTATGGTACTCACTCCAATGTTCTTCAGGAAGCCTCTTCATTATTGTGAGAAAGGCAGCAATAGGACTTTTCCCAGATCGTAGAAGAATATTCACGAGTAAATGCTAGAGTTCATATTTTTTCTTCATTAAATATCAAATTTAAGTATTTTCAGGTTCAAAATGTGTAATACAAATTAAGTGATTTGAGTAATCTGTGATACATTAAACTGGTTTAAATCATTTCTTCATACATTTAAACCATATAAAACAAAAATCTACTCTGAATATTTTATTCTCCTATAATAGAAATAAATTTTTTCTTATAAAACATTCTCGCATTTTAGAGCAGACAGAGCTCGGAGAGCCTCCAGGTTACCTATCAAGTCAGTGTTTGTCCTAAGAGAGGTGTTCGCTTGGGCTGCAGAGATGGCTCAGTGCCTCCAAGCACTTCCTGTTCTTGCCGCTGGCGGGGTTTGGGCCCAGCACCCACATGGTGGCTCATAGTGGTTTGTAACATCAGTTCCCAGGGCACCCTCTTTGACCTGTATGGGCACAAGGCACACACGTGGCACGCACACACACACACACACACACACACACACACACACACACACACACACACACACACACACACACACACACACACACACGGCACACACACGTGGTACACGTGGCACACACCTGCCACACACACTTATATGTATATACATATGGGACACACACACTACACATACATGGCACACACACGTGGTACACACATGCACGGTACATACACACACATACACACTTGATACATGCACACAGTGGTACACACACACGGCACACACACTGCACACATGCGATACACACACTTGTACATGTGGTGCATACTTATGTGGCACACACGTGGCATACTCACGTGGCACACACACCTGTGGCACATGTGGTACACACTCACGTGGCACATATGTGGCACACATATGGTACACACACTGCACACATGCGGTACACACACTTGTACATTTGGTGCATACTTATGTGGCACACACGTGGCATACTCACGTGGCACACACACCTGTGGCACATGTGGTACACACTCACGTGGCACAGATGTGGCACACATATGGTACACACACTGCACACACGCGGTACACACACTTGTACATTTGGTGCATACTTATGTGGCACACACGTGGCATACTCACGTGGCACACACACATACCTGTGGTACATGTGCTGCACACTCACGTGGCACATATGTGGCACACACAAGGTACAAACACGTGGTACACATGTGGCCCACACACAGGTGTGCACGCAGACTTCATAGACATAAAATCAAAAACAAACAAACAACAACAAGGCATTTTTCAGAGAATTTAAATCACCACCCCAAAACCAAAAAGTTCTTGGAGATCCATAGTGTGAGATAAAACTGACTCTTTGTCACCCTAGAGTTGAACTCGTACAAATTTGAGAAATTGAGTGTACAATACTGTTACGTTCATTATTTTCCAGACTGAAAATATGTTTATCTTGAAAATAATTAGATTTTGAAGGATGCTGTTTGTAGATATGAGGACAAGTACTAGTTTTCTCTCATGAGTTTTAGTGCTGCTGAGGAATCCACCTGAGTGACTTGGGGTTGCAATGCTTTACTTACCCATCCTGGGTTTGCCGTCGATGTCCACCCATTCTTGGTCTAACCCTTCCCGCTCCTCCTCCTCCTTATTTTCAAGATTTTAAAAATATTTCTGATGGGAATTATTCTTATGGTGATAAAGATTCTTCTATGAGCTCTTTTATAGATTTAGTAAGTAATTCATACATGAACTATTTTTTGTGCACGTTCCTGGGCAGTATAAATTCATTAGCAAGACAGCCAAGGGCAGTTTGTGTGCTTATCGTTAACCGGCATGAAATTTATAAGCTGAACAAGTAAGCATCTATTGTGTCGTATGGAACATGTACTAATGTGTAGAAGATAAAGTGTGTACAGGCTGGTCGGTGGACGGCAGGTTTGTGTTTGGTATAAAGTGTCTGTGGGTGGAATATCTCTCCAATGAGGTAGAATTCAGACACTGGGATAAAGCTGGGCGTGAGCTATGTGAACTGTAATTGCTGTTTAGGAAAACATAAAATAAATCTGAATATAGCTTTCTGAAAAATACTGGTATCTTTCTTGCTTTTAATTTATTGCCCTCTCTTGTTGATGGGTAACTTGGCTTCTTCACATGCAAAATGAGAGAAAAGCTATCTTAATCTGCTAGGCTTGCTGTTGAGATAGGGAATGATTAGGATTATATCTGAGCAGGATACACATTCAATGATTATTAATACAACCCTATTGAAAGTCCAAATTCGTGATTTGAAGAAGCAGATTCTAATAAAGCTTATCGTTAAACAGAATTGTTTCCAGGATCGTTTATGGCAATCCATGAAAACTAGTGATACTCTGTTTTGGCTTACTTTCTGGGGCAATGGGGCTGATAAAAGAAACACATTTTAATTATGCTTTCACACTCTCCTTGCTTTTATATGGCGAAATGGCTTGCTCCCTTCATTTTGAATACGCAAGTGTGATAAAGTATATGCATGGTAACATTTGAGGTCAAGGTCTGATATCATAATGTAAACTAGAAGAAAACTATTTTTAAAAGGAGTTTAATGGAATCAGTAAAACATGCAAAGGAAGAATAATAATTGCCTTGGTTCTAAGCTTTTTATATTTTGTATTTTGCCATCCATTCTTTGTCATACTCAACATTAATGCATGAATCGTTTCACAACACCTGATTATTTTTTATATCTGTAGTCAATATTTGAATTGTTATTAAGAGCAAGAATATTAGAAAGCCTCTCAACATCCATAATTTTATTGGGGCTTTGTGAAATTTGTTTACTTTGGCTATGATCTTTGTCAATCATAGTTTTTCATGAGTAAGATGAAGGCCAACCTTGAAGCTCGCTGGTATTTTTAATCATCTAACTTGAGGACGACTTTCTTCAGCTGCTCTTTGTAGTTACAACAATGTATACTCTTCATAAAGCTATAAACTTCATAATTAGTTTTAACTTAAATAACCAAGTGATCAAGAACTCTTAATGAGCCCTTTCTCATTTGTGGAAGCGTGGTATAGGGTTACTATTATCATATTTAAAATTTTTAAGTTTAATGAGTTAAGACATCAACGGTTTTACTTGTATTCTTTGATGTATCCATTGTCAAGTACACAGCATGACTTCTGCCAGTCCCAAACAAGCCAGCTGATTTTATGCATGCTGTAGGCAGCCCTAACGCTCTCAGCCAGAGTGAATCCTAGTAAGCACAGCATCATATCATGGTCTCATATATTCAAAGCAGAGGAATAAATCATGGCACTACACAGTTGTATTAGTTGACTTATTGCTGTTTTGTGACCGTAGATAGGGAGGACCGCTGTTTAAAACCATGTCATGGGTTCTCAAGTCAGTCAGGCGTGAAGCCTTGTCATATGCCTCCGTAATTGTACCTCACCAGACTGCCTCTAACTAGTCAGCTGGGGCTGTGCATTTTGTCTCAAACCCCCAGCTGGCCGGCATCTGACAGGAGCTTTCTCATGCTGTCAGTAATATGTTAACTAGGGTGAACATTTATGGGGTTGTAGAAGCAGGTAAAAGGGATGTGTCTCTTCAAAGCAAATGTCTAAGTGGTAGCACTATTTTGACCAACATACAGTTGGTACGTATCATCCTGTTAATGATGTATGCACATCATTTGCAGAGAATTGATTATATATGCATGCTATTTCTGGGACACTTAGAGCAAGTGGTGTGCTGTGAGTGCTGGAATTGCGTTAATAAACTGAGTGTTCTTTGTTGCAGCTGCCCCCAGGCGTTTAAGCATATGCTTTTCTCTCACCTTCTCATTAATTCCGTCAAGGGCATATGCAGAAGGAAAGACATCCTGTGATCCCCAGAAAATCGGGTATTAAACAGTAGTTTTCGTGGGCTCTGACCAGGGGGAGTCCAGAGCATTGTAACCTCCTTGCCTGCATTGTGCATGGCCACTTTAGTCCCTTAGTGGAGCCGTGTATGTCTTCATTGAGCTGGAACTTAAAGCAGAGACTGTTCAGGAGGCTAAGATTGTGCAGCTGATGTGGGGATGGTGCGCCCAGGTTTGCTTCCTGACTGAAGCTATTGCCATGTGTTTTTAAGACCGCAGCAGAGGAATGCACTTAACATTTTTATCTGGACTTTTCTTAGAGGTCTCCTAGGAACGGATTTTAAATTTTGCATCATCCTACAATCTATAGAATCCAGTCGAGTTCCCTGAAGCTGTGGATAATGACTCTGCTTACCAGTGTATTATTTGACACACACACACCGTCATTCTTTTCCAGCGTATTTTCCGTTGCCCTTAGCAAGTGTGGAAACTGGTGTGTTGGTCCCTTTGCAGGAAGGCATGTGTGCAGGTTGGAGGAGTTGGGCGCCTCTAAAGAAAAAGTGCCAGTGCCTCCATTCCCCTCCCTTAGAGTTACCCCGTTTTTCAGGGATGTGTGCATGCTCTTCTGCCCGAGAGTGTAGCCCATTTGTTTTGTGAAAGCAGACATAGTGGCTTTTACATTCTCACAGCAGAAGGTTTAGTGTGGCGCCGCGCAGCTGTGATAGAGCTGCATTTAGCTGACGTGGAGCTGTGTTCGTTAGAGCTGCATTTAGTTGTGGTGCAAGTTTTCTCTCTCGGCTTTGCTCCTACAGTGCTGGTCAGCACAAAATTGATCTTGGATTATTTCTATTAACTGAATTATTTTCTGTATAGAACAATGACTTAATGTTGTGCTGTTGATTAAAAATACAAACCCTTTTGGTTTAACTGATTGTCAAGACGACTTTCTTTCTGCATTTTATGTATTTGTTTTGCTTTTATAACACACACACGCACACACACACATGCATGCACACGCACGCACACACACACACACACACACACACACACACACACACACACACACACACAAGCCCTGACAGAACATTTTGAGACAAAGATCTTCCAAAGATGCCACTGAGTATGTCCAGCTGGGCATTGGTACTTCCCCTTAAGAACTGTATTTCAGTGAGAATCTGTTGGATAGTACTAAGCTTTCGTTTGCAAATGATCATCAATTGGAGATAGCTTCTGGGTTGGGTTTGGGGTGCATGGGGCAAACTTCTCTTCACAGCACTGGGCCTGAAGACTGTGTAGGCCCTATGCATGCTGTCACAGTCTGAGTTCATGTGTGTCAGTCCTGCTGTGTTTAGAGAGCCTTGTCTCCTTGGTGTCCTCCATCCCCTCTGGCTCTAAATACTCTGTCTCCTCTTCTGCGGGGTTCCCTGAGCCCTGAGATGAGGGATTTGAGGAATACCGATTAGGACAGATTGTTTCAAAGCCTCTCACCCTCTGCACAGTATCTGGTTGTGGGTCTCCCTATTTGTTCCCATCTACTGCAAGAGGAAGCGTCTTTGATGATGGCTGAGCAAGACACTGTTCTGAGTATAGAAGACTGTCATTGGGAGTCATTTCATTGATACATTCCTTTAGAAGAACAGTAGCGGCCCTGGCCTATCTGGTCTCGGGTTCTTGGCCACCTGAACGGTGTTTGGAGTGGGCCTCAGGTCAGATCACACAGTGGTTGGTTGTCCCCCGGCTTTATGCCAATATTGCACTGGTGTGTCTTGCAGCTGTGTCACTGTTTAGATCAGAGAGTTTGTAGCTAGGTTGGCACCTACCTTTCTGGAAAGTGCCAGGCAGAGTAGTTTCCAGTACCATAAACACGAGTTCATAGGGGTGAAGGCTCTGTGTAGGCACCAAATTGACTTCTCTACGTTCAATGAATTGTGTAGGTTTTGTCTTCAGCAATGGGTTGCCCTCAGTTAACAGAGGGCAAGCCATAGCTTTCTCAACGGCATGGGGTTTCCCGTAGAAACTGTTTGGCCAATAATTCAATTACATGTAACTCTGTCCAGCTACTGGAAGGTTCATTTGGTGGCAGGAGATATCCAGTTGCTGCTCTGCCTCCATTATTTGGTGATTTCGTTTAGGTATATTTATGTATTTTATATATTTATATATTTTGCAAAGCTCCCAGTGTTTTAGGTTTTCACACTATCTCTCAAATGGTCCCTAGTTTTAGTGGTCTGTCCCTGTGTTCCTCCTGTTTTGTCTCTATGCCTCCTCCTCCCACTTTATCCGCTCATTCCAGTCCCCACATCCATCCATGACTGTACGTTTTGTTGACCCTTGCTGTTCCCTACTTTATACATAATCTCTGTGGTTCTCGGGACTGTAGCTTGCTCACCAAAGACATAACAGCCCATGTCCATATATAAGTTTATATATAGCATATTGGTTTTTCTGGGTCTGGATTACCTCATTCAGAACGATTTTTTTTTTTTTCTAGATGCATCCATTTACCTGAGAATTTCATGACTTTACTTTTTTTTAACAGCTGAGCAATATTCCATTGTGTAAATGTGCCACCTTTTCTTATCCATTTATCTGTTGATGAATGTCCGTGCTGGTTCCATTTTCTGGCTGCTACGAACTGTGGTTGAGCTCTTGTCGCTGCAGAAGGACGGAGTGTGCTCTGGGTATGCCCAAGGGCGGCATAGCTGGATCTTGTGGGAGACCTGTTCTAAGCTTCCTGAGGGACCACAGGCTGGCTTCTTGTCAGGTGTGGTCACTGTCCTGACACTGCCTCTTTGGGCCGTGAAAACACACGGCAGGCTTTTAACAAAAAGAAATCAGAGTGAACACAAGAAACAGCACCTTTCACCATTCCCCACGAGTATTTCCAGGTTTTTACCTGCAAAACTGAATACTTTTTTTTTTTTTTTTTTAAAAAAAAAGTCTGCTTTTCTCTTTCAGCTACTCCTATCCTACTCCCAAACACCTGCAGCCCTCAACCACATGTCTGATGTTGAGATCATCAATGAAACGCTCGCGCGCTTTTATTAAGGCACACTTTTTCTTTTTTAATTTAAAAATTGTGTTTTATGAGCAAGAAGCTGATTTCCATGTAGGCTTTCTCTGTTTAAACAAATGGTTTCTGTGTATATCTTTCCTGCTACAGGATTTCAGGTTTTAAAGAAGTTAAAACCTACATGGTAATGACTCAAGGAAAACATTTCAGTAAATCACAAGCCCTCTGAGTTCTGTTAATTCATATTGCAATATTGGTTCTTGTTCAGTATATGAGCTGGTCTGGTGTGGGATTCTTTTAATATTAAGTAGAAAGTGTAAGACTCTTTTCCTAATAAAAACTACTTTGTATATTCACTACTCATTTCCATCTGTTCCGTAAATGAAATTGCCATGCTTATTTCTGTAACTGGTCCTGAGGCTGTAACTAATGCATGCGGCTGACTCCTTCTTGTCCATCCCATATTCATCTTTATACTCAGCTACAACCTCAGGTGGTTGCGTTTCTTATTGGTAGACCGATACAAACTTTTGTTCCTTAAGCATCTCCAAGTCTGCGGTGTAGAATTTTGTTGCTTTACTAATGAAGTTTTCCACCCGCTTTCCCTGTGAGACCAGCGTCAAGAGTTCCCTTAGAGACGCCCCTGGCCCCTCTTCTAGTCTGTCCCCCGTGCTTCCTTTCCTGCTGTCTCTCGAGGCCAGTCACCACAGCCAGTGACCACCCTTCCTTGGCTGCTAGATTTAGGGGCATGGGTCTTTGAAAAGCCTGGAGCCGTTTCATCAGCCAGGGCTGAAACTGTCCCTTATTTCCCTGGTTAGCTTCAGCTTCCTCAGATGGAGTCTCAGTTAGGGACAGCTCCATCAGATTGGCGTGTGGCATGCTGTTACTTGGTGTAGGAGTGCTCAGCTTACTGAGGGCCCTGCCATTCGTAGGCTGTGGGACCTGGGCTGTGTGTGTAAGAAAGCTAGTTAAGCAAGCGAGGAAGCATCCCTGCTCCGTGCTCTCTGCATTAGCTTCTGGTCTGACCCTCCTCAGTGACACGAGGACTGCATGTAGGAGGCTAAGTCAATCTTTTACTCTCTAAGTTGGTTTTGGTGGGTGTTTTACCACAGCACCCCAAATCAAACACGGCACCCATGAAGTGGGAGGAAATTTGAAATACTTGACATCCCCAAAGCTTCACTCTGAAGGAAATAGTTGGCAGAGTTTTCTAGAGATACGGTATAAGCATATTGAATTCTTTGTAAGTTGATGAACCCACGCCGGATTCTTGTGGAATGCAAAGATGGTTCCGGTACTTTAGCCTACAGAAAGTTGGATTCTTGAATTGATAGCCTGTCTAGGCTATGTTAAATGACTAATGTGTAACTGTGCCTTGTATGTGTATATTATAAGTGTGTCTGTGTGGAGAGGAGAAAGATATTGAGGGGAAACCACAAGTTATAGGATACATTCAAGTTTCCCTACAGTAAAAATGAAGAAAAATGAGTCAGAATAAACAGTTTCTATAGGATCCTTTCTAGTTGTGCCAAATAGTATTTTAAAAACAAGGACAAATTACATCATCATTGTCTAAAACATATGCGCATCCCCCGGTCCTGTAATTGAAGTATGGATGCTTGTGAGGAGAGAGGGCAGACGGGAAGATTAAAGGGGCTTTGTGGTGTTAGAAAAGGACCTTCTCTAACAAAGCCCAAATAGCTGTTGAACAGGCTTTGAAGCGGGAGCCGCAAAGCGGTGGGTTTAACACTGGAGAAAAGTCACACATGAATGGGTGCGAGGGCGCTGGCATTGGTAGGTAGTGAGGCGGCTGGAGAAACCCAAGAGTTGGACAGAGACGAATGTGTTGGTTGACAGTAAGCATGGGTTGAACAAGACAATGAAAGCATTGGCACCTCGAAGGCAGAGGCGTGTGTCTCATTCCTTACCGTAGCTTCAGTTGCTACGGTAGTGCACGTGTTGGGTTCACTGTGTTCTAGAAGACGCTTCAGCTTCTTGATTGAAAAAAAAAAATCTGAAGGTTGAAAACAAGGGAAATGTCGAGTCATTTTCTACGTAGGAGACGCTAACCCAGTGACCAATGCTGACATGACTAGAACTTTCCGAGGATTTAGGCGTGAGGGAAAGAGGGTAGAGTGGATTTTCAGGAATGTGGTATCAGAGTTTGTCCTATGTAGTCTGAATGTGACTTCCCCCAATTTCACACACAAATCTTGTCAGTGGAAGAATAGTACTTTCAGAAACGGATGGACTCGTGAGATGAGAACCCTCATGAAATGAATCAGTGCCCTCATAAGAGGAACAGCGGAGCTTTCTGTCCTTCCCTTCCTTTATTATACTTGCAACCAAGGTGTCACTGGTGGGACCCAGGACCAGTGAATCTCGAAGCCCCTGGGTGTTGACTTTCCAGCCTCCAGACCTCTGATAAAGGATGTCTCCTGTTTGTAAATTGTCTATGGTAAAATATCTTTACAGTAGTTCTAATGGACTGTCATGCCATCCCAGGAGAATAGGCAAGAGGCATTTCAGAAGAGCAAACAGTGGCCGCTGCGTGTGTACCCACACCAGCGACGGCTGAGAGCCCGGTGGTGCACACTCTCACCAGCATTGATTCTCTTGAGGGTTGTCAGTGCTGTGCTCTTTGGGCATCGGTGGAGGTTGTGATGTGTTGTTTGGGTCTCTGTTTCCCTGATGATGTGAGACAGCATGCTCATTTGCTACCTGTGCATATTGTTTGATGAAGTGTGCTAAGGTCTTAAGCCTGTGTTAAATTAGGTTTTCTTATTGCCAAGGTCTGGAGCTCTTTGTATAAGCGTGACAGCAGCCCCTGCTCAGGTGTATCTTTCACTACTGTTTACTAGTCAGTACCTCCTCCCTCCCTCCCTCCCTCCCTTCCCCCTCCCTCCCTCTCTCCCTTCCCCCTCCCTCCCTCCCTCCCTCCCTCCCTCCCTCCCTCCCTCCCTCCCTCCTCCATTTCTTCCTTCCTTCCAGTCCACTGATATTATCTTATACAGAATAAATCTGTAGCCTTCTTGTTTGTGTGTTTGCTTTTTTATGGTGCTAAGGATCGATCTATTAACTACATATGGGTAAAGTGTTCTACTGTCAAGCTGCCCCCTCAACTCCTACAACATAGCATTTGTTTTTAACTTTATCTTCTCCTGTCTCTGACTAAAAGTCTAAAAGTCAAGCCCCAGTGCATAAGTATTTTCTCCTATGTTTTTTTTTTTTTTTGATATTTATAACTTTGCATTTTGTATTTAAGTCTGTGATCTGTTTGAGTTAAATTTTGTAAGGGGCATAAGACTTGCCTCAGTTTATATTTTTTTAACGTGTCCCAATGTCTCGTTCTATCATCGTCAGTTGAAAATGCCTCACTTTGAGTTTCCGGTTCTTTGCCAGAGATCAGTTGATTGATTGTATTTCACGGTCTGTTTCTAGAACAGCTCTTCTGTTGTGTGGATGTGTCTATGCTCTCACTAGTGTTAACCTGTCTTTATCACTGTAGTTTTACATACACATAAAGCCAAACAGTGTCCATCCTCCAACACTACTTTTCTCTCTTAAGAATGTACTTGCTATTCTAGATTTTGGTTTTTCCTGTAGGTTTTAGTCAGCTTATCGATATACAGGAAGCAGTGTTTTGGGATTTTGATTGCATTGAATCTGTAGACGATTTTTGGAAGAGTTCGTATCTTGAAATCGTTATTTTCTATTCACAAACATGGGCTAATACTCCAGTTCATTATTTGCTTTCTTTCATAATTGACTTTCAGTTTTCTCTCCATAGTTCTTCTGCATACCTTGTAGGTTTATATTTGAGGATATGAGTCATTGGAAACTTGTCCAGGTGTACACAGGGCAGGGCACCATGAGAGGATTAGCGGAAACACTGAGTTCATGAGGGCTCCCTGAGCTGGCACCATTTACTGGGAGTCGTTGCTAGTGGCAAAGGCTGTGCTTGTGGGAAAACTGTTTTGCTGCATGCATTTTGCTCTGAATCTAAAACTGCTCTAAATATAATTTAGCTGCCTTTACCATCTGTAAAATTATTATTTCCCCCAAACATTTCCACTTGATCCCAATATTAAAGAAATACTGTGGGATTAAAGAAACTACTAGCAGTGTGGAACCCTACCCTTGTCATGAGCCAGGCCGATAATCATTGGAGGTAGTAATTTACAGAAAGACCACTAAGGTATGGTGTTTTGTTAAACTTAGAGACCTGTTAATCATAAAGTACTAAGATGATTTTTCCTACTTGTCTTGTTAAACTGACCTCATTTCACACTTCAAATAAATGCCCTGAAATTATATATATAAATATATATGTATATTTTGTTCTTCATGTGCTTAAGTCACACAATGTCCCTGGTAGATAGCTTGTGACACTTAGCACTCCTTTCTTTTCTTGTTTTGAACATTTTTAGTACAGTATTTATATGAGTGCCACTTTTTTTTTTTAAGTTGTGGGAAGACCTCATATTGACTGAAATGTAGGCTTTACCACGTCCCCCAGCTGATGGCTCCTCGTGACTGCCATGTCGTCTCCTTTGCCGAGAATGTTCTCCTGGGTTCTACAATAGTCTGTTCTCTTCCTTCATTGGGTCCAGGTAACCTCGGGTTCTCCTGCAGTCCTTTATCCAGAAAAGCTTCTTCGGTGTTGCTGTTGTACACGTACTCTGTTGGAGGTTTCCTCAGAGCATTTCTGACTGACAGCTTGATGACATTTTGTCTGGAATACTTGGAACCACGGGTTTTGGATTACATTGATTTTGAAATATTTGCAGATACATTATGAAATATTTTGACTATGGCATGTGAACCCAAACACAATTCATTCAAGTTTCCTATGTTCGTTGGCCGTGTAACCTGAAGGTATTTTTAAACAGTATTTTTAGCGCATTTGCATTTTGACTGGGACCCTATGTGTGAGGTCTGATGTGCAGTTTTCCACTTTCTGTCATGTTGGCATTTAAAAAACAAATAGAAGAGCTTGGAGCACTTTAGATAAGGATGCACGCCCAACTTGCAAGGTATGATATCTTTATTGCTAGCCCTTCCCAAGACGTGTAAGCTTCATTAGGACAGGGAGCCCATGTGCTTAGTCTGGTGTGCTTGCTGTCCAGTGGGACGTGGGCCAGCTTGTAGAAGGTACTAATTCTTTTGTTGATGTAAACAAATGTTAGGATTTTTCTGATTCCACAGCTACTAATAGACTTTAAAACATTTAGACTTAATCTTTGGATGTGTCCTGTAGGTAGACTATAGGTATTATGAACCATCTGGGTTGGATTAGTAACTTTTACTAAGAATATGAAAGGCCAGTGTTGATGTTTGACCTGTACAGACAATGCTTACACATGATCTACTGTAAACTTGCCACGTTAAAGTGCAGGAGCCTGAGACTAGGTATCACAAGCTATGCAGATTGTTAGTCTTAGAGCTCTGGTCGTGTCTGGTTAAACCAAAAGTTAGACCTCATGCAGCCTACGTGTGTATGCTCAGTTTCCTAGTTATTTTTAATAATTGATTTTCTTTACTCGCAACTTTGCTGTTTTTCTCTCGACTTCACACTCTTACAATTACTCGGTGTCTTCCGTACTATTGGGTGAACGGCGAATATTGTGTCTTCTTTAGTCCTCTTTCTTCATAAATATAAAATCAGTTTCTAATAAAAATTGCTATTATTAGGGAAGTCTAATTCCTTAGAGACCCACCTAAGCCTAAACTTGATATATAATGAATGAATAAGACTTGCAGTAGCTATATTCATTCATTCACCCATCCATCCATCCATCCATCCATCCATCCATCCATCCATCCATCCATTCATTCAAGTGATGCAGTGTGGTTTCTTAAGGCAGGCAACAGTTAAAAAGAGACTGTCCTATATGCTTCCCTATCTGCTTCTGGAAGTTTTCCAAGGGTTGTATGACTTCATCCTCCTCTGGTAGTCTGGATTAGCAAGGGTGTCCCTGCCCATTACTGGGCAGTGCAGGGATTTGTGACTGCTGTCTATGGTCTTAGAAGGCATCTTATAAGAAGCCAGTCCGTCCCCTGCCACACAACGGCATTGTTTGTTGGTGAATGTTGAGTAGCATGTTTAGGAAGGGCCAGCTTGTGTACAGGGGAAGCTACAGGGCATGGGCTGTTGCGCTGTTTGCTCTGCATGAACTCGATGAGACCTTACCCTCCTGGCAGCTGAACATTCTGAGATAGCTTTTCCTTTTGCTTCACATTTCTCTTCTCAGTCAGAAAGGGAAGCCTTCCTTTGTGAAGTTGTAAACGAGATGTCCCAAAATCACCTGTTCCCACACGGAGAAAGCGCGAAACTTTGCCTTTCAAGAGGACGTAGAGTTTCTCGGGCTAGAAGTTCCCAACCAGGGTCTGAGAGTTCTTGGAGAGTTTGACAGAGTGCGTCGTTCATCTTCGGGCTCTCCAGCCTGCTATGTGACCTCCTCAAATCCTTGGTCTGTACGTGTTAAATGTGGAAGCCTCCTAGAGACACAGTGTTTGCTGTAATTAAGGAATAAAAACACCAGTTATTGAAAGAGTGCTGTGCTAAACTAACAAAGCTTGTATGGAAGGCACTGGAATGCTCCTGTTTCTGTAGCAGATAGTAAATTTGGGTCAGACTCCATTGAGTCTAACCTTGGTGAAAATATCTGACTGGAAAATTCATAATATACATGTAAAAGGTTATTGAAAATTGCAGTGTTTTTATTTTCGATCACATTATCTTAATGCCTAATTGATTTCTTAATCGAATGCACCTATTTTACATTTGCAGGCAGAACAATGATGGTGTTAATGAGATTTTGCTTACTTTGTGTACATGTATTGTTTTAGATGTAGTTATTGTGTTTATATTTTTAACTCCTTTTTAAAAAGATGGAACTATTTCCTTTTGGAGTGTCTGTGGTTCGTTTTCATACAATTTTTTAAAATTCTTAGTTTCAAGTTAAATAAAATGACTTAATTGAGAAACTTGAAATGGAGACTAGTAAAACGTTAAAACAATGAAAAGCAACATTGGTTTAATCGCTACTTTAATCAGTAAAAACATACCTTATAACTATAGCAATTTTTAAAATAGAAGTCACACAGAAAGAAATATGAATGAGGATTAGTTAGGAGGGAGAAGTGAGTGGTATCCCTTCATTAAGCATTAAAAATTTTTAATTAACTGCTTGCCCAAACACAACAATTAAAATGGCAATTACCTCTAAAGTATCAACAGTGTAATTGCAGCCGCTGCCATCTAAAGCTGGGAAACAAAATGTTAATCTGGAATGAGCAGTTTAAATATGAAATTATGATATACTTGGCTTCCTGTAGTACAGCTGTCAAGCTTGGGCAGCTCGCTGGTCAAATGTGACATTCTATGTGTCAGTGAACAGTGTCTCCAGATACCATAACCCACTGTTCACACATTACTGAAGCTCCAACTGTCGAACATTCAAGTCCCCTGGTATTACTGCCGCTTCCAGACTCTCCTGACTGGCTCATGTTTCATTCTCTGGCAATTTTCCCTAATGATATCCCTCAGGAGCTTTCAGCCTCTCTTCTTTCCATATTTAATCGTGTTGTGTTAATCCGAGTGATGTACAAACTGGGCTGCACACCTTGTCGTTGCCTACAATATGCTTTAAGAGACTCACTAATATTTTAGTTCAACTTTCATATATGGTCCGGAAATTTAGCCCTAACTATATTTTCAAGTTGAATATGACCCCCCCCAAGAACCTCCTTTTGCTGTTTGTCTGCTTTTCAGAGGGACCTCTGAGACACGGGCTCTTCCCTGTAGCGTCGGTAAAGGCGGTGAGAGCCATGTCACTGTGTAAACTGTTCTATGATGATCGCCTTTTTCTTTAGAGGGTCAGCAGCTCCTCATTCTTGTTCCCCTTCTGTGAATTTTAGTTAACTGCCTGTCTCCATGGATCGGCTGCTCTGCTGTACCCGATGTACTGGCAACACATATACATCCCTGTGCTGCCCCCACACCTGCTGGACTATTGCTGGTAAGCTGGCCCCGCCAGACCCCCTCACCATTAAAACAATGAAAGAAAAAGATCTTTATAGTACAGTCAGTTATAGGTTAAAGAAACCACAGAAACTTGACTTTGAGATTTGTTGTAAGTGTAGGAGAGTATTTTTTATGTGTATCAGAACAGTTCGTTCCAAAGATAGCAAAAATTTAGATTTGGCAAATGTAGTTCTCTAGATTTTGCAATTTTATTCTGTGGTCATTTAGGAAAAAAAAAAAAAGATGTGTAAGTAAGAAACATAATTTAATTTTGTGGCTCAAATATTATATAAGGGATCTGGGTGTCAGAGAACAATATCCCAGGTATCAAAGCGTATCCATCACATCTACCCATAATGCAGTTGGCTCTATGAGGACAAGCGTTCATAAAGCCTGTGGTACCCCTTTTGTTCACCTCCTCTCTTCTCCATAGAACCCCAAAAACGGTATTGTCAGAGAAATTGTTTCTAGTACAAGAATTTTTGAGAGTCTGGTATGAGGCAACCCTGAAAAGCTGGAAAGTGAGAGTCACCGCGAGAACGGGCTGGCTTTCGAAAGATCTCCCAGTGAGTCCAGTAGTCTGAAGTCAAGCAGGCCCCTGGGAGCTAGAACAATGGCCAACGGCCTCCTTGTTCTCTCTGACTAGAGTATAGCAAGGCTTGTGTATAGTCAGGCTAGACGAGGAGCAGATTCCAAAGCAGGCTTCGTTGTGTATAGCAAAGCTACTCAAGAACCAACGTCCGATGCAGTCATTTTGGTACTTGAGGGTAAAGAATTGTATTCGTTATGTGATCACCTGCAGGAGCAGGGATAGGTAAGTTTTAAGATATGTGTTGAGATTTCTTTCTCTGAACCATACCTTTGTATACATGCATGCCACACACACACAGAGAGAGAGAGAGAGAGAAATCATTTGACATTGATAATTTTCTTATATCAAAGCTAGTATTAGTAAGAATCAAAGTCCTTTGGAATTAATATTGTTATTTAAGACTTTCATGAAAGATGTTATTTAAGGCTCTATAAGGATAGTGATTACTTAAATATACGATGTTTGTACAGAGGGCTGGTGGGTGTAGTATTAAGTTCCTCTGAGTAGCCTTCCTTAGAACAATGCCTGTGCTTGTCCACATTGGCTACACTGCTGCTCGGTGTGTTTCCAAGGTGTGGCATCAGTACCGCTCATGCTGTGAAGGGGGTAACCAGTGACTCAACACTGTTACTCCTTCCTTAGGCAACTTGAGAGGGAAAATAGTTTTGTAGACTGCAGGGTGTAATTTAATTATGATGTGAAGTGTGGTGTGCACAAATCTAAATATAGTGTCAGATCAATAAGAAAGTTTCTCTGTTATTCATTTTAGAGTTTCCCTTTTGATCAACACATCTAAAGTAGTTTTCGTCCTTAAAGACAGCAAATATGGTTGGTTTGTGATGATGTAGGCAGTAGATTCTTGTATTCAAGTGTTCTGTGGCTAGACATTTAAAGTACTCTTTTTCTAAAAGTCTTATACAATTAATTTCATTTTGAGAAGTAATTATAGCATTAGAATCACATTTTGCAATAGTACTTGCTTCATAATTTTTGTTAAAAGTGTTCTGACTTCTTATAACGTACCTCTTACTCAGTTCTATGTAGTGTTACATATTCAAAATTTCCTTAAACATTATTTTTAAATACCAGTGACACACGAATTCTTTCCAGAAGTATTTTCTTGATTCTGACCCTCCAGTCAAGTCTTTACTGCTGCTTCAGTCTACGTGAAGAAGCTTCCCCCTTCAACCCTTTCTTTCTTATTGTGTGCTTGCTCCTAACGCTGGAAATAGTCCTTAGGACAAGTTCCTGCAGCCTCCATGCCATCTGTAGTGTCCAAACAGGAGCTATTTGAAAACGTTCTGAGCCTTAAAGACATATGATAGGCTCAACTATTGTTAAGGACCTGTCAACTCATCTATGTGGCTTCTTTCTATTGTCAGAAAATGTGACCGATAGAGAAGCCTTTTCCTAGGGAAAACGACCCTGTTCCATTTATACCCTTGATATTAGGATCATCCTGATATATGCTAAAGGAAGAAAAACAGAAGTTATCCCCTCAGTCTCAAAATCATCAAAAAAAAGAAAAAAAAATTTACATCAAGATCCAAGTGGGGCCACATTTTTTTTTGTTATTATTTTTTTTGAGGATTACCTGTATCTTGGTTAACTTTTCAGAGTGTTTGGGATGCTGCAAATCCTGAAATAGTCATGGATCGACAAAACATTTTTCTGTTTGCACCTGGTGTTGGTGATGTGCCATCGACTCTGGAGAACCATAATGCCCTCTTGTGACCATAGATGAATATCACATCTTGGTCCTTTGACACTTTTATTACATTGTTGGTTGGTCCATTACTGAATTCACCCACCCATCCACTCACTCACCCACTCATCCCTCCATCATTTAGTGATTACTACCTTTATTGGAAAGCTGTGAATATGTAATGTAATGAAGAAGTTTCTTTACTTGTTTATTTACTGGAGGAAATAAACACATATGCATAGCTCTCTGGACACTTGCATGCACACATCCAAGTATTGAGCAACCATGATTGCAGTAGCAGTCACTCAGAGGGACATGGGTGACAACTGAGGCAGTAAGTGGGCAGCATTCTTGCTAAGTTCAGGAGAGCTGTTAGGAGGACCACCCATGACCATACAGGAGGAAGCGTGGCCGTAAGACTATCATAGATTATTACCACAGATCACCATATCATCAGCTCACGCAGGCTTAAGTAAGTCATTTAGGTGGATTCTCTGGTCTATTTCTTTGAAACTAATCAGATTTGGCTTCTAAGGAGAAAAGTAAATAAAAAAAATCATCATATTCTTTCAGTCTACCCTGATTGATGCAACAGTATGTGTCAGGGACACTTCTAAGTAGCTTAAGAAGAAGAAAGGAAATGAATTTGAGTAAAGATTCTACACAAAGAAGAAATAGCTTAGAGTCATCTGTACTCTTTCCTAAATAATGTTGCAGGCAGTAGGGCTTGAAGACAGGCTTACACGTGGATAATGGAGTATCTGCATCACCCTCGTCAGAGTAGCATGGATGGTCCAGCTGGGAGTGCAAAGGGAGTTTCCTATGATATATACAGTCCAGTGGGAAAGAAACACCTGTCCGTTTGACTCTATAAACGTTGTATCCTTTCAAATGTAATGATTTTAGAAAGTTATACTCCAGCATTTTTAATTCAAACATCTGTAAGTTTAGGAATTTGCCACAAATTAGTGAGAAAAAAACCTACAGAGATGCTCAGTGATACCATGAAAGAGTTTTGAGTTGATACTTTGTTAAATTTGCCTTAGGATCCTGCTACTATATAATTTTAATTCTAGCTCAATTTATATGAACATAGTATTTGCATGTTGGAAAGCAAGTGTCTTTCAGAAACATTTCAAAGGATTTTTCTGGATGTGTTTATTAGGATCATTGGTTAGTTTAGTCTCTTGCTTTATGAAATGCTAGTCTACTCAGGGTTTGTCCAACATTTGTACACATCTTAGTTTGCAAGATGGATTTTGATTAACACTCCTATTGAAATATTCTTTGGAATTTAAGATACTATGGACTTTTTGTGTTATAAACCTTATTGGTAAAATATTCTAAACTTCAGTGGAACTTGAAGTTCGCATAATGATTTTAATATTGCTATACTATCTTTGATGTTTGGTGGACGTGGCATATTTAAGATACTGTGAGTTGGACAGCTTGTTTTGTGACAGTTTCCCAAAGCTGCCCTTGGAGCCCTACAATTTGATCTGCATTTTATGTTTCCTGTGGAGCTGTAGAAGGAACCCAGGGACAAGAACTTGGACTAGGACAACAGCCAGCTTGCCTGTCTACCAGCAAAAGCACACCATCCTCAGTTGTTTTTATTTCCTTTAGAAAGAAGAAAACCTGTTAGTTCCTAAGGAGATTAAGATGTGCAGATAGTCAAGTGAGGCATACGGCACCCAGACGGTCCGTTTGTAGACATTTTACTAGAATGTGAAAGAACCAGGCTACACAAGGAACATAGCAAAGACAGCTGGGGATGAGTTAGCACAGAGGTGGTGGGATTCTGCATGTGCACAGTAACGATAAACAACAGAATTCACGGTTCCTGGGATTCTGGTTATTGAGGTTTAATTTTTTTAGTCATCCTTACCTACTAAACTCAGAACGTTCTGAGATGATTTGAGACCTCTGCAGGGAAGTGGGCATCCGGGGGCATCCGGGGCATCCAGGAGACTGGGCAGTCCTGTGTAACGACAGTGTTGTTCAGAACATTATATAAGCCTTTGCGTTAGCAGAAAAGATTGGTCTTAAAGGTCAGAGACATCTGTAAAAGGTTTCCCTGGAATGTGTTTCTAAAAAAGTTATTTGTTCTCATGTTAGGTTTTCATTTTTATCATTTTCATAGACGCCTATCTGTTCTCATGCTTTTTCTGTTTATAATTTAGTTTCAAATTTCAAGATGAGTACTTTTCTTCTTGTATTTCCTAACAGTTGTTTCTAATATTTTCCTAATTCATGTGTTATATATTAAAATGTTTTAGTATCTGTATTTTCTGATGGAGTGTAAGATCCAGGAGGAAATGTAATCCATCTACTTCCTTTATCGCCATGCTTAGGTTTCTATCCATGGACCTGGATCTGGTATACTCCAGAAATCATGACCTGAAATAGTTCATTCAAAACCACTCTTAGACTTAAAATTTTTTTAAATTAAAATTATTATATTGGTAGCTGGGCGTTGGTGGTGTACACTCTTAATCCCAGCACTTGGGAGGCAGAGGCAAGTGGATCTCTGTGAGTTTGAGACCAGCCTAGTCTACAGAGTGAGTTTTAGCATGCCAAGGCTACTCAGAGAAACCCTGTCTTGAAAAAAAAAAAAAAGATTATGAAAACAAAATTATCTGAGTGTGAATGAGGACAGGAGCACACAGGGGACTTATGATGTCCACATTTTTGTCCTAGAATAGTGATGGCAGGATGAGATTATTATGTGATCCCTTACTGGTAGTCTGACACAGTAGGTATTAAGTGAGATAGTAGGTATGTCAATGGTGATCCCTTAAAATAACAGAATTAATCAAATTGAATAAGAATATAAAAGAAATGTAGATACATTTGATGACCACCTAGAACATATTAGCTATCAAATATTTGGAAAATATTCAATGAACCTATACCCTGATAGTCTTCTTAAGTAAAACGTATTGTTTATGCATAGAACTTTTGATTTAATAATAAGTGATTTAGAGATTTTTATATAAGCAAACCTTAAATAATAATGGCTGTAAGATGAAATATGACTATTACATGTTGAGTAATTTTGAATTTCTAATGGTGGAATGAGCACTTGAAGTTAGTTTTTAAGCATTTGAATTGCTCTTATGTTGTTTGAGTTTCAATGAATAATATGACTCTCTAAATACATATATGTTTTTAATTTAGTGCCCCAATGCCATACCTCATCGGAATACACTCCAGTCTCATAGAGGTGAGTATCTGTCTCAGTAAAATAGTTATGGAACTAATTTATTAGAAATAATAGATAAAGGTTTATTTGAAGCCGTTTCGACTAACACTAAGATGTACTTGATTGACATTGTGGATATTCTTACGGGGTCATTTTCAGAAATGTCACTGGAATCTCTTCAGTTTATGAGGTATACTGGTTTGCATGTGATGGCATGAAAACCCATGGAAAATGTTGTGTTTGACATCGCAGTCAGTTTTAAATGCTACAGTCATTCCCCGACGAACCGCTGATTTTTGCAACGTGAGATTTTCTGTGTCTCATACTTAGTACAATATTTTCATAGTAAATTTTATGTGCTTATGAGTCACAGAGTCAAACAGTTTTCTTGTACCCACTTCATCATTTTCATTTTATCAGTTGATTTTCAAAATGTGAGTTTAACATACTATAAACGTGTTCACCAGAGTGTGGTGGCTCATCCCTGTGGTGCTAGCCATTAAGGGGCTGGGGTAGGATCACCACAGTGCAAGGCACTTCTTGTAAGACTGGCATGTGTGTGCGGTGGCGCACACCTTTAATCCCAACACCCAGGAGGCAGAGGCAGTGGATCTCCGTGAGTTCGAGGTCAGACTGGTCTACAGAGCCAGTTCCAGGACAGTCTCGGTTACACAGAGAAACCCTGTCTCAAAAAACTAAAACCAAAACCACTCCACCAAAAGAAAAATATGAAAATATGGCACATCAATCACCAAAAGGCTAAAACATAGGATTTGAGTCAACTGAGTGACATAATGCTTGCTGATGTCAGTATCACTCAAACAAATTTCTCTTTTGCTGTTTGTACTGAATAATGTCAATAATGCCACACAATTGCCAATGGTGATACTGACGAATAGCTGTGGTTTTCTCGCTAGTTACTGACATTAGTCTTTCCTTTGGTCAGAGAAAAGTCATACTTAAATAGAGCACTATCTCTGAGAGAGGTTTAATTACAAAATTCTACCTATTCTCAAGTTTGGAGTTATTTTTTTTTAATTTTGTGCAAAATGCTCGGGCAATAACTCATTTCTTCCATTATTACTAAAATACAGGTTTGTATAGATTATAATGCATTTTAGTAGGCTTAACATGTCTTTAATATTAAAGTCTGGGATAAATTTGTGACTCCTTATGCTTTATTAATTTTAAGAAACTATTATATAGGTTATGAAATGAGTTATTAGCATATAGTTATTTATTCTGTGCTTAGGTCAGGCAGCATATAACCTGAATTTCACTAGTTTGACTCTCATGAAATTATTTGCATGGGTTTTTGTTCTTAAAAGTAACAGTTTGATTTTTAATAAATATATTATTAGTTCACAAAATTTTATAATGGATTTACTTGTAGAGATGAAAATAATTTAAAATCGGAGAGAGTACTTAGTGATCTTACGTTAATTTTGGGTGTGTGGAATGATTATCCAACAATCTTCAGAATAAATATATTAGGTGTTTTCAAATTACGATGGATGAGGGAACATGTTAGCTATTTTATTTAATTTATCACATACTTATTGGCCACTTACGAAGAAAGTTTAAGTCTAAAATAATTCTTGGACAATTAATAATTAAATCATTTTCTTCCTCTATCTTTTCCTGAAGTGGATTTTTCACTTTTTGAAAAACACTATTTTAAAGAAAAAGAGCATCCTAACTTTTAGTTGGTGCCTTTTACAAAGTGGGGCGTTAAGAGTCACAAATAGAGCGGGAAAAGTTTCCACGCCTTTGTGTGCTGTGCTGATCTTGGTTATTAGCCTGCACTCAGCTTGTTGACAGGGAGGGAGACGGTGCATCTGAGCTTCTTTTAAACCAGGTGCGTATCACCTGGCAATTTTATTAAACTATAGTAAGATAATTCATTCTTCATTATGTCACTATCAAAGTTTTAAATTAAAATTTTATCTTTACTTATTTTATAATACATACTATAATTGTCTAAAAACCTCCAGGCTCTAAAACATGAAATAAGTGTTCTTTGAAACTTGAACTTGTTTTTACATACTTGTGCGTAAAGAATGATGGAAAAACATCTTTTTCAAGTAGAAGTTTATTTCTGAAATAAGGGAACCAAACAGATTTTATTTTCCTTGAAAACCGGACTTCTGGGTGGCGTTAGTACTAAGTCTGTAGCTGAGCAACTTGGAAGCTGCAGGTACAAGGGTGGGCTTGTTTATTTTCATCCGCAGGGGACTCTGAATGGCAATGTTGTCCGCTTCCCTAAAGTTCTGTGAGCACTGCCCAGTGCCATTCCAGTACACTAGCGTGCAAGGTGTGTGTGTGTGTGTGTGTGTGTGTGTGTGTGTGTGTGTGTGTGTGGCTACAGTGTGTACAAGGGTAAATCCCACAGAGCACGAGACAGCCTTAGACATCATGTGTCCAACACTGTGCTCTTGATTTCTGGATAAGCATTGCTATTTTCATGTTTTTTTTTACGGACTTATGAGCTGTAGAAATAGGAGACAGAGGAAGAGGTTCCATGTTAGACTTGCATGTCTACGTAGAGAAGACACAGATAATACTTGGAGAGGAAAAAAACAGAAAGTTAGTGTCGGTATTTTCAGATAGTTAAATTATGATCTACTTTCCCACTTTGCTTATATAGACTTGCTTATTCTAGCATTAGCGTTTCTATTTGTTAGTAATGAACAGTTTTTGTTTTTTTTTTTACACTTTTATCTAGTGACCCCTTGAAAAAAAATTTAATATTCAGTTATTATCTGCTTTAAAATGAAAACCAATTGAATAGCCTATGTATCACATTTATACCATTAATCAGACTTTTGTAATAATGTCATCAAAACCATCTTAGTGGTACATAGTTCTTATCTTAAACCGTTTGAATAAACTCATTTGTCATTGGAACAAAATAGAGCTAGTCTTCTGGATTGTATTTGTTTCTCTGGTATGAGAACATCCAAAAATGTGAAATGCTCATCATATTATGACGTGCTTTTTCTAAATAAATGTCACTATATATATATTTTGCTTATAAATTATTAAAATTATAGTTAGTTTATATAATGGTATAGTTATGCATTTAAACCTTTTAAACATGTACACATGAAAATGAAAGGAAGTTAGGGCTTTTTAGGCATTTTTATAGGATGTCAGAAATGATGTTTTGATAAAAACTTAGAGGAAGCCATGTTTTAATTCTGAGTTTCTAGTAATTGCAGTGTCTTTTACTAAGACAGGTTTTAGAACCACTGTCCCTTGAGGATTTCTAAACACAGAAATTCCTCATCTGCAGACATCATTTCTGTGGGAAATTTAACATTTAATACTAAATACTCAAAAAAGATTTGAAATCCAGAAAGGATCAGAGACACTATCTAGAACAGGCTGGCCTCAAACCCAGAGATCAGCCTGCCTCTGCCTTCCAAGTGCTGCGATTACGAATTTTACTCTTTAAAACAAATTCCTGTGAGTACATAATTGGCAAATTATGTATTAGTAGTGTTCCCATTTCTTGTTTCACTTTCAGTCTTCATGGATGCATATTGGTAGGGCCACATAGGAACACGTGTATTCACCTGAAATGGTACTGTAGTCATTGTTATTAGTTTATATTCTCTCTCCAGTGTATTTATGCTAAAATGGGTTTGAAGCTGGAAACAAATTCCTATATCATAAGATTGACATTCAGATCATAAAGGCTTCAGGTTTTATATTTTGAAGTTCCTCTGTCGTTTTTATAAGTGCTATGCTACAGTTTTGGCAGTTTCCTTAATTATATATCAGATGAGCAAGATTTCTGTTGCAAGCAAATCTTTTTGAGTGAATTATAGTTGAATTTTCTTTTTCAGATAGCAAAGTTGTTTATATTACATTGTAATACTGAATTTTCCTTCTGTAATCTTCCTAAGCTTAATGCACTAATGTAGTTTTTGTTTCAAAACTCATTATAAACTTGTAAGACAAATATAATAAGATTTTTTTTCATAATTGTGTTTTTTAAACAGAGAGTGAAAAATAAGTCGTTGGAAGATGTGGTTATGTTAAATGTTGACACAAACACTTTAGAATCACCGTTTAATGACTTGAGCAACCTACCCAGCGATGTGGTAAGTCAGGGGATATCTGTGGCGAACAAGAATGTTTGTTTCTGGACCCTCAAGTTACTGTTTTTCCAGTTTGTGTCTGAGCCTTTAAAGTCAGTGTATGCAAGGGTTTCAAGAAGAATCGATATAGATTCTATTTTTAATATTTTACCTTTTGGCAGTTTAGATTTTAAATGGAATACCATACTCCTTATTGTAAAAACAGGATCATAATTAAGAAGCGAGATGCATTCATTACGCAGAGTTTCTTTAAACGTTGCGTCCCTTCATCTCGTCTTAATCATTGTATTACAAAGTAGGCATTCTGTCTGCCTGGTGGCATGTCTTACAGAAGAATGAGAGAGTTTCTGAAGGCAAGAAGAAGAAGGGGCCAATTATCGGCTTTTGCTTCCCTGCCACCTGCCAGCGCTTTTCCTTTTAATTAATGATCTGATGCCACTGGTCAATATAATAAGAAATGCTTGTACAGTTGGGGTCAGGAAATTCTGGCTTTGATCTCTCTCAACTTTCTGAAACATTTATTTGTTTTCTCTAAATTATTTCAGTTTTATTTTAATCTTTCCTGTCCTGCTGAGGGCCACAAGAACGAAAACCCACGGTTTGTCATCTGCTTTGGCAGAGCAAAGAGTGCTTACTTAGAATTCTATTTGTAAATTAAATTGCAAACCCAGTTTGTCATAAAAGACATCTGATCCTTTTTGAAATGACGAGCACTGTCCTTTGTCTGTAAAGCTGATAAATTAAGTGCCAGTTCTATTCAAGTCTTTGATCTTGTGTGTGTGTGTGTGTGTGTGTGTGTGTGTGTGTGCTGTGTTTACAGCTTCTAATGGGATACATTTTGTATTTCATATTAAATATCTGTGTAAAATTGCAGTTTTTGGCTTTTGTGTTCTGTAGTGTAGGGCAACACTGCAAACTAGTGTTATCTCTGTACATATTTAATGGCTGTTTAAATGTCTTTACAGCATAGTTACAAGTTTAAAATAGCTCCCTTCTTTTTACAAAGACCGTCAAAGTGTCCATTCTTTTCAACAGTATTGAAATTTGAAAATCGAAAGTAAGCGTTGCATTATCTTTTTTTTTTTTTTTTTTTTAAATCTATTTTCTCCTTGTTAAGGGGCTTCAGAAGGTGAATTTAAAAACCTCCAATTTAAAAAATACATCAGTACCAGCCTGGATCGTTCTTGTGGTAGTGATAGAGAAACGGGAGCTTTGATAAGCATGTTACTTTTGCTCATCAATAACCAGGCCATTCCTTGACCTTTAGGCTCATTAAACTGAACTGTTTATTCACGGAAGTAAAACCGTTGTGTGTGAACCACAAACTCAGGCCGGTGGAGCCTGCTGCTGTGTGCGGCCTGCTGCTCCCTTAGGAGATTCCCAGAGACCCGGCTGCTCGGAAAGGGAGGCTAGGCACCGAGGAGTCCATCCCAGTGGTTTCCAGTGGGCAGAGACATTCCGGTGAAAATAGAATTCCAGCTTTTCAAAAGCATTGTCCTTATGGCATGCACATCCCCCTACTGTTACGCATCCGGAGAAAGGGTTGTTTACTAAAAAGAGGAGCGACAGGAACGCCTTTCTCTAGGTGACATTAAAATCTGTATAGTGATCTCCAGGCTTGAGAAGAACCTTTGAAGTCTCAGCTTAGTGGGGATCGCTTTTTAACTGAGAAGTACTTCTCTTGCATCTTTCTTCCTTTTTTTTTTTTTTTTGTTTTTTTTTGTTTTTGTAATCACGATGTTGATTTAAACGTACAGAGATTTAAGCAAGAGCCACAGATGCACAAATACGAATATAGACAGTATTAGGAGACAGTTACACTGCGGTGGGCTCACTGCCACTGTGAGCACGTAGGAGTAGGAGCTTTACAGCTAGCACAGGCGGGCTGCAAAGGTGCTGCCATTTGAAGGCTGCAGGCTTGCCCACAGCTGCAAGAGCTCTGAGACCCAGCGAGAGCCATTTGTTGAAATCAGGAGGAGTTTCTGATGTTGTTGTTGTTGTTTTTAAAGTTGTGATTTTTCTCAAATATTTTAGGCAGTTGTTCAACTCATCTCTAATAAAGTAAGTTCTCATTTTCAATCAGTTTTTCAGCGTCGCCCTTTAGAGCGCTGCAGAGTTTAATATGGCGAACGTTTGAAATGAGAGCTGATAAAACCCCGAATGATAAGGATTTTTATGTGTGATCTGCCTTAATAAATGTTTTTGAAGCCTGGAAGGTCTGACTATTGGCCTTGTTTGATTAGTTAGTAAGAGGAGATTTAAGAGGAGGCCCCTTTAAGGCGTCCACCAGAGCATTTCGGTTGGGCTTACAGGCTGGGTGACCCTGTGTGCACGTGCACTCTATTACCGTGTCCCATTGACCAGTGGCCACGGCCGCTCAGAGGTCAGTGGTCACAGTTGTCCTGCATTACTAGTTCCCTTTTCCTGTGGGCCCTCTGGTGCGTGGCATGCTGTAATCTTCTTAATGGCTCCATTCCAATATTCACACATAATATTTTAGATTTATTGACTGTTAGAAATACTACCACGCCAGTAGCACTTCCTCTGCTCGTAAGGTATTTAAAATTGGAAAAATAAATCAGGGCAGGCTGCAGGAATCCTTTGTTTTCCTTTTGGGAGGAGAAAATAAAAAACCCGCCTTTCTTCCTGTTTTCTCTTTGATTTTGTCGTTTCAGCGTAGACGTGGGTCATCAGAACAGAACAGAAGCTAAGTGGTTGATTGGGAATGATTTTAAGGATATTATTTCTCAGGGAGACTTTTGGAGGCGCTGACACAATGGAACTCCTTTGTAGCTCGTGCGCGGAAGGATGGTGGCTTTACTTTAGTAATATGCCACGTAGACATTTTCCAACATGAGTAGTTGGGATATTTTGAAATAAAAGAGTAAACTCCAGGCTAAGTGATCATCAATCAAAGTTAGTGTTATGGGAGCGTGTTTAGGGGAATCGGGAGAAATGTTCAGTTATATATAACAGGGTAGATTTCAAACGAGTTCGCTTAACTTCAGAAAATGAACTATTGAAATCCCTCATCCTATGTATTTATAGGCAGATTTAGTTTAATTATGTAGCAATTTAAAATTTTGTGTTTCTTACTTTTAGTGTTCATTTAAGTTTTGTCATTATTAATATTTTGTAATAACTTGAGAAATGTTACTATTCATAAAGCGAGAGGGTAACCTATTTATTTGTTGGAAAACTAGGCTAATAATTAAGATTATAGTATGATTTAGAAAGTGTGTTCTCAGGAATGTTAAGATCAGCAATTATAAGCCAGCTGAGAGTTGGCGGACATCTGACAAAGCTACTTGTATTAGAATATTCATTACAACAGGCAAGGGGTTTTTGCATAACGATCTTTAGATAATTTTAATTTATTAAAGAACAAGTTCTTATTTTAGGTAAGAAAACTGAGGCACAGGAAGTATACTGTTGATAGCCAGAACTTTAGTTGATAAAGTTGGTCTTTGTATCTATACCCCAAATAGTAAACATGATGTTTGTTTACGAGTAATGAGTAGTATGACTGTTCCCTCTTGGCCTGGTAGGAAACTTCAGCTGTATCAGTTCACTGAGTGCGGAATTTCAGCTTCAGCATACGTGACTACAGGAGCCAGACCTTAGTCGTCTTTGTTTTTATTTCATATTAGGATACAGGTTAGGGTGCCATAATAGGGGGAATTCAGGAGTATTGATGAAAGTATTTATTTTTCCAGTACAAAGTGGGTAGCCCTGAAAGTACAGTTGAAAGTAGCAGCACACAGACAAGACAGGTTACTTTTAGAAATGGATATACATATACATACTTGCATATAATAATTATTAATGAAAAAGGAGGCCATAGATTTGAAAGAGTAGGGGAAGAGTGTATGCAAGGCTTTGAAGGGAGGAAAGAGCAAAATATTATAATTATTATATCCAAGATTAAGAAAAAAACTTAAAATTATTAAATAATTAATTTATTGGTTAAATAAATTAAAATACTAAATATTAAAATTAAAATAAGATTTAATAAAATATTACATTGAAAAGTATTTATTGTATAATAATTAAAAGGAAAGCTGTCCAGAAGTGGGCAGCTTCCATCCTGAAGGCTTGGTATCGACTCCTGGGTTAAGATGCCTATTCCATTATTTATTCTCTGCTTTGCTTTCTAAGAAATAGAAATCCAGGTAAGGTGCATAAACTGCTGCTCACGCTCCATTTGCCTACACCAAGTCACAGGTTATCAACGCATTGTTCAGCATTTGGGACTAACATTGATAAAGACAGGGAGAACTGATGTGTGTGACCGACACAGCTAACTTTACTACCGGGAAGCTGACAGGAACATAATTTCTGTCAGCACAAAAAACTTAGATAAGCCTTTCACAGCACAGCTAATGTCTTTGCATAATGGTGATCTACATAGTGACTCTAAGTATTCCTGTATTAGAAATTATTGTACCATGTATATATGTATATATATATATGTATGCAATAATGTATGCATGTATATGGTACAATAATATATGCATGTATGTATATATTTGTGTATGTGTGCATGCTTCTAAGTATGTAAGTATCACCTGCTTAGTCCATACTGTGTTCCTTGTATGTTTCCAGTGATGACCATTTGGTTCCTCTCAGCATTTCTAAATTCCCTGGAGTTCTTTGTGTAGGGTTGAGAGGCCTTGGGATCCCCTCTGTCCACGTTAGCATGTCTGTTGGTGTTACCCTTACTCAGCTCATGTTTAGACATTCGCGTTGGCGAGACTTTATGGCTACAGCTTCTGAGGTTGTAGGAGTCAAAATCCCACATCCAACTCCCTGTTCCTCTGGCTCTTACAATCCCTGTGTTCTCTCTTATGCAGTGGCTACTGGGCCTCAGGTGCAAAGGTTGTTTTGCCCAGGGATGTAGCCGTTGGGAATGGGCTATACAGTTCTGCATTTTGATCAGTTGTTGCTTTCTGCAATGGTTTTCTCCATGTGCTGCAAATGAAGCTTCCTTGTTGAGGGGTAAGAATAACAGTTACAAGTAATACTTAGAATACAGTTGGGAATTTTGATGTTTTGGTGAGGTGTTGATTGCAGTTTCCGCGACTGAACTCTCCCTGGTAGTTAGCCGCGGTATGCGTGCCGTTTATGCGCCCATCGGGCCACCATGCCACGCTGGTCACCACTGCTCCTTAGGGTCGCCATTGCCCTGCTGGTCACTGTTGTTAGAGAATACTTTTATGCTCCCTCTTCGCCATGATCCTGAAAATAAAATCAGAGTATCCAGGTAAAAGTCATTTTTCCTTACACAACAATGAAGAGAAAGGCCCATGCCCACTGCCACGGACTTCCTGACTCCCTGGTGTCACTGTGACGCGTGCACACACACACACACACTCACACACACACACACACACTCACACACTCACTCACACACACACTCACACACACACTCACACACACTCACACACACACTCACACACACTCACACACACACTCACACACTCACACACACACTCACACACTCTCACACTCACACACACACTCACACACACACACTCACACACACACTCACACACACACACTCACACTCACACACACTCACACACACACTCAATACACTCACACACTCTCACACACACACTCACACACACTCACACATACTCACACACTCTCACACACACACACTCACTCACTCACTCACACACACACTCACACACACACTCACACACACACTCACACACACACTCACACTCACACACACTCACACACACACTCAATACACTCACACACTCTCACACACACACTCACACACACTCACACATACTCACGCACTCTCACACACTCACACACACACACACTCACACACTCACTCACACACACTCACACACTCACACACACACTCACACACTCACACACTCACACTCACACTCACTCACACACACACTCACACACTCAATACACTCACACACTCTCACACACACTCACACACTCACTCACACACACACTCACACACTTACACACACACACTCACACACACTCACACACACTCACACACACTCACACACACTCACACACACTCACACACTCACTCACACACACACTCACACACACACTCACACACTCTCACACTCACACACACACTCACACACACACACACACTCATACTCACACACTCTCACACACTCACACACACACACACACTCACACACACATACTCACACACTCACACACACACACTCACACACTCACACACACACACTACTCACACACTCACACACACTCACACACACTCTCACACACTCACACACACACTCACACATACTCACACACTCTCACACACTCACACACACACACTCACACACACACACACTCACACACTCACACACTCACACACACACTCACACATACTCACACACTCTCACACACTCACACACACACACTCACACACACACACACTCACACACTCACACACTCACACTCATTCACACACACACTCACACATTCACTCACACACACACACTCTCACACACACTCACACACTCACACTCATTCACACACACACTCACACATTCACTCACACACACACACTCTCACACACACTCACACACTCACACACACACTCACACACTCACACACACACTCACACACTCATACACACACACTCACACACTCACACTCACTCACACACTCACACACACACACTCACACACTCACACTCACTCAACACACTCACACACTCAATACACTCACACACTCTCACACACACTCACACACACACTCACACACACTCACACACTCATACAAACTCACAAACTCACACACTCACACTCACACACTCACTCACACTCACACTCACACTCACACACACTCACACTCACACTCACACTCACACACTCAATACACACACACACTCACACACTCACTCACACACTCACACACTCACTCACACACACACTCACACACTCACACACACACACTCACACACACTCACACATACTCACACACTCTCACACACTCACACACACACTCACACACTCACACACACACACTCACACACACACACTCACACACATACTCACACACTCACACACACTCACACACTCACACACTCACTCACACACACACTCACACATACTCACACACTCACACACACACACTCACACACACACACTCACACATACTCACACACTCTCACACTCACACACACTCACACACTCACACACACACACTCACACACACTCTCACACACTCACACACACACTCACACACACACACTCACACACATACTCACACACTCACACACACTCACACACACACACTCACACACTCACACACTCACACACTCACACATACTCACACACACACACTCACACACTCACACACTCACACACACACACTCACACACTCACACACTCACACACACACACACTCTTGCACCCTTGTTGTCATTGCTCTGCTTACTTGTGTTTCTATCTTTATTCGCAGACACCTTGCTGCTAAGATGGAAAGTGTGCACAATTGGTGTCAATGTCATTGATTTTGCAGTAAACTCCCATTGCTTCTGTTGTTGCGGATAGCTGCACGGAGGCTCAGATTGTCCTTGTCCAAAGGGAACTTAAACATTTGGGAAGAGAAATAACGTGTTTATTTCGGAAGATTCTTTTTTCCCCATTGAAGATGTTATTTTTGATATATCTATATATCTATATATCTGTATATCTAACTATACAGAGAATATATTTGTAGGCAGAAAAATGTCTAAAAATGAAGTGTAGGGAGAGCTGTGACATAATCTTTAGCAAGTAAAGGTTCAGTGTAGTTTACTTTCCTGAGGGAAAAAAGCTTAGTGCCTTTTCAGTATAACAGGATTTGTAATAACAGCCCCGTGACCAAGTCCTAAATATTGTTTTCTGAATTCAGAGTTATATGATAATGTAAGTTTTACAGCTCCTTGGGAGGATGTGCATTCATTTCATACCTAAAGGTAGAAGCTTGGAAAAATGTTATTACCCAGAGCAGATACTGCAAAGGGTGCTGAAGAGACGCCATCGGAGGACAGATTAAAAACTGCTAAAAGCTAATTAGCACCAAAGGGCAGCGGTAACCACCGTTGGTTTACTGCAGAGATCTGAAGGCTGGCGAGAACAGCAAGGCTTGACACGGTCGGTTCATTTTAGATCGATGCCCTTATTCCTAAAATGGACTTTTAAAGACAATTTCATCTTGATAGACTATTATTGAACATCCATATTCACACATAGGAGTCTTGAATTCAACTGCCCTTCTGGCCCCTGGAAATCAGATCTAGTGACAGTTACGGCAATCTAGAACAAGCCAAGAAAAAAAAAAATCTTTGTGATGTACTTGAAATAACATAGAAATAAGCAACGAGAAAGTTGGCATGTTTCTTGCTAGGACATTTTGTGTCTCACATATTTATATGAGGTTAGATAGCACTAGGTTACTATGGCACTAACTAAGAAAACCCCGAGACCCACACAGGTCATCACAAGTTCTCTAGAAATTTCATTCATAAATTCAAAGCACAGGCAAAATTGATTTAATGATACATTTTATCTTATCCTATACAAAACAGTGCTTCAAAATCTGCTCTACTCAACGTAAGGTTTGTTGAGATTTTTTTGTGTCAGAGCCGTCTTTATGTTTGGAGTGGATATGGTCTTGGATGGGGACATTCATTTGCTCATGTGCCTGGTGGCTGCCACTTTGGAAAGTGTAGTCACAGAACAGGAATTTTCTTTTTTTTTTTTTTTTTTCTTGCGTTCTCGATGCTGAAAGACCTCCTCCTAGATGATCGCGAATGTGACTGACTGACTGTGGAAGTGAAGGATGTATCCTCGTTTGGTCAAGAAGGGCTTGGTGCCGTGCCTAGCTCTCTGAACAGTTGTGCAGTCCAGGGCATGGTGAAGGGAAGGCTGGGGTACGGGGTGTCACCTCCCCATTCCGTGAGCATGTGCTGACTGCCCAAATTGTCAGTGTTGCTGGAAAGTACAACTTGAACTTTATGTTTGTTTCATTTTTGTTGTTGTTGTTGTTGAAAGGATGTAAAAACCCATTTGGTTTTCGTGTTCTTAGTCATTGGATGCATATTCCTTACCATGGGAAGGACAGTAATCGCATACATGTTTTGATAGAAAGATAGCATTTCAAAATCAGAATAAAGGACATCAAGTCTGAAGTGTGTTTGAGCTACACTATTGTTTGAATATGTGGATTACATAAACTCAGGTTAGATTCTGGCAACAAAAGCTTTCTCTGAAGTGAATCTGGTTTAGCACTTTGTGGCTAAATGAATTAGGCTCTAAACTTTTATCTCAATCTGTGGAGCTTGGATATAAATTGAAAAGATCACAGCTGTGGGAAGAAGACCTATGCCGCAAAGGCCTTTCTGAATAGATTATGAATACCATAACTCAATAATTTTTGCAAACTATAGTTATAATTGGACCCAACGGGGGTCTGTTTCTTTGATGAGATCACAGTGACTGTGACTTTACACTGGAAATGTCACCACTGTGGAGGTTTATCACCTGTAGAGCTGGTTTCCCTCTGATGCTGTGCTCACTTCTCATTAGCATTATTCAAAGTTTAGTTGTTAATTAGGTTCACACTTCAATTACAATCATCACCTACAAGAGTAGTCAGGACAACTTGAACAAAGAAATAAAAATATTACCCTTTGCACACGTGTAAAAGATAAATGGCATTATTCTATTAGCTGGTAGTTTATGCAGCTAATGTTGTTGTGTTGAGGGAGCCAACCAGTTCAAGTTCCTCTCTAAACCCGTTTTCATTCCCATAAGAAGATAGAATGCAACGTCACATTTTTTTCTATGTAAAACACCAATGAGGAGCACATGAAGCTTGTGTAATTCAAGTGTACAGACTATGGTTTTCCATTTTGAATGGAACGTGTTAGTGAAATGAATAACAAAAGTAATTGGCACCCTGATTATGAATGAGCTCACTTAAAACTCAGTCCACTGGCCTCTCCTCTTGCATTTCTAAAACACATACTTGAAATTAGAATAGGTGTGAAATATTGTAAGTTCAACAGCTTTTCAAACTTTTCATGTTACCAGATACAACATTAGTTTTTAAATTGTTTCTTAAAAACATTAGTATTGCCGGGCGTTGGCGGCACTCGGGCAGAGGCAGGGGGATCTCTGTGAGTCTGAGGCCAGCCTGGTCTGCAGAGCGAGCTCCAGGACAGCCTCCAAAACCACAGAGAACCCCTGTCTCAAATGGGAACATCAGCATTTTGCTCTGATTTCCGACTGGAGTGGTAGCGTTCCAGAGCGCCAGGCTAGTATGTGGTAGTGAGAAACAGTGAGCACTGACTTTGCATCACAACCTGTGCCTCTGAGCAGCCACATAGCGGAGGCAAGCTGGTTGCTATTGTTTGTTCCAACATTTTTTTTTTCCATTCATAAATGAGAATGTGAATGTTGTCCTAGGATAATGTGGTGAAATTTAAATGACACAATATACAACACTTATATTGCATAATTTTCCATTTATGATACGGTTGGTCTCTGTAACTTTATCTCTTCTGTCTTTTTTTGTGATAATGATAAAAGGAGAAAATTACTTATGCAAATGATGCTTCCAAACAGAAAACGGAACTGTACATGATCTTGAAGGACTCCTAACAAATAAGAACGCACAACAGAGATGAACGCTACGGAGCCAGCTTTATCTCTAAACAAGTAGACACACGTTATAATTGCTAGGAATCTTCAGAAAAGTGCCTCACAAGGAGTTTACTGTAAATAATTAAAGCTTATTTATGTCAAGAGGCCTTGGGGGAAAAAAAGAGAGCATAAACCAATTTGCATTAGCACGTTACTATCCTCTCCCGCTCCCGTTTCAATTAGCGGAGAGCAGGTGCTTGGTACCGCTAGAAAGATAAGCTCTCGGGGAGGACGATGGATTTTGGCCGACCTGCAGACATTGCGCTTTGCCTGCTGATTGGGTTCGTACCTCGCTGTACCAATTTCTGAGGTGTTAATTTAACTGTTCCTCTCTGCCACGCAGGTCTCGGCCTTGAAAAATAAGCTGAAGAAGCAGTCCACGGCTACGGGAGACGGCGTGGCTCGGGCCTTTCTCAGGGCGCAGGCAGCTTTGTTCGGATCCTACAGGGATGCTCTGAGATACAAGCCTGTAAGCATTCATTTCGTCACGGTTCCAACCGCCTTTCCACGCCCCTTTGAATGAGGCAAGGAGAAAGAAACATCTTAATATTACAACTGAAGGAAGTATCGTGGTTGCTTTTTTTTTTTTTTTTTTTTTTTTTGAGGCAGGGTTTCTCTGTGTAGCTTTTGAGCCTGTCCTGGAACTCGCTTTGTAGACCAGGTTGGTCTCGAACTCACAGAGATCCGCCTGCCTCTGCCTCCCGATTGCTGGGGTTAAAGGCGTGCATCACCAACACCCTTCCAGCTCATGGTTGTATTTTATAACTCGAAGAAACTTGTGTACCTCTTAGCTTATTGTCCAATTCCTCTACTTCTGTTTTAGCTCTTTCCATTATTGGTAGCTAATATTCCCCAGTGATCATTGGCCTGTCACCTATGCAGAGTTTCAAAAGTGGGATGTTTACTTTTGAGAGAGTTGATGCATTATGTTCAAGCACTTAAAATCTCTTACCTGCTCTCATGATCGCCAAGAATGTCACTTGAACTTAATTAATAGCGTAGTTAGGCCAGGCACAAAATGGAAGGTAAGTAAGGACATTAGCGCTTTAAAACTTGACGACATTTGAATGCTTGTTGTCGTTCTGGTTCATAGCACTTTCTGGAACGTGCTTGCCTATTTAGCACATCTTGTCCCATCTTGAGACTTACTCTAACTCCCTAAAAAGATGGTTGAATTATATCTAAGAAGTTAGCTGGTCCAAAGTGGTACAAGTCAAGTACATTTGTTTCTCTCTCTAGTATTCATTAAAAGCTGTCAGGCAGTTTTTTAACAGAAAAATTTCCATGTGACCAGATGGTTAGGCTCAGAGCATATTCTTACATTTGTAGTTTGTGTGTGTGTGTGTGTGTGTGTGTGTGTGTGCAGGCATGCACGTTGAAGTCAGAGGACATCTTCACGGTGTCGTTTCTTTCCTTTGACTATGTGAGCCCTGGAGACGTGGCCACGGGTTCTTGGGTATGACAGCAAACACCTGTGTCTGGCCCAGGTGTGTATATTTTAAGGGTTAAACACATTGGGTTAATAAGGAGTCGTACAGGGGCCTGCCGTCAATAGAATTCCATTGCTAGCCACTCCCTTAGTCTGTAGAACATTTGGAAGGTGAGAATTTGTATACCATCCTGGCCTGACTCCCACAATTGATGTGCGAACCTCTTGAACATAACTAGAAATAACAAATATAGATGTTTAATATGCTGTCCTCTGGCTTAGTAGTTCCTTCTGTAGCTCTCATGCATGTCAAGGATTTTGAGCTATTGGGAGAAATTTCTAAATGGATAAAATGCTTGTACCTCCTGTCTTTAGATAAATACGTATATCTGCTTCTCTGCGATTGATATGCCAGCTTTGTGTCACTATAACAAAATACTTGACCAAAGTTAACTATGAGAAAAAAGTCCATGGAAAGGTGTTCGGTGCTCCTGTTGCTTTTGGGAATGTGACTTGGCAGGGCCAGATGACAGGGACCCCCAGCTGAGGACTCAGACGTGAGGAGAAAAGGACGGGGATGGGGGTCTATGTCCCAATTAAGGGCATGTCCCGAATGAACAGAAACCTTCCCCTAGGAAGACATTCACCTCAACCATAGCACATACTAATCTTTCTGAAATATATGTACATTGAAGGTATTCCAGAATTAAACATCTTGTAGCTTATATACATATTTTATATAAGAATGGAAAAAGTCATCCAAGAACAGTTAAGTACATTCAAATCACTCAACTCAGAGGTGAGCCTGAAGGAAAATTCATTTTTTATGTAAAGATTTGATTTATTAAAATTAGTATTTTAAAATAGTAAAGGAAGTAAAGAATGGAACTTGAACCACTTTGCTTGATTTCTTTCTTTTTTTCTTTTCTTTTTTTTTGCTATGTTTACGCACTCATTTTTATAAACTAAATTTTCAATTTTCTTTTAAAATTTGTAGAAGGCTTCAAATGTGAAGAAATGAATAAGTTTAAGTAAAGGATTATGTTCTTAAGTGATTCCGGTTGCCAGTGTGTTGGGTGCTGCATAAGATACTGTGTCCCAACACTAACATGAATTTACCCATTAGAGGTTCATTGAGCATTTGGGGTATAAAGATTTCTCAGATTGGCTCAGAATCCAAGCTTCTCAAAGCTGTATTTCCAGTGCCTGTTGGAATATATAAATTTGTCATTGAGTATCTTTCTTGTTAATCAGTCACATCATATTATGAATTTATTTTATTTATAAATTTTCCCTTGATATTTACTTCTTCTTTTTGTTTTTCTACCCTGATATATTTTGGGGCCTGGGAAACAAGGTTTTTAATTTGCATGCCTTTATGATTCTCTGACAATCTTTAAGTGAAAACTTAATTTTTGAATTACCATCACATTGGATACATTTCGTTTGTTTTCTCTTCATGAGGAATGACTTTTAATATTTTAAGGAATCATGTTTGTTAAGGAAAATAAGTTCATTTCCTTATTATAAATAAACTCCGGTATTAGATATTGTCCTAGTTACTTTCTGTTGCTGTGACAAAACAAAGGCTATAAGAGAATTAGGTTTATGGTATCAGACGGTTAGAGTCCGTGGTGGTAAACAGAGGGACAGCTGAGATCCCCCACATTGTGACCCGCAACCATGAGGCTCAGAGAGATCCCTATTCCAGGAACACGCCCCCTCCAACAAGGCCACGCCTCTGAATCCTTCCCAAACAGGTCCACCAGCTAGAGACCAAATATTCAAGTATGGGAAATTTCCAGCAGGGTAATTTTTGTATTCCTACATAAATACTAAATTCATATTTAAACACTTCTAAAATTAATTAATTCTAATTTTCTTATAGCATCTGACTTGTATTTTGTAAGTAGCATGCTTGTATAATTGAAAAATTAATTGTCCTTGTTCTTCCTTACAGAGAAAAACATATAACTACACATAGTTATAAAGAAATTTATACAGAGTAACATATATTTAGTTTTTCTTTTATTTTAGCCAGCAGCAAATTAGCTATTTTTTTTTAAAGAATGAAAACATATGACCTAGAACTTGTATGCCTTATGACTTAAAGAAAATTGTTAAGTGCACAGTACCTGGGACCATATCATCTGGGCTTGAGTCCTGAACTAAGGTCTTTTATGACTTTATGCGAATTGAATTCTTAGTGTTTTTGTTTTTTCTTTTATTTTTTTGAGAAAAGAATAGTTCTTATTCTTGGGCTGTCTGTACAGGATGGTAGTTACTGTTCTTGCTGTGACAAAATAAAGAAGTACTTATAAAAGAAATATGTGTTTCAGCACAGAAAGGCCTGCTGGGAAGTAAGTGGTGCACCTCATGACAGGGATGCATTTAGCAGAGACTCCTAAAACAAGGAAGTAACTGGGCTTGAATCAGAGACGAATAAAACCTGCACACCTAGCCAGGCCCGTTTCTGCTAGCTGGGTCTCATATCCTAAAGATGACATAACCTTCTCTAAAGAGCGCTTCCCCCACCCCCAAGCTGGGGGTGTAACACTCAAACAAATGAGCCTGTACGGCATAGTTTAGACTGTATCATGTTGCCTGTGGCGCTCAGAGTACACAGCTGTGGATAAGGTACCAAACACGTAATGTAGCTTCAGAGTTCGTGTGTTGTTACCAGTGTGAAGAGTGTTTAAAAGCCCAGATTCCAGAGTCCCTCAGCTGCTAGATACGAGCCCCTGGGAGAGAAAGGCCAAGCTGAACAGGAAGGATAGTTCCCATTCCAAAACTGCGGGCTGAATGTGCGGGAATTCTGGATCAGAGACAGACAGACTGAACGTAAGGCTCAGGGCAGGGCTGTTCCTGTCCTTGGGCCACTACATAGGATTGGTTTGCGTCTCATACCCCCTCCCCCCCTGGTCCCCATTGTGTGCCCTAAAGACCGGTTCTCTGTGGGTGGCCTCGTGTTGATGTCCCCAAACCTCCCTTCTGCCCAGGGCGAGCCCATCACCTTCTGTGAGGAGAGCTTTGTAAGGCACCGCTCGAGTGTGATGAAGCAGTTCCTGGAAACCGCAGTGAACCTGCAGCTCTTCAAGCAGGTAAGACTGGGCCCACACCCACTGTCCGTCAGTCCGGCTGGAGAACGCCACCGTCCAACACATGTGGGCTCTGACAGGACGTCGGAGGGACAGAATCCGTGTCCTGGGAAAAGTCATTCCTGAGTCGGGGGTTGTCTCCGTGTGGTCAGTGGAAGAGTGCTCTGTGGTCAGCGCAAGAGTGCTTTGTGGTGTGTGGTCAGTGGAAGAGTGCTCCGGGGTGTGTGGTCAGCGCAAGAGTGCTCTGTGGTCAGCGGAAGAGTGCTCCGGGGTGTGTGGTCAGTGGAAGAGTGCTCTGTGGTCAATGGAAGAGTGCTCCGTGGTGTGTGGTCAAAGTGCTCCGTGGTGTGTGGAGCACTCCGGGAATAGTGCATGCCGCTGACGCTGAGGACTAGCCAGACGGGGAGGACAGCGGCCTCGAGGGAAGAGCACAGTGGTGGGCTGCCCAACACTGGACGGAAAGAGCAGGCTACATTTAGGAATTCAGGCACACGCATGCACGCACGCACACACGCACACATATGCACGCGCGCACACACATGCATACACACATGCACACATGCCCACACACGCACACACACACAAACACACATGCAGACACACATACACACATGCACACACACACAAACATGCAAACACACATGCAGACACACATACACACATGCACACACACACAAACATGCAAACACACATGCGCGCGCACAGACACACACATTCAGACACACACGCAGACACACATGCGCACACATACACAAACACACGCACACACACACAAAAACAATCAATGAAAAAGAGGCTGTGAATTTGAAAGAGGGGCAAAGGGTGGGTTTAAAGAGAGATGTGGTATAATTATTTTGGGCATATGGAGTGTTTGGGAGAAGGAACGGGAAGGGAGAAATGATAAAATTATAATCTCAAAATGGAAGGAGACTATTTTAAATGTCTCTGGAGGTTGATAAGCTCAGGTATGCGTTCAGGAAGGCTCTACATCCACAGAAGTGGGCTGACATGCTGTGCAGACTGAGACCATCACAGTACAATCCAGCTTATAACATAATTCAGCATCTCAGTGTTAGTGTATGTCCTGAGGGATTTTTATTTTTTTGGAGCTATAATTTCTATTTCAGAACAGCAAACATTGACATCAAAATTCAGATATTTTAGTTCAGAGACACTGGTTTCTCTGTGGTAGTGTCTCACTCTGTAGTCTTTGCTGGCCTGGGATGTGATAAGCAAGTCAGGTTGTCCTTGTACTTACAAAGACCTGGCTGCCCATGCCTGCAAGTACTGGGGTTAAAGGAGTGTGCCCTTCCTCTTTTTTAATGTTTATTTGTGTACGCCTGTGTGAGTTTATGATATCGAATGATTATAGGAGCCCTTGGAGGTCAGTCAGATAGGATCTGAGCCCTGAACCTCTGCAAGAGCAGAAAGTGCTTCTAAATGATTTGTTTGATGAATTAAAAAATAATCTGTGTCTAGAATGTGCTCTGTGCTAATAGAACTGTCTTCTAAATAGTGAAAATTTACCGTAAGGTGAGGCGAATATGACAGAGATGTGTGAATTTCCTAAGACGAGGTTGTTCCTCTGAATTCCGTCTCTCGCTGTCTTCAGGCTGGTACTGAAGTAATGCCAGTCCATAACCATGCAGCCCCCAAATCATCTAATGTGTGCGTGAGTTGTTACTCCCTTCTTTGCGTGTGTGTGTGTGTGTGTGTGTGTGTGTGTGTGTGTGTGTGTAAGAAGCTGTGCCACATTCCATCACTAACTGAGATGACTTGGGGGAGGTGCTTACCTAACTCCACACCTAACAGCCTGAGTAGGACCCACAGGGTAGAAAGGAGAGAACCAGTGCCAGCAATGACTTCCACATACCCACTGTGTCATGTGTGTTACACACACACACTCAAATTTAATCAAAATGATTTTATCTGGCCCAGGGA
This sequence comes from Cricetiscus sungorus, assembly GCA_030556225.1. Classification (NCBI taxonomy): domain Eukaryota; kingdom Metazoa; phylum Chordata; class Mammalia; order Rodentia; family Cricetidae; genus Cricetiscus; species Cricetiscus sungorus. The sequence goes on along the minus strand of JANBXA010000367.1, from coordinate 2,820,831 downwards.
TCCTGTGGTAGTTACCTTGCTCTGAGCCTCTCTCACTGATAACTTCCTTTTGACCTGAGAGTCTGTTAACTAGATTCATCCGAGTCAATACAGCAGAATAGATTTTGTTGTTCAAACCATTTAAAATCTGTTTGATCTTTTAAAAGCATTCTGTTTTGATAGTCATGTATAGTTGGTTTAGTCTTAATCTTGTCGTGAGTACACATTTTCATTTCTAGAAAATAGAAACATTACCATGGATTTCACAGGATCGTGAAGGATTCCATAAGGAACACCTTGCAGCTGATCATCAAACTTTGTTACCTGCCTCATTTTACATTAATAAAATACAAACGTATGTATTATTGCTATGAAAGTATAGCTTGGTCAGAAATCCTGTCTTTATGGGGCTGAGGAGACAACTCGCTGTTAACATGCTTGCTGTTTTTCATACAGCATCATGTGTGTTGGCTCCTGTAATTCCAGCTCCGGGGAATCTGAAGCCCACTTATGTGGCACACCTCACATAGACACAAAAATATAAACGAAAGGTAGTAAGATCTTTTAAAAATGCTTAGTATGAAAAAAGAAAAAAATGCTTAATATGAAAAATGGAAGCACTCATTGACAGCAGAACCTTGACGAGTTTTATGTAGACAAGTGAACCGTCATCTAGGTATTCATACCGTCTTATGTCTCATAAAGTAATGTGTTATTTAGAGATTACATCATGTTTTGTCTCCTATGGATGCAATACTTGAAGATAGCCCTGAAAAAGAATTAAAAGATTCCCGTGTCTTCAGAGATGTTTCTGTCAAGATGGAGAGAAGAGAGCAGTGTGTACGTTGTACAGGGGATTGCTCTCCATCGCAAGGAACTGGCATCTGTTAAGCATCTAAAATCACTCAGGGTCTCTCTTAGCAATAATTATGCTTACAAATGAACAGGTCCTGGATCCACAGGAGCAGCGTATAGTTTTAATGTAACAATTACCATGAACTTATTTCTGGCAATGTGGCAGGGTAGAGCCAGGAAACAGAGAGGAACCTTCAAGTCCTTTCTTACCATTTAACTAACTTCAATTGTAGTATCTTATATTTGATTTGCAAACCTTTATTGTCAGTGACTGAATGTTTAAGGGATTCAGTATGGCGGTTTGACACAGAGGCAGGGTTTCTGAAGGTTGAGCTGGGTGCAGGGAAGGGTAGGTGCAATGCTCAACAGGTCCCCAGCCTCCCAGGGTCCGGGAGACAATCGGACTCGGCAGGGAGTCCAGTGAAGCAGGAATTGCCCCTTAGCAAGCATCTTTTAAAGCAAAAAAAAAAACCCCACAGGGTGGGAGAACAGGCAGTCATGGGCCTAGGCGCCCTGGGCTGCACCTAGTGAAGATGGGCTTTCCTGCAGTAACCTCATCTGGTTCCATCTCGTCAGCCAGTCACCCTTTTTTGTAAACATCTCAGGACTGGCCCTCCTGCCTTCCCCTCAGCGCCACCTTTGTCTGGCTCCTGGGCCCTTCTCACAGCCACACTTGTAACCACGTGCAGAGTGTGAGGTGCTCACATGCTCTAGCTAGCTGTAGTCTGACATAGCTTTGGTAGTGAACATACCCAGAGTTTACTCGGCAAATTTGAAATAAGTACTAAATTATCCCGAACTGTGGTAACCAGGTTAAAAGTGGTTCTCGGGAACTCTTGGTGATTAACGTGCCCGCTCTGTTCAGCGTCCGTGCACTCTCAGACTGCAGCTAAGCAGTTTCTTTAACAAAGCCTCAATTGCTACCTGCCTTATTTTATCAATAGCATTGACTATGAGTATTTAAATTCAGCATTCATTTTGCTAAGCATTTTATGGACGCATTTGTTTTTGTCGTGTCTCCAGACTGGGTTCTTATGGGCTTTGTTTTCACTGACATTTGACCTGTAAGTCCCCAGGCTCTCTGGTTCCACATCTGTGAGGTGAGCTAAACTTGAATGCTAAGCCTCAGATGCCTTTCGTCTCTTACATTCCATGATACGATGAAATAAACACATAGCTTAGACAGACGACAGTGGACTCCATTTGGATTAATTCCTGTTTAGATAATAGATTTGGATGGAATCCCAGAAATAACTCCTCAAATCCACGATTTTGACATAACCATCTTTTCATATCTTACAGCTTTATGAAGAGTAAAGCCATATTTTAAGTCTCTTGTCTTTATTTAAAGCTGTACTAATAAGGAAATTGTGTGTGTCTGTGTGTGTGTGTGTGTGTGTGTGTGTCTGTGTCTGTGTGTGTGTGTGTGTGTGTGTTTTATTCATTACTAAATCCACTGGCAAAAAAGTTTCTTTGCGTATTTACTTTCCAAGGTTAGGATCATGGCAGAGTTCAGCATGTTAAATCTTAAAATTTAAGTTTATTCTGTGACTTTAAGGCCTCTTTATGACAATCGATCCTCTTGACTGGCAGTGTAGATTACTGTTAGGGTATTTAATAACTGGTAAATGATCTATATAATTTGTATACCTCCCCAATAAGCCAAAGCAATCACTAACTCATTTGAGGAAAAATAATCTTAGGGGAAGAGTTCAGCTAAAAATCTCTCTTATTACTCATCTAAAATTTTTACCTTTCATAGGCCAATATAAACACGCATTTACTCAACTTTTTTTTTTATATGACAAGTACCTTCCAATGCCAAATAGAGTATGCATTTTATTAATTCAGTTTGTTCTTAGACAATTGCACACACACTGGCCACTGTCACAACAGCCCTCTTTCATCTGCCTGACACCCCTTCTCTGTGCAAACCTCCCTTACGTCACATTTGTCAGTCTGTGGCTCGCTGAATTTAAGCAGGTTAATTTGTATGATGATGGATGTGGAGCTGTCTGTTGGAGCCTGGTAGGACGAGCCCCGTGTACGTAGCTCTCCCCAAACCCATCCGTAGCGTGTAAAGGGTGGGGCCACAGGCGTCCCTTACTAGGCTCATTGTTTGCAGGGCCAGTGTTGTGTGGGTCCAGTGCAGGAACCATAGTGTCTCTGAAATTGTGAAGTGTGTGTATATTATCATGTCTACTACACAGTTTTCTAAAAACACCTCTAAAAAGTATAACGTTCACTAGTCTTCTCTCATATACTGAATCCTGACCAAAGTTTCCCCTCCCTTCTCTCTTCCCAGCCTGTCCCTCACAACCCCATCTACTCTTTCTCTGTCTCTGTTTGGAAAAGGGCAGGCCTCCCGTGAATTTCAACCAAACGTGGCGTATTAAGTTCAGTAATACTAGGCAGTGCCCTGTGTATTTAGGCTGCAACCTAGTATGAGGAAAAGCACCCCAGAAGCAGGCAAGAGACAGACAGCGCCTGCTCCCACTGTTAGGAGTCCCACAAGAAGACCCAGCCACACATCTGTGACATACATGCAGAGGGCCTAGGTCAGACCCATGCAGGCTCCCTGTTGTCGGTTCAGACTCTGTGAGCCCGTGAGTCACGGTAGGTGATCCTGTGGGGTTTCTTGTGGTGTCCTTGACTCCTCTTACTCCTTGTGCAGAATTCCCCTAGCTCTGCCTAATGTTTGGCTCTAGGTCTCTCCATCTGTTTCCATCAGCCGATGGATGAAGCCTTTCTGACGACAACTGCTCTAGGCGCCAATCTGTGAGAATACCAGAATAGCATTAGGAATCAGTTCATTCCCGTCTTTATCCTAGGTCTCTAAGCTATCCAGCCTCTGGGGCCTGCCCCTCCAGGCAGTGTCGGGGTGGACTCCCTCTCGTGGCATGGGTCTCAAGCTGAACCAGTAATGGTTGCCCATCCCCATGACTTCTGTGGCGCCTTTTACTCCAGCTCATCTTGCAGGCAGAACAAATGGTAGGGAGAAGGTTTTGTGGCCGGGTTGTGGCACAATTAGGAGGAGAGGCCTTGTTTAGTAGGTGTGCTCTTATTGGAAGAAGTGTATGGAGGCAGAGTCTCATATATGCTCAAGCCACGCCCAGGGAGACAGACCACTTCCTGTTGCCTGTGCAAGATGTAGAGCTCTCGGCTACCTTTCCAGCTCCATGCCTGCCTGCGTGCCCCCGTGCCGCACCACGATGATAAGGGACTGAACCTGTAAGCCACCCAATTAAATGCTCTCCTTTATAAGCCACGGTCATGGTGTCCCTTCAAGGCAATAGAAACCTACCTAAGATACTACAGTAAATGACCAGTTCAGGGCTGCATACCCCATTGCTGGCAGTCTTAGACTGCCTCCAGCAGGTCCCTGAGAGTTTCCTTACACTGTTTCTAGCTTGTCCCCGAGGTGCCCCCAAATCCAGTTGTCCCTCCCGTATTCTCTCCCTCCCCCTCCCCCCACCTGATCCCTCCTGTTCCTTTCCCCCCACCCCCACCACCCACTTAAAAGTAAGTGCATACCTTGTGTGTCTTTGTGGATCTAGGTTACCTCACTCAGGAGGATTTGTTTTTCTAGTTCCACCCATTTGCCTACAAATTTCATACTATCGTTTTCTTTTAAATGGAGTAATACTCCACTGTGTAAATGTGCCACATTTTCTTTATCCACTCTTTGGTTGATGGACATCTAGGTTATAAAGCGAAAGTCTGGCAGCTGAATAACTTGTGGGTGGTTGAGGCTGTGAATTCCAGGCCATGGGTCTAGGAAACTGTGAATGCTTAGTCTCCCTAAGGAATAAACTATTGATGAAAATGCCCGCACTCTTGTTAATGTCTCTTCTGCTCCAAACACTCTCTGTGTAGGCGATGTTTGCTCTTTAAGACTTAGCTAGTGTCTGCTCCTGTTGGGCCTCCCATTCTTGCATAAATCCCTCTCCTCTTAGCAGCTTTGGAATTGTGCCATATAGCCTTTCTTCTTTTGTTTGACTTTTTTGAGTTATAGACTCTTTAATGATGTGGATTATTGTGGCTTGTGTTTTAAGCACTTGTCAATCCTAATATCTAATATGTATATATAATATGCAGTTAGTAGTAATGAAGAAACTAAAAGCTGTGGAGTAACTGCCTCTTATGTGGAATAAGCCTGGAATTATTCTGACAATTTTAGTATATAAGAAAACTGCGAAGTTGAATCTGATAGAACTCTTCAGAACTTGTACTGTTGTAGCTTTAGAAACAGGGAGTCTTTTGCAAATAGAAAGTCTGTGAGATTCTTAGCTTTCTGTGTTTTGTGACATGATCTCTTCCCCTGACTTGGTGAGGTACACGATAAAAGGGATGGGTCAGAAGCCAAATAGTTTCCTCTTACGTTAACTAGAGACTTGGGGAGATTTTTAAAAGCCTTACCCTACACAAAGAACCGTCATAACTCCCCCGTGCTTCCTTGGCAGCCTTTGCCGTGCTGCCCATTCCTGGCATGTGATATGCAGCTAAGAGCAGCACATACATTACTATTACTGACGGGTCTTCATGCTTGCAGCATTGGGTGACACGGACGTGTAGACGCGTGAGAGACAGTCACTACACCAAGCATGCATTTGACCGTGTTAAAAAGAATAAAACAGCAATCGAGGCAGAGAGAGAGAGATACTGGTAGACTCGGGTGCAGAAGAATTTTCAGGGGCCAGTAGCATAGGAAACAAGATACAATTTTCAGCATCTTTTCCTAGCTGATTTCAAGTAGCACTCAAAATACGTCCTTCAAAATGTGCTACCAGTCATCCTCATCCTCGGTCAGTCACCGAGAGTCTGTGAAATAGGCAAGTTACTGAATGTCACATTCAGAATTACTAATTCCAATGCCTCCCTCTTTTAAAGCCCATTTCTAATGGAGTGTCATTAACAAGTCTTCTCTCTCCAACCCGCCATTCCCGTGTAATTGGAGGTTCCCTGTAAGTTAGGTAGGTTCTGGGTGGGACTTCTCAGACAGCAAAGTAGGGACAAGCCCCTTCCATTCCTACGGCGAGGAGAGAAGCAAAATTACTAAATATGTGGAACTTTAAAAGTCGTGAGCACTGTGGGAAACTACAGAGCAGGACAAGACAGGGTCAGTGGTAGAAAGCAGAGGTGAGGGTGGCGGCTATGTACACACCCATGTCTGCCTCACTGAAAATGGTGTGGTCCCTAAGCAGCACCCTCCCTGTGGGGTAACCAAAGGGAGGCTGTTTGTGTGGGAGCAGACAATGGAATTTATAATGAGACCTGGCCAGATGATGGATGTTATCATGAAGAGACCAGCAGATATTTCAGAGGACTTAATACTAAATATTAGAGAAAGCTCATCGTGTGCTTTCTGAGTCGAGAAACTGATCAGGACAGCTCACTTAACTGAGCCGCAGGAGATTGTGGCTAAATATTTTCTTACAAAAATTATGTTTCAGAAATGCCGACTCTGGTGTGTTTATTAGATATCCAAGTAAGGTACGGAGTAGGCAAACATATAAACGGGGCACGTGAGAAAATTGGACTGGAGATGGAGAATCGGGGTTCACTGTCAGATGGCAGCGTCTCTGTAACCCTCAGATTGGCATCCGAGGGAGATGAGCCGAAGTCCAACAAAGCAGGAGGGGCGGGGCAGGGAGCAGTGAGTAGGGCAGGGCAGGAACCCGGAGAGAACTTGATGTCTTAGGCCAGCAAAGAAAACCCCAGGGGAGCCAAACCGCCAGCTGCTGGCGGTGTTAATCAGTAAGGACTGAGTACCAGGGCTGCAGCCACCCAGAGGCCTTGCTGCCTGGAGGAGACCATGCACAGAGGGCTGATGGGAGAGGACGTGGGAGGGGAGCTGCCACTCTGCAGCTGTCTGTGAGGGTCACGTGGGGAAGAGAGGTCAGGGGATGAGCACCACAGTCTCCTCCTTCCTCCTGGATTTACTGCCTTCTCCACTGATTGCCTCTTTCCTTTCGGTGAAATTAGTATGCAAAATCATCCGCCCGGAGGGGATGGGGAACGCCTGGACATCATCATCATCATCATCATCATCATCATCATCATCATCATTTACTATTATAAAAATAATAAAATAGATGGGGGAAAACATATACCAGGGAAAATAAGATAGCTTGGCAATACTCTGACCCTGTCCGATGTGGAGATGCTGAGTGTGGCCTGAGTGCCCAGGCGGTCATTCATTTTCCAGATGGGTGGAAGCTCAGGTGGCCCCGGGCACAGCCCTGCCCTGACTGCAGCATCTCCTGTACTCATACTTATTACATATACACCTGCCTGACTTCCTGCCTGTCCTCAGCCTTTCCCAGATACCCAACCCTGAGCACCCATGGGTCTTCTAACAGTCACTCTCTTCTCTCCCCCTCCTCTCTCTTCTCCCCCTCCTCCCCTCCCCCTCCTCTTCCTCCTCCTCCTCTCTCCCTCCTCCTCCCCCTCCTCCTCCCCCTCCTCCCCTCCTCCCCTCCCCCTCCTCTTTCCCCTCCTCCCCCTCCTCTTCTCCCTCTCCCTCCTCCCCCTCCTGTTCCCCCTCCTCCTCCCCCTCTCCCTCCTCCTCCCCCTCCTGTTCCCTCTCCCTCCTCCCCCTCTCCCTCCTCCTCCCCCTCCTCTTCTCCCTCTCCCTCCTCCCCCTCCTGTTCCCCCTCCTCCTCCCCCTCTCCCTCCTCCTCCCCCTCCTCCTCCCCCTTCTCTCCCTCCTCCCCCTCTCCCTCCTCCTCTCCCTCCTCCTCCCCCTCCTCTTCTCCCTCTCCCTCCTCCCCCTCCTGTTCCCCCTCCTCCTCCCCCTCTCCCTCCTCCTCCCCCTCCTCTTCTCCCTCTCCCTCCTCCCCCTCCTGTTCCCCCTCCTCCTCCCCCTCTCCCTCCTCCTCCCCCTCCTCTTCTCCCTCTCCCTCCTCCCCTTCCTGTTCCCCCTCCTCCTCCCCCTCTCCCTCCTCCTCCCCCTCCTCCTCCCCCTTCTCTCCCTCCTCCCCCTCTCCCTCCTCCTCTCCCTCCTCCTCCCCCTCCTCTTCTCCCTCTCCCTCCTCCCCCTCCTGTTCCCCCTCCTCCTCCCCCTCTCCCTCCTCCTCCCCCTCCTCTTCTCCCTCTCCCTCCTCCCCCTCCTGTTCCCCCTCCTCCTCCCCCTCTCCCTCCTCCTCCCCCTCCTCCTCCCCTTCTCTCCCTCCTCCCCCTCTCCCTCCTCCTCTCCCTCCTGTTCCCCCTCCTCCTCCCCTTCTCTCCCTCCTCCCCCTCTCCCTCCTCCTCCCCCTCCTCCTGTCCCTCCTCCCCCCTCCTGTCCCTCCTCCTCCCCCTCCTCACCTCCCCCTTCTCCCCTTCCTCCTCCCCCTCCTCACCTCCCCCTTCTCCCCTTCCTCCTCCCCCTCCTCACCTCCCCTTCCTCCTCCCCCTCCTCACCTCCCCCTCCTCCCCTTCCTCCTCCTCCCCCTCCTCCCCCTCCTCCCCCTCCCCCTCCCCTCTCCCTCCTCCTCCCCCTCCTCCTGCTCCAGCCTGTCTCTCAGTACCTGCCACCTGTAACACTGCAGGCGACTCACTGTGTCTCACAGCCTGCTGTCTCCAACTGCCTTGAGATAATTAAGCACTATGAGGGTTCTATTTTTGCCTAACCCGTTGACTACTGTCTAGCAGATGCTGGAGAAGAGAGAGGACTCACTCAGATAGTTCTTACGTGAGCGGTAAACTGATGGCCCAGCCTTAGTTAACGCAGAGTCTGACAAACTGAATTCTAGACACCATCGGTTGACTGTTCTTCTGAGTTAGTAGTCCAGATAGTAAACTTCTGGTCCTCTAGCCACGCACGCACAGTCATCAGGCTAGAACTCTGGGACGCTGAAGTGACTTCATGCCATGTTTTTAATTCCCATGTTTGGGCTCTAAACTGGCCTGTCTTGTCCCCTGTGTTAGTGCAGCTTATATTTATATAGACACTGAATCACCACTTTCTGCTTAGCAGATACCTCGCTTCCCTGCCCTGGTGTCTTAGTGGCTGTTCTGTTGCTGTAAAGAGACACCATGACCAAGGCAGCTCTTATAGACACACGCGCTCCAACTAGGAACCCTTCTAGTCCTGCCAAAGAGTTCTACCCTGCTGACGAAGCATCCGACTGCAGGAGTCTGCGAGCCATTCCCTCTCAAAGCACCACACTTGCTAAACAACTCCACCAGTATTTGCTGTCCCTAGCACAAAGGTTTTGTTTTTTTATGATTCTCCCCCAAATCAAATGCTATATTTTAAATACCAAAATCATAAAATCTAATTATTTACGACGTTTTAATTTTGGTACGTGGATTGCAATATTGCGATTAAATATTTCTGTACCATGTAGACACCAAATGCAATGGAATTTGACAACGACTTGTTTTGGGGTTTTTAGATTTGTTCGGGAAATATCCAAGTGGGGAGTTGAGTAAAGGAGAGCATGCACATACCTCTGAGTGCTCCTAAGCTTGGCACCCGACCCTTTATTTCAAGCGTAATCTGGGAATCTGACTAGAGCAATACTTTCAAAAAAATTTTGGGAAAAAGTTTGCCATGATGTCTGATTTCTAAAATATATTACATTTTTAATTAGTTATGTATTTAATTGTATTTTAAAATTCAATTTATTTCTAATCTTTTTTTTTTTAGATTATAGTATAAATTATGTCATTTCACCTTTAATTCCCTCCCTGCAAACCTTCCCAAATACCTACCTTGTTCTTTTGCAAATTTATGACCAGGTTTTTTCGTGCTGAGTTTCCAGGACTAATAGGACTTGCTGAAGTGACCTTAAAGCAATGATTTATGTAAACCAGTTTCCCGTGATAGAGTTTGGCAAAGGTTTGAAAGGTTTAGACAGACTTTAGTGATATCAGCATCAAAACAAGGGCAGAAATCTCTTTTACTGCCGAAGAATGTTTATCTCTAACGTGCCTCGCTGTCTCATGACATGCCGTGAGTGTTAGCAACGTCTCGCTCTTGCCAACACTTCCGGTTTAGAATGGGAAGTGCTCCTTGTCTAATGTCACGTGTCCTGAGAACTGTGTGTGCATCAGTCGGTTTGTATGCATGGGTGGGTGTCCTTGTGGGTGTGCATGCAGGCCAGAGGTCAACTTCAGATGGTGTTGCTCCAAGACCAACTTCCCTTGATGATGGCATTGTGTTTTGTTCCTGTTGTCAGTGGTGGCGCTAGTGTGTGTGTGAAAACCTGGCCCCACCCTTTGGAGACCTGGCGTGCATGATAGGGCGTACCCTGGCTCTGTACACAGGCACAAAGGTCCCTTTAAGAGACAAGCAGCACCCAGTCCCACCCTGTCTTTCCCCCATTTCTCCGAGGAGGCCTCTGTCTCTCTCTGCCTCTCTTCCCTCTCCTCTTCCATGTTACCTTACCTGCAGTCCTTCTGAGGTCTCCCTCTCTCCATATTCACAACAGTAGCCCTGGCTGCCCTTAGTCTGCTAGGTGGGTCTCGAACTCACAGAGGTCCACCTGCCTGTGCCTCCAGAGTGTGGAGTTTAGCACTTTATATTTTAAAAACCACACAGTTCAGCCATCTTAAACAGGCTTTCAAACTGCACTACAGATCTGCTTAATCCATATTTCATGCTGCGTCCGTCACTTCTGTTGACACAGTTTACCTGTCATTCATTCATCACTAGCAGTCAAAACAAACAAAACAAAATAATTCTGAAACTGACTTCCAGTTATCTGAAAATACATGCTTGCTGAATGAAATAGTCAGTGTGACCCAAACAGTGCATTACATGGACTCATCTTTTCAACAGAAACATTACGTTTATAATTGACTGCAACAGTACCCAAAACTGTTCCTGCTCTTACATACCCTGAGATAGCAGAGTGGCGTGCCCATGAGCCAGCCACACCCAGTCAGGAAGCAGGAAGAGCTGCTGTTATTGATAAAGGAGTTCGTCACGTGCAGTGCTTCTCTCCATTAATAACCTCTCTCGCTCTACACCTGCGGCCAATATCTATATGTCTGTATTTATAGTGCGCGTGTGCATGTGTGTACACGTGTGTGTGCGTGCATGCTTGCGTGCATGTGTGTGTATGTGTGTAAACATCCACTCACTGTGTACTTTGAGAAGTAACTGTCTGATTGTCACTGACAGGATGTTTGCAAATTCAGAGATAGCACATGATTGATTTCCACTGGCTCAACTCACTAGTTTAGTTTCATAAACTGGTTACCCGTGCTCAGAAGTTCACAATCCCTAGATAGTTTGGGGATTCTCTCTCTCTCTCTCTCTCTCTCTCTCTCTCTCTCTCTCTCTCTCTCTCTCTCTCTCTCTGTCTCTGTCTCTCTCTCTCTTTTTGACTCATTTAATAAAATGAATGGATTCTCTCCATAAACAAAAAAGAAAAACCTTTTAAAAAGTCTTACTTTTAATCTTTTTAAAACAAATTAAGTCCTTTGAAAGGATGCCTTAGTTGGTTCTTCTTGACAGTAATATATTGCTTTAAATTTATCTTTTTCCTTTCACCCTATACTTTAAAAAAGTCCAGGGAATTAGATCCCATTAATTTGATTTAATACTGTGTTAAAACATGTGTAAGTGAAAATTTAAATGTCTCTAACTGTCTTATTTCCAAATTAATTACTTATCGTATACAGTGAAGACACCAACATCATATTACTGACTTTGATCCTGTAATAAAATGCTGATTCTGTGTATTGATGCAATTATTTACCTTTAAACCAAGTGAAGGTGTATGACCTTATCACTTGTGAATATTCTTTACCCCTTCAGCTGTATTCCATTTAAACTGTGTGTCCGGTCCATATACATTGCTCAGTAGTAGAGCAAGACACTGTGTGATTCCAACAAGCAGCAAACTAGAACTATAACTGTATGTCAGGCATTTTTGCAGTACCCTGGTACTAAAGATGCTTACATGGGCAACACCGTAGTCCCTTTCTCAGGAAACTCTCAGTTGATTAAGATTGGAAACACACTGGTAATAGGACTTAAAAAAAAATTATTACTTAGCATTTTTCCTGAGTATTATGTTAATTAGCTTTCTCAAAACTTGGTAAAGTTTAATTGTTGGGAAAACAGAACCGCAGTGGTAAGAAGCAGCCAAAGATTATAAATCTGGTTGCACAGCACCGTCTGACCCTGGCTTTTCCATGCCTTCTCTGTACACCTACACCACAGGGAGCCTTCTGCATGCTGTGCGTGGAATTCATGAGCCGGGTAATCTTTGATTTCTGGTTCAAAGTATTAGATTTTGAGAGTAACCAAGATATTAAAAAAAAGCAAGACTACCGTTTTAAGCTATGTCTGTAGAGCTATCACCACACACTTTTGATTTAAAAAAAAAAACATGTACAATACAAATGACTACACTTCATTTTGAACATCATGTATTAACTTATTTGCTATTGTTCCTTATCTCTCTCTGTAAAGGATTTTCTTGAAAGATGTATGTTATAGCTGGGAATCTGATAGTATTGTTGAGAATTGTTATCTGGGCAACGTCTCTCAATGAATTTCCACCTTTATCTCCGCAGATAGAATAAGTGTGCACCCTGTGAGCTTTCTTTTGTTTTTTCTTTTAAAGTCAGGGTACTAATTTTAATTCAGTTAAAATTTAAATTTCTCCAAGCGGAGGTGGTGCACACCTTTAATCCCAGCACTCAGGAGGCAGAGTCAGTCGGATCTCTCTCTGTGAGTTCAAGGCCAGCCTGACCTACAAATTGAGTTCCAGGACAACCAGGGCTGGTTCACAGAGAAATCCTGTCTTGAAAACCAAAACAACCAACTAAGCAAACAAACAAATTTAAATTTCCGGGATTAAGATTGTAGTGAGGGCTAATTTTAGAGTGAATATTAAAAGTCAGTGTTACCATTTACATCTTCAAAAACACTTGTAAAATATTTCAGGATATGTTCTTGCAGGAAAAATATAGAAAAGTCTTAGAGACCATTCACTGTCATTATTAGCACACAAACCATAAGAATCAGATATAACAAGTGGCAGCAATGCATATGTGTTTAATATATGTTATTGATGCTCACCCACACCAGTCACATGCAAATGTCTGCAGTGTTTTCAATACTGTCAACACGTGAATGCCTGCCTCCGTTGTCCAGGGCAACTGCATCTTAGAAATCATGTGCAGAGGCCTGTAGAGGTTGTATTTCTCACTCTAGTCTCCTCTTTAAGAACACTGAAAACTATTATTTTAAGGGATCTTAAACAAGCCTTAGCAATACGTGTTTTCTTTTGTAATGTAAGAAAAGCAGAGAGAATGATGCCCTGTGACCGGGTTCAAGGAGAGGGTTTTTTGTTTTGTTTGTAATTAGGGAAAGGGATCACAAAAAGGGGTGAGGGGAGACCGGCCTCCTGGGATGGGAGCAGCAGGAGAGAGGAAGGGGGGAAGAGAGTGGAGAACAGACAGACAGACAGAGGGAGAGAACGAAAGGGGTGGGGGTGGGGATGGGGGTGGGCAGGGGCCTTTAAAAAGGAGCATAGTGAGTGCACAGGTGCTCTTAGTGGCTGCAGCTGAGGGCGTGTCCCTGGAGGGCGTGTCCCGGGAGGGCGTGTCCCTGGAGGGCATGTCCTGAGAGGGCGTGTCCCGGGAGGGCGTGTCCCTGGAGGGCGTGTCCTGAGAGGGCGTGTCCCGGGAGGGCGTGTCCCTGGAGGGCGTGTCCTGAGAGGGCGTGTCCCGGGAGGGCGTGTCCCTGGAGGGCGTGTCCTGAGAGGGCGTGTCCCGGGAGGGCGTGTCCCGGGAGGGCGTGTCCCTGGAGGGCGTGTCCCTGGAGGGCCAATCCCAAAGACAGGCCAGCGCAGATGCCTGAAAGCTAAGGGATCCTTCAGCCAGCAGTTACATTGAATGTCAGGAAAACTGTACTCATGTCATTCTTGAGCGGTTGAAATTCCTTGGTGCTCGGCTATGGTTAAGGGCATCATAGTTTAAACGAGGAGTGAACATCCATGTTGTCAGCGTGATATCAGGGATCCTGACAACAGTCACATGTCCACTGTGCACTTTTCATCAGTTAGAGCCTCTGTAACGTGTGTGACTGGACACATAAACTGCAGACACCAAGTGTCTGTTCCTTACATTATTAGACAGTGTTCTCATGTATATGCGTGTGTGCATGCGTGTGTGTCCATGTGTGCATGTGTGTGCGTGCGTGAGTGTGAATGTGTGTGTGTGCGCATGCATGTGTATGTGTGCATGTGTGTGTGTGTGCGTGTGTGCATGTGTATGTGTGCATGTGTGTGTGTGCGTGCGTATGTCATGTGTGTGCGCGTGTCAGTGTGCATGTGTGTGCGTGTGCAGCACATATATGCATATTTCTGTGATAAAATGCGCTTTTAGTGTTTTTATGTGTGACATTTTAACATTTTTATTTTTGACATTGTAATATAATTATATTTCTCCCTTTCCCTTTCTCCCTCCAAACGCTCCCACATACACCCACCCACTCCCATTCAAATTCATGGCCTCGTTTTTCACTGTTATATATTCTTAAATATAACAGCCTGAGTTTTTATAATGTTACTCGTATGAAAATGTATTAGTTAGGGTTTCTGTTGCTGTGAAGAGACACCGTGACCACAGCAACTTTTCTAAAGGAAAACATTTAATTGGGGCTGGCTTACAGTTCAGAGGTTCACTCCGTTGTCATGGTGACATGCAGGCTGCCATAGTGCTGAAGAGGTAGTCCTGCATCCCGACTCACAGGCAACAGGAAGTGAACTGTGCCCCACACTGGGCATCGCTGGAGCATATGAGACCTCAAAGCCCCCCACAGGGCCACACCTTCTCCAACGCGGCCACACCCCTCCATCGCGGCCACACCCCTCCATCGCGGCCACACCCCCTCCATCGCGGCCACACCCCCTCCATCGCGGCCACACCCCCCAACGCGGCCACACCCCTCCATCGCGGCCACACCCCTCCATCGCGGCCACACCCCTCCATCTCGGCCACACCCCCTCCATCGCGGCCACGCCCCCTCCATCGCGGCCACACCCCCCAACGCGGCCACACCCCTCCATCGCGGCCACACCCCTCCATCTCGGCCACACCCCTCCATCGCGGCCACACCCCTCCATCGCGGCCACACCCCTCCATCGCGGCCACACCCCTCCATCGCGGCCACACCCCTCCATCGCGGCCACACCCCTCCATCGCGGCCACACCTGCTAAGGTTGCCCCTCTGTATAGGACAAGCATTAAAACTCGGGAGTTTATGGCGCCATCCCTGTTGAAACCAGCGCAGCATGTTTGAGCTGACCTTGATGTGCTCATCCCTTGAAAGGCCACCTTTCCCATCTTGGATTTACTCGGTTGCCTGTAGTGATGGGGCTTCTTGGGCTTCTTCCCACCTGCTGTGGCGCGCCCATTCTTACTGCTTTCGCTCGGCTCATGTTTGCGCAGTCATATTGGTGGGACCCCGCGCGTGTGGCCTCTGATGTTACCAGGAGACGCAGTCTCGCAGCAAACTGGAACACTCTGTGAGCCTTAGGTGTGGGCTTGTTCTGTGGATGTGTCTGTTAGGACCGGGCTCCACAACTCTCCATATTGTTTGGTCGTGCTTTTCTTTAATGGTCCCATCTGTTGCAAAGAGAAGTTTCCTTAATGAGGGGTAGGAACGATGCTTCTCTGTGGGTATAAGGACAAACCTTTCCAGACCGTTAGAAATGTTGCTGGTGCCCTCAGATACTATGAGAGCCAGTACTCAGGGAGGGGGCTTTCAGCTAAGGGGTCTCTAGCCGTGTGTCTGAAGTGCATGATGACTTCAACATTAGGGACTAACCTTCTACCTTCGTGGGCAATGAAAGCTATAGCAACAGGCCGTGCGCTCTGCGAGTCTCATGCACGGCCCTGGCCGACACTTCAAACGGCTCCACACGACAGGTGCTGTGGTTTCTGTTATGTGCTCCTTGGCTCATGGAAAGAACATTGACCGCCCACATGGGTTTCATTGAAGTTCATTAAAGCTAGATATGTGTGTCTGTACGCAGAATGCCATGTGTTGCATGGTTTTCTATTAAATTGTTAATGGTATGATCCCTGTGGTTGTTTTCTACATCCTTATTTTTATTTTACCCGTTTCCTTCATTTTTTTCT
The DNA here is from genome assembly GCA_030556225.1 of Cricetiscus sungorus. Classification (NCBI taxonomy): domain Eukaryota; kingdom Metazoa; phylum Chordata; class Mammalia; order Rodentia; family Cricetidae; genus Cricetiscus; species Cricetiscus sungorus. Next base: position 2,804,904 of record JANBXA010000367.1, on the reverse strand, counting down.
GTATTTGTAAGTATTTTAATGTTATAAAGTATATGAAAGAATTAACATGTAGAACTTTTAAATTTTAGTTTATTGACGGTCGGCTTGCGAAGCTCAATGCTGGAAGGGGTTTCTCTGATATATTCGAAGAAGAGATCACATCGGGCGGCTTCTGTGGAGGTAAAGACAGTTTTGTATATGATTATCTATTGTTTAGACAACGTCTGATTTCTGTGCCTGTCTCTGATATCTATATTATTTTTTTTTATAAACAATCATTTTCTCCTAAACATTCACTATTTCACGTACAATTTTCATCTCGTGTGAGCTGTGCTGTGGGCTTATTTTCATAATCCAGGCAGGGAGGTTGTCTCATAACTTGGTAGTTATTGGCTCTAAGAATCTCCTGGAATTGTTGAAAATAAACAATGTAATTCCAATAGCTTATACCCTCTACCCTTTGCCACCAAATAGTAGCTTCTCGCAGGAAATGGTGAGTGATGGCAGTGGGGAGGCTGTGTTTGGAACAGAGACTCTGGTAGACGTGGTGAGTGTAGTGCGTGTGGTTCAGCAGGAAGTCTGGGGTTCCTTGGGCACATTTCCAGTTTCTCTAAGCCTCGAGTCCTATGTGGGAGTCTACAATTTCTGGTATGCAGACTACAGCAGAGTACAAACACTAGAATGCCCTCCAAATGTAAACGTCCAGTGTTGTAATTACCTCGGCAAGAAATGATTTGTGATTTGACGTGTTGTCAGTGCATGTTGTCCTGCCTCATCCTGGCACACGTAGACTTTTCCTTGAGCATGCCAGTGTCTCAGTGATTCTCTGTAGCGGGGGTTGCTGCATACTCTGCTCTGCATTTGTGAGACCCACGTGAGCCCAGGCCTTTTCTCTCTGTCTCTGTGTGTTTGTTTTGACCTCTTTGTTGGTTGGCTCTGATAGCCAGGTTTTCGGTCTGTTTGGATTAACAGTTATTAGAAGTAACAACTACATGTCTTCAGGTTTTACACCTTACCTGTATCCTTAAATACCTACTGTCAGCTATAAAAGCAAATGATGAAGAGCATCTGCTCACTCAAAAATGTCACCTGGCAGAGGTTCAGCACCTCACGTGACTCACCGATCGCGGGGAAGTTAGTTTGTCTGACTCAGCAAGAGAGCCGAATGTGGGCTCATGCAGCCCTCCTCAGCTCGTGGCAGAAATTTAGCTTCAATGGAACTTTTGTGGTAAAATGACTCCTTTTCACTTTTCAACTCAGACAAGCAAAATGTTGTCAGCTTACGGACAAATTGCTTGAGGCTGCTAGTCGCTATTTACATAACTGCTGTCTCATCATCTTTATGACCTGTGGGGCTGGTCGCTTTCGTGGAATTGAAGATGGCAACTTGTGACAGTAATGGGGTCGAGCTGTGATCCCTGTGTACACTTAAATTCTGTGGTAATAACCTCTGGTCCAGAAATAAAGGTGAGATAAAGGCTACCACTAGTAGATAAGGATTACTAATTTGTTGTTATTATTATTTTAATAAACCCTTACTGATTAAAGAACAGGAGGCTATGCATGATCTTGGTCAGCGTCTGCCCTAGTGATCTACTTAATTCTGGCTGTTTAATTGGCTTTTATTATAATTAAAGCGATTTCCAGCTCCATGTTCTAATCTGAGGGCAGATGCTTATCCAAAAGGAAAATCCATTTCCATAGTTATTAATTTGAATGAACAAGAAAGTATTTTTTAAAATTATACCAGTCGAGTGTTATCTTTAATTGTATTTTAAATCATCTTAGAAATGCATAGATATTGTTCTTAGAAAAAAATAATGCTCGATTCATTATGATTTGAAGTAGAAAGAATGAACAATAGATGGGAGTTAGTCATTTTTTTTTTTCTTTTTATTTGGTGTTGTTTAGCAAAGACATTGGACCCCTTTATAAAGCAACTCTGTTTAAACTTGTGTTGTTTAAGTCTGTTAGGGTTCATCTATGGTAGTGGGGAAGTCTTTAGTGTTGTTGCCCCCCATGCTTCTTCTGTCCTAGTCTGCAGTTTATAGCCCATGCGACCCCTCCCTCTCCTTCCCTCTTCCTGCTGCCTGTGTCCAACACCCTCCCTCCCGTGACGTCGGCTGTCCAGCCCCTACCACACCCCCCTCCCCACCCTCCCTCCCGTGACGTCGCCTGTCCAGCCCTTACCACACCCTCCCTCCCATGACATCGCCTATCCAGCCCCTACCACACCCCCCCTCCCGTGACGTCGCCTGTCCAGCCCTTACCACACCTCCCCTCCCGTGACGTCACCTGTCCAGCCCTTACCACCTTCCTGACTTGTATTCTTCCCACGGCCTGGGCTTTTCAGAGTTGAAGAAGCAACGGAGTAGGTTTTAAAATGCCTGATTCTTACTTGTGTTGTCTGCAAATGAACCTAGTCCCGTCCGTGGGTTAGCCCTGCACTCTAGAGATCCGGCCACAACAGAGGCCTCGTTCTTCTCATGGCACTGCCTGTTTTGCATAGTTTACAGTAGAGTAATCGGACTATGCACAGTAGGTGAAGATAGCAGTGTGCCTATAAAGAGCTGAATATGAATTTTACCTTAAATTTTAAGTAAGACATTTAACTTCCTCCTCTATGAGGTTTACAACACCCGATTTCTTTGTAGTTGGTACTTTAGTATTTTTTTTTTTTCTGGGTTGACAATTATTCTTGAATCTTAAGTTGCTCCCATACTATTCTGTTTTCCGTACGCTCCCGTGAATTCATTTTTGGGGACGTAAACACCATGTGTTATAATTGTAAATAACATACAACTCCTTAACGAATAATTTCCATGCAGGCATTCGTGAGGAGGAGGCAATAGATGTATGAACTGTTGCGAATATGTACCCATCTGTCAGCCCAGCACCTGGGAGGGTGGAGTCAGGAGGACTGGGAGCCAAAGGCCCTCCTCCGTTTGTAACAAATTTGAGACCAGCTTGGGCTAGATGACACCCTGTCTCAAAAGCTCTATAAAAAAGTAAAGATAATCTGGATGAAATATCTGCTTCTTCTTTATAAGTAAAAATTTATTTGAAAAATAAATTGGTAGGATAACTTGATTTTTTTTTACCATTTTACAAGGAATATGAATATATATGTATATATATATGTATATGTATGTATATACACACAGTATAAATATATATATATTTATAATGTATGTATGGGGATTTGACCCTGGATTTTCTTCTCAATAAAAACGGACAAATACAGCAAGAGATCTTTACTACAACTTGTAATAAAAATAAATTAAAGGTTGTTTTTGTTTGTTTCCTTTTAAGTTAGGGATAGATTTGAAGGATGCAGTTAATCCAGAACCAGACATTTTTCAGTGTCCAATTTTTGTTAATGCTTCAAAAGTTGCAAGACACCCTAGGCTTAGACCACAGGCCCAGTCTGGGGCTGATGCCGCAGTACACCAGGTGTGCAGCTGCTCTAGCCCTGGTACAGAGCAGTGAGGTGGTGGGAGGCTTAATGTTTATCAGTTGTGCATGTGTGAGCATGCATGCACGCATACATTCTCCTACCCACGTAGGTCCAGGTCAGTTCTCTCCCACTACTGTGTGGATTCTGGGGATCAAACTCAGCTCATCAGTCTCAGCTACAAGCAGGCTGGCGCCTTTAGCAGCTCTCTAGCCCTTAGTATATTTTCTTTTTAAAACAGAGATACAACTACATAAAAAGGACACGCGGTATCTTGAGGGGTCCTTTGTGCAATAGTGACTTGAGTCGACGCTGAGACTTTATTTTTAATGATGACTTTTACCCTTATAATTTTTGAGATTATTTAAGCTTTGTAAAAATTAACAATGTAGCTGTAATCAGTCGGGTTGAAAGACTGTCAGATGTGTGTTTCTTTTTCTAAGTTTTTTTCCGGAGGGGGGGGATTGTTTGCTTGTTTGTGTGCATGTTTTGGCTGTGTGTGTGTGTGTGTGTGTGTGTGTGTGTGTGTGTGTGTGTGCACCACATTCATGCATGGTGCCTGCAGAGGCCAGAAGGGGGCGCTAGACCCCTGGAGTTATATAGACAGTTATGCGTCACCTTGTGGGTACTGGGAATTGATCTTGGATCTTCTGTGAGAACGTGTTGTTAACTGCTGAGCGAGCCATCTCTCCAGCTCTTTTGACTAATTATTTCATTTCATTGACCAACTAATCAATGTTATTTTCAAGCAAATAATGTTTATTAACAGAGTTTTGGGTGCATTTTGTGATTCTCTGGGGTCTGGATGGTGTCACACATGTGGATGAAAAGCCAAAGAACAACCTTTTACATTATTTATCACTTACCCTGTGTCCCAGTTAAGTGGCCTGGGCCTTGCAGAGGACTGTGCCTGGGTCTACCACCCAGCAATAGGAATATAAATGTGTGCCACCACACCCGGCTATTTGAATTTGGATCAAACTCAGGTCCTAATGCTTGCCCAGTCCAAACTCTCAGATTTTGTTAGACGTAATCCTGCCGTGATGCTTTCTCCCTTCATATTTCCTTCCAGCGATACTTCTTACATTTACACAGTTAGAGAATAGTTTCAGAAATAAGTGCTATTTAGTTGTATTAAAACACAAGTACCTACTAGTGTACGGTACGATTTAAAAAATACGAAACAATCTTTTTTGACCTCACAATGTTTTGCGTTTCCCAATGTTTCTCTTCATTCTCCACACTTGAAATGCTTTAAGTGAACCTAACTATATAAAACAGACATATTTTTAAATCGATAGACGTAAAACATTGATAAATTATTTTTGAAAGCATAGACAGGTTAAATTTAAAGTGGTTACATTTTTCCATCGAAAAGCAAACGTTGAATTGAGAGACTAGAGCCAAGCCTTGGCTTCACGTGTGAGCTAAGACCAGTGCCGTGCGCGTGGTGTTAGTCGTGGTTGCTGGCACGGCTCACTCATTCCACCAGTGTTGCCTTTATTTACAGCAGGGCCAACTCGGCCGACCGTGGTTTCTCGTTCCACTCTTTAGCACTGATCGCTGGCATCTAATTTTCTTATGTTCCAGGGAGCCCGAGGTCCTATCAACAGTGGGTGCATACAGTCAAGGTAAGCATAAGCCTTTGGCTTTTCTCCTCTAGAAAATATAGAGAAAATATTCTTAACACTGTTTAATTTGAAATGTGTATGTGTTATCATCCTTTGAGTATTTTTGTTTAGTTTGTTGATAATTGTAAAGGAAATTTTAAAGTGAAAATACTTGGTTAGGGGGGGAAAGAGGCAACGTGTGCCTTTCTTTCTGTCTTCTCCTTCAGAGCACCAGCGTGCTGGCCAGTATCGGCCCGTGGGCGTGTCTGTGCGACGTTTTCTTGATTAGTGGTTGATGTACCAGCCCACTGTCTGCGGTGCCCCTGTGGGCAGGTGATCTTGGGAGGTCCAAGAAAGGCCTCTGAATGTGACCTTGGGAGGGAGACAGTGAGCAGCGCCCGCCCCGCCCTGCCCCGCCATTCAGGGTCCTGCTTGAGCCCCTGCCCGGGCTTCCTTTGATGATGGACTCTTAACCTGTATGATGTAATAAACCCTTTTCTCTAGAAGTTGGTATTAGTCAGTGTCAGAGCAACAGCAAGCAAACAGAGAGCTAAGGGGCAGTGGTAGGACTGGATGGGGATTTTATTGGATGACGTAGCTTTGTTAGTATGTCTTTTATCATGAAAAGTATTTATTGCCCAACATCAAACCAGCCTTTGTTACTGAGAAACTTTAAATCCAGTGTTGTTCACAATGCTCACCCATCGGATCTTCGGTGCTGAAATGACTCTTCGCTAACGCTTTATGCCATCTCAGAGAACAGAGTAGACTATTGGGACATAAACTCTTAAAAACACCAGACATAATCTTATCGGTCTTTCCCTTACAGTTACATTTCTGCACTACTGACAAAGCTTCGTTTTCAGAAAAGTTTGCCCACAAATCTTTATAAACACTTCTCTTTTTTTTTTTCAGAAAGGTGGTGCATTGTTCAACACAGCGGTGACCAAAGCAACCCCTGCTGTGCGGACCGCCTACAAATTCGTAAGTTTCCTCTCTGAATTTCAGATTCTGCTGATAAAATGACACCCGGGTCTGGAAGGCAGACATATAAACTCAAAAGTGTTTTCTATTTCTCCATTTGGGGGAGGACGTTCTCATGCAGCCGGTGATGAGGGTGACCCAGCTCGTGTGTGCACGTGGCTGTAGACAAATGTCCGCCTTAATTCTGTGTCTTCAGGATCCATCGTGAGTGCATGCTTGTGTGTGTTTGTGTATGTGTGTGTGTGCGTGTGTATGTGTATGTGTGAGTTCCAGCCTGTGTGTGTGTGTGTGTGTGTGTGTGTGTGTGTGTTCCAGTCTATGTATGCATTGTGCATGTGTGGGTACCTGTGCTGTGTATGTGCACGTGTGTGTCTGTCTGTGTGTGTGTGTATATATATATATATGTGGGCGCTCATGCTTTTGTGTTTCGTTTTTTAGTGGATTTTCTGGAGGTTTGTCTATGACCACTCTGTACACTTTTTAGAGAATTCGTGTGTGACTTCTGTGTTCACATCGCTCGCCTCTGTCTTCTCCCTCTAGTTCTTCTCCTGCCACTTCTGCCTCAAATTGATGGCCTCCTATTCTAAATTATAGTTGTCACACACATGCACACACACACACACACACACACACAACACACACACACACACACAGAAGTTTGAGGACATACGTCAATAGGTGTATTCTGTATAGAAGTTATAAATATGGCCTGCTGAGTTCCCTCAGTGTTGCTCATGTGTTTAGGGATGACCTCTTGTGGTTGGCTAACCTATCTCACTCCTGGAGAACACAGATTCTCTCGCTCTCAGCTGCTATTAATTGCCAGTAGCTCCTGTCTTGGCGTCAAGCCCTGTGAGACCCCCCCCCCATCCACGTGGCACACCAGTTGCTGTGGTCACTGTTCAGGTCTCCTTTAGGCAACTGCACTGTTGAGATTTCCCGGGTGCCTCTTCCCTGTCGCATATGGAAGACGATGTTGCAGACATGCTGTCTGAGCCCTCTGACCCTCCACAGTGTCTCCGTGATGTTCCATGAGCCTTGGCTGTATGGGTTGTGCTGGGATGTGTCAGTTACTCTCTGAGTATTGACACGTTGTGGAACTCACCATTGGGCGTGGTCAGGGCGCCCTGTGAATTTGCCTTTCAGTGTTTGCCCTCCTAGCAATGCAATCTTGAGCGTGCAGCCTCACGTCTGGCCTTTTACTTGGTCATGTGATTGAACACGGGTCTTCATTCCCATGTGGCAAGCACTTCACCTTCTGAGTGATTGCCACAGCTGTGGTTTCTATCTTTAGAATATGCTTGGCCAAAAGGTTTAGACTGAATATTGAGCAAAATAAATTTTGTCATTAAAATAACGTTTCCTTTATGTGATCTAAGTGTTTTATTTAAAGGTTATCAACAAAGTCGTCTAGCAAATTTTGAAGCAGTCTACAATGACATGGTAGTTTGAAAACTGGATTGGTTCCTATGTATATTTGAAACGCTCCTTATTGCTTGAGGAGATAATAAACAGAACAATGTGTGGTAACATCTGTTTCCCAGAAGATACTTTAAGTCTCCGTGTTCCTTCAGAGATTCCTCTTGGCCTAGAGGACTACAGCGACAATAGCAGCAATAAACAAGTAATAAAACATACTCTTTAATGTAACAACTCAGACACAGGGAGCCCAAGCTCACCTAAGTCCTGGTGCACTTCCTCCCATCCCTCGCAGGCTAGCGCATCTCTGAAAACGCTCTGCTGTTCCTCCTTGCTTGAGTTCAGAATTGTATGCACTGGGTCTCTGTCTTTGCTCATGCTGTCCCCACCACTTCAGCTCTGGGACTTTAGTTCTGGTGCATAGGTCACCTAGTTTTCTTCCTGGTCACCGCCAGCCCCGCCCCGCCCCTGCCCCCAAAGGTACAGCCCTTCCCTTGTTCCTGTAGAAACCACAGGATTTGCTTTGCAGCTTTCGTCATTTGAACATTGTTGATTTCAAGATGACGAGCTCCATGTGGGACAAAATGACTTTTTGAAATGAATGGTTATGCAAATTCTGTGTTTCTGAAAGCATATAGGACAGTTATGATTTTATAAGAATTCATCTTCAAAGGCTTTCTTGGTAAATACTTCTATGGCTCAGGTAATAATAAGCTTCAATAAATGGTTAGTACTAGTAATCTTGACTTAAAATTGTGGTATAAATATAATCACCTTTTGTGGTGTCAATAAATCTTTTAAAAATTATGTTTTATAGCAGGAAGGCTAATCTAGAGAGTTGCTTCAAAAACAGTTCTAATGTTCTGAATTGTCTAAAAACCCAGTAACATAAAGTGTAAAAAAAAAAAAAAAAAAAAAAAGTAATAGTTTGCCCTAGAAAAAGAAGCCTTTAACTTTGGTTTAGTTTTCTTATAACTTTGCTGGGAGGCCTCTGTGCGTCCACCACTGTCCCAGGACATTGGTATATATCTGAGGGAGGGTTTCCCACAATGCAATGGCACAGCCTCTGAGAGCAAACTCACACTGAGCCTCCTTTCTCACCAGCAAATATGCAAATTCTTTAAAAGCAGCCAGCAGCAGCAGCAACAGCAGACTTTAACCACCCCAGCCCTCCTGAGGAATGAACTCCTAAAAAGTGTCTTTAGGATGACATGTGTTCTTCCAATCATGTTCCTTTCTACGTTCACTAGTAGTAATACAGCAAACATTCCACGTGTCATTGTGGGAAACCTGATCACGTGATTCTTAGATAGTTTTGCTTTGAAACTTCTCTGAGAGGCTGTAATATCTTTACAAGCTAAAATTTCTACTCTTGGAGGACTATTTCTTCAAGTAATTTCTGGCATATTCAGGTTTTAAGAATATACTTCATTTATCTTGTGATCATATCATATGAATCAAGAGGTCTGAAGAACATGATGATCATTTTGGAATGTCCGTACTTTGAAATTTATATGTTGAAATTTCTTCTTCGACATTAACATGCAGCAAACAAAGCTCCCCGTCTCTCTTATATGGATGTGACAGTATTTGTTTACCTAGCTTCTCTATAAATGGCTGTTTTCTTCCAAACTAAAGAGACATGTTTTTACTTTAGTTATTTATTAAACAAACGATTTGATTGCCCACTAGCTAGAGTCTTTTGGGAAGAGGAACCTCAGTAGAGAAAACACGTCCACCAGATTGGCTGGTGGGCAAGCCTGGAACACGTTTTCTCAATTGATAATGGGTATATGAGGGCCCAGGCCATGGAGTGCTATGTACCTGGGGCAGGTAGTTATGGATGGTGTAAGAAAGCAGACTGAGCAAGCCGGGAAGAACTGTCACAGCCTGATTGTCACTGTCTGTGCTGTCATTAGAGCGGACAGGATGTTTGTCTTGCAGTTAGAAGGTTTTCTATACTACAACTGACTGAGAAATGTTCTTAGCTCACCAAATTTCTTCTTTTTCATGCATATAGGAACCATAATTAAAAATAAGAGACAACAAACACCCAATCATAAACAAAAGAGGTACAACCAGACAAAACACATGACTGATCTGGCTAAATGGTCTAAGTATCTTTTTTGTGAAGTCATTTTATTACTTAAACACACAACTTTGTGTGGCTAAGCTGCAAGGTAGTTGGAAACTTTGCTCCATCTGCCAGGTCAACATTAGAATTAACCAGTGGACACATGTAGAAACTTTGGAAGAAGAGACCAACACTAGATTCAACGTTACATAATAAGAACACTCTGGAAACAGTGTGGTGGGTAGCTTAGGAAATAGTTGAGCCAACTAGAGTACAGTATGAGCAAAGCAATGATGGCCTCAAATTCCAAAAGATGATAAGAAGAAAAGCATTTTTCCTTGATAATTACATACATTAACCTATTGCAACACAGGGATGAATATAGGCCACTTTGGTTCACTTGCTTTACAAAAAAAGTAATGAACGTCTGTATTGATTCTAAACAATTACAAAAACAGAAAGAAAACCCCAGAGTGTTAATACACACGTGTTATAGTTTTTATAGTTTACAAAAACAGAAACACTAGTTAATACACACTAGTGTTAAATGGTTTGTTTTAAATAATACATTTCAGAGCATTGTGTGAGTGTGTATTTTATGTCACTGGTCTTCTGGGCTGTACACTGGTTAAGGGGACCTTTAGAGTCATGTTTTGACTCCCCTTAAAAACAGCTCAGGAAAGCAGCACGGGTTAAAAGGGGCGAGGGCTTTGGGGCGACATGCAGACTGAGTGTCTGTAGTTAAGACGTATGCCATCCTTTGGTGAGACTTTAAAACAGCGGTGTATTGTAAAAACCCTGTTTTCTCCTTCGTGTTTGGAAGGGGAGTGAGTTAGACTTCATAACAAAATATGACCCATATTTGAATCTAGACTATGCAGATGCTGTCCTCCTTGGTCACTGTCCTCTTTCATAAGGTGTCTTGATCGCAGAATAATCCTGGAATTGTGACAACTGACAGTATAGTGTGTCTGAGCAGCCAGCACACAGTCAGGGAACAAAATCAATGACGCTGAGTAGGACTCTCCAGTGCAACTTAAGACAAGTCTCAGTTGTCTTGAGTTGGACCCCACATTTGTAGCCTGATTGGAGGTACTCATGCATGAGGCCACATCCTACAGATGTATAAGGACAGTGGGAGACTTTTCAGTGACTTCTAGTTTCTGTTGGAAAATCTGTGTGTGAAGTAGCCACACCATTAAGATGTGTATGCCAGTACATACCTCTGAAAAAGCACGCTAATAACACTCTCTATAATTACTTGAATGCCTTGATGCTTAAGCATTTGCCCAAATATCTTGATGCTGTGATTCATTTTGTCTGTTTCTCACTGGTGACAATTATAAATTAATAATGGGCATTAGTTACCCAATTGATTCCAGGCTGAATGTTAACCTCTGTGTGTGTGTGTGTGTGTGTGTGTGTGTGTGTGTGTGTGTGTGTGTTAAACCAACAATATGGGCTTAATAAAATAGCAACTAGATATCATTCTTTGAAATAGTTTTGGGGTATAATTTGCTTCTTTTCTAAGAAATATGGGTAGTTAGCAATGCTTATTAGAGATAGTCATATGCATACATACATTATACATATAATATAGATAGATAGATATAGATGTAGATGTAATAGAAGCATGTGAATGAAGCTAGATACACTTACTTATTTTCTAGGCAAAGAGTCACGCCAGACTGGGACTAAGAGAGGTGAAGAGTAAGCTGAAATACAAGGTGGGTCTTCTCCTTGATCTTCTTACTTCACCCTGATTTTGTATGACTTTGCAGCCCCTCCTCCACAAACCATGTGAGATTCACGTTTTAGTGTCTTTCGAAATGTGCTTTTTCCTTTGTTCAAGAATGCATTTTTTATAACAAGCCCTCTGGCATCTAACTCTCTGCTGTTCCTATATGCATCCACTGAATAATCTCTTTATTGTCTGCATATTTTATCACAGAATGTGGAGATCTTCAAAGATACTTTTAACAGGATGTATGTTTTCATAAAGTTGATTGCGCCTTTATCGTATTATCAAAGATCTTGCTTCAAGCCGACCATCTTTAAGAAAGTATCTTTGGGTTGGAATTGGTCAAGAAATGACACCCTTTGATTTTGTAGGTTCGTTCCAATGGTAGTTACTACATTGAAGAACGTCCCTAATTTATAAAATATCACATACGATAATTGGATTTCCAACCTATGAGTATTAAAGGTATCATTCAAATGCTTATACATCTTTACTTGTGTGTTTGGTTTTATTGTACATTACATCTTTGCAATTTTGCTTTTTTGAATTTTGAATTTTTACTTTTGAATAAAACAAACTACATAAAAATCTTCCACTGTAGTAATAGTGTATGTACATTTATCTTCATAAATTTTATTTCAACTAGTCAAAGCGTGGATTATTTTTTAAATTATTAAACCACACCATAAAAAAAAAATCACTATTTCTTTCTTAGAAGAGTATTTAAAAATTATAGCTGAAGTGTTATTTTTTTCTTTTCGTGTTTAACAGATACTTTATTACTCAGATAACATTACTTACAAAGTAGAGTATTGTAAAATAATCCTACTTTTCTTCATGTGTAGGACAATGAGGAAGATTATGGAACCTGTTCTGGCTTGGTGCAGTACACACCAATTTACACATCACACAATGAAAAGGGAGGAAACACAGAGAAACATACGCTTTCCCAGGTAAGGATGCCTGCCCTCTGTCCCCCAGCCTCAGGTTACGTGTTTTAATGAATTCTTTAGGAGTATCTTGGACCATCAATATCTCTCTTACAAGAAAGTAAGCATTATTTATCAAGAAGAGAGCAATGGGCTGTGGGCCATCAGTGGAGAATGAGACATCCCTAATGAGAAAATCCCATCTTGATACAGACTTGCAATGCCCTGCACGTAATCCCGTATACCAAGTCACATCATAATATTACTAAAATATTAACTAGATCTACCACTGAATTCTGTGTGTAAGCTAAGGAATTTGGCCTTAGGACAATTCATGTCTACAAGATAGCTCAGCTTGTATGTACAGCTATTATAGCATCCACAAGGCCCAAACTACGAAACGCCACTGTTTCCAAGCCTTTTGCAAAAGGGATACCCAACTTGTGTTTTATCATGTCTTTGAAGAGTTCGTAGTCCAGTGAGTCCGAGAGACAGTTAAGTCTGTGGTTATGTGCAGTACGAACAATGTGACAGGGAGCAGCGTTAATAGAGTCCCTTTACTGCAAATATAAAACGGAGCCCGGACATGCAGCCATTAGAACAATGTGTGAGTTACTATACAGATGATCCTCGGCTTAAGATGGGGTGCCACCTGATGTGCTCACGAGAGGTTGCTGGTATTGCAACAGAAAATGCCCTGGGGGTAATTAACTTGTGGAACATCTTACCGAGCAGCACTCACTGTACATTGTAGTGTACCTGTGTGATATCATGTGTGACTGACGGGTCCATGTGTGACAGGCCCTGCGCCGCTCAGGACCACGAGAGAGTACTACTGCATTACCACTAGCTAGGAAACATTCTAAAGTTGAAAGATCACTTTTATTTAAAGTGTTACTGCTTTTCTCCATAGTAAACTTAAGAAGCCAAACCACTCGTAGCTGTGTGTCTGGTTTTTTGTTTGTTTGTTTGTTTGTTTGTTTTGTTTTTGTTTTTTTTCTAGACTTAGATATTTTATTTGCTATTTTGTTATTTAAAACTCCCATTCAAATGCTGATATTACTAAGACCATTGTCCCCGTGTGGCAAAGTGTTTAGGAAAATGCAATGTCATGTAGTATTTCGTTATTTAGAATAGGCTTCCAAGGATTTTAACCAATTGGACCTCGCATAACAAATTGCAGCTATCAGGATCTTTAGAAATTAGCTGTGTTCACAGCCAGGATGGGGCTCATGAAACAGTAGTGGCAGAAAAGCAGCTGCACTTTAAGGAAGGGAGGGTTTATGTGGCTCACAAGCTGTGGATGGCGGGTGTTTGGGGAAGCTCGTCACATTTCATGCACTGCAGGAAAACAGAATGGAAAGAATTAAGAAGTCGGATTTTTCTTTGGGCCAATAGCTCACAAATAATGACACAGAGACTTCATGTAATTGTGAAAGCTCTGCCTTCGCTTAGGCATGTCCCACATGCTCTTATTTTTTATTAATCTACATTTTACCATGTGGGGTTTACATTTCTTTCGTCATGCACCTCCTGTTTTCTCTCCATGTCTCCTGGCATCTCCTGACATCTATAGATTGCTCCTCCTTCTTTTTCTCTCTGCCTGGTAGTCCCGCCTATACCTCCTATTGGCCACTCAGCTTTTGATCACACCAATCACAGCAAACACCTTTACCCAGTGTAAATATCCCACAACAGAACACTGCTACTCAATTTTGCTTTTCCTTCCTAATTTGATCTGGGGTCACAGCCCATTGCTTGGTGGTACCCACCGTTCTAGAAAAGCTAACCAATATTTTAAGAATCCCCACAGACATGTCCAGAGTTATTTCCATGGGATTCTGAGTACTATTAATGGGGAAATCAAGATGAGCCTATGTGTCTGTCTCCTGTGTGTCTGTCTCCTGTGTGTCTGTCTCCTGTGTGTCTGTCTCCTGTGTGTCTGTCTCCTGTGTGTGTCTGTCTCCTGTGTGTCTGTCTCCTGTGTGTCTGTCTCCTATGTGTGTGTCTGTCTCCTATGTGTGTGTCTGTCTGCTGTGTGCCTGTCTGCTGTGTGCCTGTCTGCTGTGTATCTGTCTCCTGTGTGCTTGGCTCCTATGTCCTTGTCTCTTGACTGCTCTCAAGAAGCAGCATTTTAAGTTACTTCCAGGTACTTACATGATACTCACCATAGAAAACAGTTCTTGTTTTTATGGAGGAAAAAACCAGAACCTTTGTTTTCAATAGGATGCCTTAAGTTAGACACATTTCAATCACAGGAATGTTTTTTCCCAATATGAGAACTCCTCTTATCTTAATATTACAATTTTCCTTTCATAGCAGGATATAATATTTCTATTATAAATTACCAATTTCTGTTTTTGCATGTTGCGTGTTAATTTCTAGAAATGGATTTTTAAATTGTATGTACTTGATATACATGTTTTTATATACATGACAAAATTATTACATTTAAACAAGTTAACATATCTGCCACCTTCACAGGTAACTTTGTTCGGTGCATAAGAGTAGATTAGGCCTACACTTAGCAATTTCCCCGCATACATACCATACGTCACCATTAGACATGTGCGTTCCCCAGTGCATCTGATGGGAAAAGAGATAGATTGAAGTTGATTTGAAAAAGGAGCTTACTTTTGACATTTAGTAAATAACATAGATCCTTTGTCTTGCTTTCTGCATTTTTAATTAACAATATTCACATCATTTTCCCAGGATGCTGTAGGAATTGCAGATAATGTGAATAAAACATCTTCATTAATAAGTATAACAGGTACCCTATAATAATTGGTAACTGTTCATATGTACCCGTGTGTCCTGAGTGCCAGGTCCTTTGTAACAATGGCCCTATTTGACTTTCTTCTCTTGTGAAATTCCTGCCCTTGGTCACTGAACAACACCACGGTCACAAAGCAGGTACTCATATTCACTCGAAGTGGGGTGCTGCCTGCGACGTTAGCATATGATCTGAGAAGCAATGTGCCTCTTCTCTTATGAACAAGTCTCTCGTCAGTAACTCTGTAAGATGGTGTTTGTTTTGCTGTCAGCTACATTAAGAAATGACTCTGAATGGTCTTCTTTCATCCCATTCTGGGTCCATTGAATTATCAGACATGGGCCCAGGTGTAGAAAGAATGTAGCTTTTCCAGTTTCCAGCAAGACTTGCCCACGAAAGACTGGTATTCTTTATTTTTCAGCATATGCCGTGAATTGAAATGCGTTCATCTGGATTCTAAGATTGTGTCTTTATTTAACATAAGCAGAGTTTATAATCTGGGTGCCGTGGAGAAGAATTTAGATATCTCTGTCCCATTACTTTGCTTGTCATTGGAATAGACTGTGAATCCATAATCCACCCCCCCAACAAATAGTAATTTGTGTGCTGGCCTGCTAATTAGTATGGCTATTTTCTGTTTTGTTGATGAGGCTTAAATAAATGTCAAGGGTACAGCCATGAAGATCTCCCAATTAGGCTTCACATTTGTAAAACCCAGCCTTTTCCCTTTTGTGTGACGGTGACAGTTCTAACAGCCGCCCTAGCCTAACAGGACTCCAGGGAAAGCATCCTTCTCGGGTTTATTGAAAGTCGGCCAGTTTGGTCCAGTGAGAATATTGCTACTGGTCATGCTGTACAGTAGCTTTAATCCCACGTACTCACCTTTTGTCTGTCTGTCTGTCTATCTATCTAGTCAGTTTTATATAAACGGAATCCTGAAGAGTTAGTGAACAATATCAGACCATTAATTCTGACACATGGAACAGTCTAAAATGTATTAGGAAAAATTTTAAGAATGAGAGAGAAACCCTTTTCAATGATACATTTTAGTCTATAAACCTGAGCTAGGCTCCGTTTTAAACAGTATTAACCTGTCTTTGCTGAGACACGCGCGCACACACACACACACAGAGAGAGAGAGAGAGAGAGAGAGAGAGAGAGAGAGAGAGAGAGAGAGAGAGAGAGAGAGAGAGGGAGGGAGAGAGCTAACAGCTATTCTAGAGAAGTGGCAGGCGAGTGAAGACATATCAGGAGTCACTGTTAACAGATGGATGGCCCTAAGCACGGGCGAGGAGTTTCACTGTGACCAGACCTTGTGGAGGACTGAAGAAGCTTTTTGTTGCTGAGCCTGATTAAAACCTTGGCACACGGATCACTTTTAACTGTTTCATGCCTGGGACAAATGCCAATCCAGGAGAGTTTCTCCCTTTCTACCATCTAGGTTGTTTATATAATCTTGGCTGGAAAGACTGGCCTTTCCTCTGTGACGCGGTGTCACACAGTATGGTGTCTGTCACAGTGGTGGTGGCCACACAGCACGCCCACGATAAATACTCCCTAGGAAAGGAGTCAGCAACGGCAGTGGTTACAAATGGCAGGCGCAACGTCTGCTGTCCTGTTACCACCACATACTAGGGAACTGGTGGACATGTTTACATATGGAATAGTAGTTTCAAGCAAGAACGGTTCTTTCTTAAATAAGGGATAAGGATATTTTCATTCTAAAATACGATTGATAAAGATTTATTTTTCTCTACTCATTATGCTCAATTAAAATGAAATTTTGGTGTTTCCGTGCTTCTCTGTAAGTTCAATAGTTGACATTTTACAAACCATTTCTAACAGATTTGGATGGCTGTGACGAGTTTATAATGGATAAGTAGTGCACTTTTATCTTTTAAAAATGTGCCATGAAGATGGGCACATGTATATACACATACACATTTCCAGTTCACAGAGCCTGTAAGCAAATCATTTCCTAGCCACAGTTGTGGGGGGGGGGAATGTAAAGGAAATCCCACCATGTTATGCTTTAATGAATATGATAATTAGGCAGTTGACGCTTTGAAGCTGGTAAAAATGTATATTTTACACACAAAAGAAATTAACTTAGGTGCAACTTAAAATACAAACACTTAGATGCTCCTAAATTATGTAGCTCATAATATAGACAAAACAAGATACACGTGAGAAGTTGGTGTAGACATGGCAGTATATTAATGACAAAGTCTCCTTTGTAAGAATTCGGTGGACTCTGAAGTAAAATATAACTCTAATAACTTCCTGTTCAGCTAGCACAGGAAGTGTAAAAGGGTAGTATAGTTGCCACTAGTAGTGGCACACACCAGGAAAGTCACAACGATGTGGATAGCAAGGCAAGAAAAACAGGTGTGATGCTGTGAGTTGGAGAAGGGACGTGGCAGTAAATATTCAGAATACTTCGTCTTTAAAAGTCTTACCTAAGACGAATGACTTTTATTATTCATAGTTTGAGATTCCTCCCTTTCCTCCTTTCAAACCTTCCCTACCCACTTTTCTTCAAAGTGCTGTCTCCTTTTTCCTCCATTGTTGCTACTGTGCGTGCGTGCGTGCGTGTGTGTGTGTGTGTGTGTGTGTGTGTGTGTGTGTGTGTGTGCGCGTGCATATTCTCCTCAATGCCACCTACTCGGTCTGCATAATTTCACTCCTAATCATATAGTACGACTCATGTTTTCAGGACTGACCACGAGCTATTGATAAGCACTTGGTGTGCTGTGCCCTGGAGAAGCCTGTGTTTCCCTCCCAGCGTTCTTGCCTACAGTTCTCAGTGTGGCATTGAGCCCTCTTGGTTCTCCCAACCTTTGTCATGCCTATTGTCCTTGTCCTTGTTCTGCTCATGTTGAGGCAGACAGGTTGGCAAGTTTTTATGGATGTAGCCTCTGACATTAGTGAGAGACACAGCCTCAAACCAAATTCCCGGACCCTCTGACTCTAACAATCTTTCTGTCCCCGCGTCTGCGATGTTCCCTGAGCCTTGGGTGCTGGTGCTGTTTCATGGACGTGTGTATTGGAACTGGGCTCCACAATCCACACTTTGATAGGCTGTGGTTCCCATCTGCTGCAAAGAGAAGTTTTTGTTTGTTTGTTTGTTTGTTTGTTTGTTTGTTTGTTTTTGATGAGGGGTGAGGACTGTACATGTCTGTGGGGTAATTTAGAATGTAGCCAGAGTTTATGCTGATTGAGTTACGTGGCAGCTGTAGGTTCAACTCCAAGATTCATGACTTCATTAGTCCTAGGTAGATGGCTGGGTTTCCCTCTTGTTGAGCAGGAATTAACACCACAAGTAACTCTAACAAACTATGAGAAGTGACCATTTTTAATTTTATGTTTGTTTTGACTCCATGTTGAAGATACATACTATTAAGCTCAATTGAAATAACAGGGAAATCTTTTAAGAAACTTCAAATGATAAAACTTTTCTGAAATAAGTTATGTGGACATTGTCTAAATGAAAATACTCTATAGCAGAGGTAGAGTTCTTCACATTGTATTTAACCTAGTTTGTTCTATAGGTGATTCTCTGGTGAAATATACAGGTGCCATACTGTTAATTAGGAAAAAAATGTTATTTTCTCTGTTGGAGCAGTATTACTTCCAAAAGTTATATTGTTTCCAAAACACAAATAGGTTCTGGATTACAAGCATGACCTCTAGTGGAAGCAGTGTGCAATATCCCTTGTCCAGGGACACTGCTCAGCTAAGGGACAGCCAGTCCTTCCAATAGCTCTCCAGAATGTCACTTCTTCAGAACAATGCCAGTATATTGTAAAAGACACAATGGGAAAGTGTGTGTGTGTGTGTGTGTGTGCAAACTTTGAAAATTTTTAAGTTGACATTTTAATGTGATAATTTTATTTTTCAAACTATTTTGCCACAAATACATATTATAAAATTTTAAAACAAAAGTAGAATGTATTTAATTTTTCCATTTAGTAAATGAATGTCACCATTATAGACTTTATATAGAATCATGGAAAGTATATTTTTCCCTCTGTTTCCTGTCCTTTAATGTTTTAAGTCCCCCCCCCCATTACCTTTTTAACCTCTAACGACAGTTCTCTTTCAAAAATGCCAAGTTTTTGGAACCTCTGTACACAAGTTCGTCTTTTCTCGCATGAATCCGAGGATAGGAAATGATGCCTCTCCCCTGCCCTGGGTTCTCTATGGCGTTGCTTTGGGATTTGTCAGAGCTCAGCGCCAGTGCTGGTGCGGGGAAAAGCCAGTCTGTCCCTCATAGTTGCTCTTCCCCCTGTCCAGGATCCTCAGCTAGATTGCCGCTTCTCAAACGGTGGCTGATTTGTTCTCCTTCCCTAAGGTATTTAAAGTTTAAGTGCATTGCTTTTCTGCTAACTAGTGATTTCTTGCACCGAAAGCTAACTAAAACCGCTGGTAAGATTTGTGTTTTCAGATGTTAGACGCTAACAAGGTAATGGGATTTCCGACAGCTGGTTTCACGCAGCAGATGAAAAGCTCCTAAAAGCGGGCTCAGAAACACCCAGTTTGAAACTATGTTACCAGTGCCTAAGTGGGTGATAGGGATCCTCCTTCCACCCTTGCCTTGCTTTAGAGACAGCCACCAGAGCATTGCCACTGGGCAGAGCTGTTCATACAGCCTCTGAACAACAAGGAAGAGTGATAAATACTCAGTGCCTTGGGTGACTATTTTGCCAAGCCATGGGTCAGTTCTGATTTCTTATATTCAGTCTTTCAACTCTAATACCTAATGATGTTTCAGTTAAAAAGGAAGGAAGGAAGGAAGGAAGGAAGGAAGGAAGGAGGAAGGGGAAGGAAGGAAGGAAGGAAGGGAGGAAGGAAGGAAGGAAGGAAGGAAGGAAGGAGGGAAGGAAGGGCACCCCAGTCTGACAGCTGGGAAAGCAGTATAGGACAGACCCAGACCCCCTGGAAGTACGTGGATGTCAGTCAGGACCCTGGGCAATATGGGGCCTCTGGTAGTGGATCAGTATTTATCCCTAGTATACGAATGGACTTTGGGAGCCCATTCCACATAGAGGGACACTCCCTCAGCCTAGACACTTGGGGGAGGGTCTAGACCCTGCCCCAACTGATATGACAGACTTTGAAGACTCCCCATGGAAGGCCTCACCCTCCCTGGGGAAGAGAAAGGAGATGGGATAGGGTTTTGGGGGGGGGAAGATAGGGGAGGGTGGGAGGGTGAGGGAACTGGGACTGACATGTAAAACAAGTTTGTGTCAAATTTAAATTTAAAAAAAAGGGAAAAGAAAGGGAGGGAGGGAGAGAGGGAGGGAGGGAGGGAAAAAAGAGAAGAGTCCAGCTGAATTGAAACGAGCCTCTGCCAATGCCCTGGCCGTGAGCTGTGGGCAGAGTGGACACATCGTTGTGCAGAATTCCCTTCAACTCTTGACCACCGCTGTAAGCTCCCTCACAGCCTCCAAGGCCATGTCTCCTCAGAACCCCTGTATTGTCACACCTGCCAGTTTGGCTTCCGTACTTCCCTTTAGCTTCCCGAGGAGCATTCTGCACAAATGCGCGAAGATTGCTTCCCAGACTTACACGTTCACCCTCTGCGCGTCAGCCTCGTCACTTATTAGGTGGGGATGGAAAGATCCCAGCCTTCATAGGACAACAAACACAGACAAGGACACCAGCCCTGCCCTAGGGATGGTTTGTGAGCGTAAACGTCTTTCCTAACCTCTCTAAGCCTGGTGAGCTGTTAAATGGCGGTAGCCGCGGCCACCTCCACAGATTATCATGAAAATTCTGGTTTTGTTACACACATTGCTTCCAATATTCACAAGTCAGTTTCGCATTAGGTGGTGTTTCCCCTTTTATTTATAGTAACAATGCAATGGGGGGGGGAGGGCGTGATATCTACCCTGGGCTGGAGACGGAATGAACTGGATAGCATCGCTCAGCCGTAGGGTGTCCCACGCCTTATTTTCTTCTTAATGTTTTCCATTTCACTTGTCTTGCTCTTCTCTCGTTCTGTGTTTTATTCAGCTGTGGTCATTTCTTGTGACCTGTTTGAAAGCGCACCGTTTCTTTGTTGAATCTGCTAATGAATCCATCAGAACTGTTTTTCATCTTTATAATAATGCTTTGGGTATTTTTTTTTTCCTATCAGTTCCTCTTGACTCTTTAAAAAAAAAAAAATCCTATTGCCCATTCTTACTCATGCATTGTTATCTGTTCCGTGTCTCTTGTTCCTAGTAGAACATCGGGCCTCCTGTGCAGAGGGCCTTAGTTCTTCATTCTAGAATTAAGCATGCTTTTCCTTTTGTAATGGTATTATTATTATTATAAAAGCATATGCCCATCAGAATTGGGTTTTGTTGATAACCATATCAGTGGGATGAGATTATCTTCTATTTGGTACAATACTTTGGAGAAAGTTGTACGCTCTCTCATTTTTCCTGGATCATCCAAAGTTTTCTATAGTCCTTGTCTACCCGAGCCACGTGGGACCAGTCTGCACTTGGCCCTGGCCTTGTAGCTATTTTGTGCTCTGATGCAGCCACTGTCTTAGGCAAGATGTGGCCCCCTGTGCCTCTGGTGCCTCCAGAGCCTCCGACACAGGCTGTTTAGCAGCTCTGTTAGCTCATCGTTGTCCTTGTGACGGATACCTCAAAGCAGACATTTAACAGGAGAGGCTCATTTTAACTCCTGGTCTCAGAGATCTCACCCACACCATTGCTCTGGGTCCACATTAGGCAGCGTATCAGGACAACAGATGAGTCTGGCAGAGGCTGCTCACCTCCTGGCAGCTCGAAATTTTAGAGCAAGGAAGGGGCCCCGTCTTCATGGGGCACATCGCTGTGACTGACTTCCTCCTGCCGAATCTCACCAACTGAGATTTCCGGCCCCTCCTGAGAAGCACCTGCGGCCTGGCCAAATCTTCAACCCCAGGCCTATAGAGGACATTCCTGTCCGATCTGGAGCCACACACCCCCTTTTCCCATGGCGTACGAGCTTCTTTTATCACGCCTTTTCTCAGGGGTAGGGGTGGGAGAGTTCCCAGGTCTCTCCCCAAGGCTGGTAGAGAATTTGCTCCTCCACTTGGGAAGAGTTTAGCTTTCTGTGTGAGTGTCATGGCTGCATGGTGCAGCTGCCTCTCCTCTGTCCTGAGACCACGGCGGGTCTTTCTCCTCCTGGAATGTGTGTGGGAAACACTCCTCCCTTCCTGGTCTGGAGACTCCCAGCTGCCCCGAATTGACAATGTTAGCCCATCCTTGTCCGTTATTCAACGCTGTATTAAGCTTTCAGCAACTCCTAACCTCCTCGAATGGCAGCTCATTGCCTTGTGCTGTGCCTTCTGATATGTGAAGCCCGGTTTACTTGGTTACTGTCAATCCGGTCTCCTTCGAGATTACAAAGGAATTACAGTTTACTTTTCAGGTCATCTAGTCTTTGCCATAGTCAGGATGGGGGGAGTGGAATTCTCCAGAAGATTGGAAGCGAAGGAGTCAAAGTATGAGATTGTCGGCTGCGGGCCTGTAAGGTGGGAATGTTACAGGATGGAAAGTACATGGGCGGCGACAAGTAAACGTAGAGAACGAGGAGCATAAGCCCCAGAGTGAGATGGCTGCAGATGGAAGGGGGAGGACCCTTGCATTGTCAGGACCTTGTCAACAACTTCACAGCTGCCCAGCCCCGCACTGCCACCCTCTCAGGACTGACACTGTCATGCTTCCCTAAGACCTGGGCTCTGACCTGGCAACAACAGGTACCCTGAGCTCAGTTCGTTTGATCTCACCAAGCATGTGTCTTGTTAGTCCTTCTAGTCCCCAAGTGCACCAGCAGGAGGCTCTTCGGGCCTCGGGCCTCAGAGCTGGTGTCCTGCCTCACTGTGTACTGCCCTCTGCGGCCTTGGTACCCCCGTCCTGCCTGCCCTCTGCGGCCTTGGCATCCCCGTCCTGCCTGCCCTCTGCGGCCTTGGCATCCCCGTCCTGCCTGCCCTCTGCGGCCTTGGCATCCCCGTCCTGCCTGCCCTCTGCGGCCTTGGCATCCCCGTCCTGCCCTCTGCGGCCTTGGCATCCCCGTCCTGCCCTCTGTGGCCTTGGCACCCCCGTCCTGCCCTCTGCGGCCTTGGCACCCCCGTCCTGCCCCCTGCGGCCTTGGCATCCCCATCCTGCCCCTCCAGGTCTCCCGTCCCCACCCACACCCCACCCTGGCAAGAGTTTGAGCCCAGGCTGCATTTTTAGCCTTATTAGCATCGCTCGCCATCTAGCGATGCCAAGGGTAACTGCAAGTTTGCCAGGCTCTTTGGTTTGGGCCACTTGGCAGTCTGGGCGCCTTCCAGAAGGCACAGCTGAGAAGGTAGCGTTTGTCCTGCTGTCACAGCTGGAGTGAGTTCTCTCGGGGCGCTGAGTTCTGGGCGTGTGTGACTCAGTCCTTCTCTGTGCAACCCTGAGTGGTGTTCCTCCGTGTGATCGCTCCCTGTCTCCACAGGTCTTTATTTCACTCGGGGTCTACCGACGGGCTCAGCTCCAGGAATTTCCACTCCGTACCGGTAGACTTCCTTCTTCAGGGTTTTAACCTTTTCTCCCTGGCACAGCAAGCCACCCTTGGCATGAGTGCCGACTTTGTGAATTTTCACACACACTGGCTGTGTACTTCACGTTTTCACAGAAGCAAATCGTACCTCACAATTATATATGTTCAGAATCGAGGCGTTTGACTAAGATTCCTGATGCTCAGTTCAGAGTCTCATTTTCAATTGGTTTCTAAGCCATAGAAGCTTTGCCTGCTTTATATTCTTCCCCCAGATGTTTATTTTTTTTTTCTGTATTTAATTGTGTGCATGTGTGAAGGAGGCCAGAGGCATCGCTTGCCTCTAGAATAACAGGCAGTTGTGAGTCAACTAACATGGGTGCTGGGAACTGAACTCTGATCTCCTGTGAGAACAGCACATGCTCTTAACCACTACGCCACCCAGCCCCCGTTTTACATCCCAGAGGGGTACCTTTCCTGCCCTACCCTGTCCTGTGTGTAACTCTGGAGTGAGTAGTGTTGTCTTTGGAGTAGGTGTGTTCCTCATGTGCAGGAAATACATATTTTTTTTTATTTATAGTATATGTTCTGTGGAAGCAGTAAAATGCATATAGTTGGTGCTTCCTGCGTGTTTATGGGATGAAGAAATGCTACGAACTGAAAGAAAACCGAAGCCTTAACTTGAAGAGACACTGTGCAGGACCAACTTTCACTCAGTTCTCAGAAAGTATTTGAGCCAGCGGCTTCCTGTCGCTCGGCATTACTGGGGGCTGTGAATCTGGCTCTGTCTCTTTCCTGCCTCTCGTCCATGCTCCCCACATTTCCCTGCAAAAGCTATTGGACCTCTGTGTAACCCCAAGAGTTCCATATACCCAGGGGTCCTTTCAGTGTGTGTGTGTGTGTGTGTGTGTGTTTCAGTGTGAGAGTGCCACCTAGAGAGAAAAGGGGGTAACTGCAAGCTGTAATGGCCCACGGCTAACCAGAAGGTTCCGTGTTCTCCCTGATTGTCCCAAAGGAGCGACTCTGTGTGTTTGTTTGCCTCTTCTCGCCATCTCCTTAACCCCTGTGACCTTTCAGAGCCCGGGGAAAGGGATCCTTTTTGCCCCCAGGTTAGGTCAGTTCCTAGTAAGAGCTTCCGTGGCACTGATAGCTTAGGAGAGGCTGATGTGAGTCATACCTTTTATGCCGATGGGAGTGATTACTAGTGAGTTTAGTTTGTGTTTACTAGACTGACACCCACAAGGACACGGTCCTAGTTCCGGTTCGTTGTGATGCTCCTCCGTGTAGCCTAATACTTGTCACAGAAAGATGTCCCTTGGTCTTCACCGAGTGAATGGACACAGTGCCTGTCATGTCAGCCAGGACTGTGCTGGATGGGTGTATGTCAGCCTGACACACTAAACTCAGCTGAGAGGAGGGAACTCAAGGCCAGGCCAGGCTGTGGGCAAGCCTGTAGAGCACTTACTAATTAGGGATTGATTGGGGGCCTGGGCTGTGGAGCCATTGTGGGTGGAGCCATGCCTGGGCTGGTGGTCCTGACTGCTCTGAGACAGTGCTGAGCAAGCCATGAGGGACAAGCCAGTGAGCCGCACTCCTCTGTGGCTCCGCATCAGCTCCTCCTTCCAGGCTCCCACCCTGCTTGAGTTCTGACCTGACTCCCATCAGTGATGAACTTATTATTAGCTATGGGTGCTTGCCACATTAGCTCTTACGACTTAGATGAACCCGATTCTCTTAATCTATGTTTTGCCTTGGGGCTCTTTGCCTTTCTGTTATTCTGTGTCTTACCCCATGTCTGCTGGCTGACTGGCCCCAGATCTGGTCTTCCTCTCTCCCTCCCTCATTCTCTTCTCCTGAGCCTGGACTCCTACTGCTACTTTCTCTACCTCTAGCCCACCCACCCCTCTCCTGCCTAGCTACTGGGTGTTCAGCGTTTTATTGGACCAATCGGGTGCCTTAGGCAGTCAAGGTGAAACAAACTCAACACTTCTTTGCATTGTTAAACGAAAGCAGAATAGATAAATGTAATATATCTCCACATTGTGAAACAAATGCAGCATTGTAGCTTGTTTCCCGCCAGCCCGCCCGCCGCTAGTCTGGGACGCCGGCCCCAAATAACACTCTGAGACTCTGTGTTTGATACAATCCTGTTGGCCAGTTGCTATTATTGTTTATGGGCTAGCTCTGTCTTAATTATTAACCCATTTCTACTTATCTAAGTATTTCCACGTGGTCATCTTATCGGAAAGCCGCCACCAGCATCTTCTTTCTCCATGTTTTATGTCCTGACTCCTCCTAACTACTTCCTCTTTCCTCCTCCTACTCTCCTAGTTTCCTATTGGCCTATTACGCCTACCTAGTTTCTTATTGGCCAACAGGGCTTTATTAATTAACCAGTATGAGAAACATATTTACAGAATAGCATCTCCCATCACAGCATAAACGAATTGCTTTTCATAGTTAAAGCAATATTCCATAACATAAACATGTGAGCATGTCTTTGCCCAGTTAAAGTCCCATTACACAACATTCAGTTACCTTTTCTAAACAGCACAAGTCCACCCGGCCACTACAGCGGGCAGAGTCCTCCTGCATCGATTGGCAGTTAAGGGCCCTCCTGCATGAGGTGCACACAGGCTAATCTGATGAAGACAATTATTTTCTTGTTCCATCTTCCCACGTGTCGCAAGTTGGCAGCAGGGTCAGCCTTGCAGAAACCAAGGCACCCATGAGATGAGAGAGAAGCAATCCAGAGGGCAGTACATAGACACCCAGAAGCAAGGAGGGCAGATAGTGCAGGCACCAGCTATAGCAACTGTGTCTTCCTGGCACACAGGTTAACAGCCACAGAAAGGAAAACAGCTCTCAGTCAGTTTTACACGTGTTTCTAAGATTCTATGAATAACGTTTGTAACGTACACTAGTTAGCAGCAGCTCCAAGGAGATACACTCAGATTTCCTTTTGATGTTCGTGTCATGGGACTCAAGAGTTACACAGATTGTATAAGGACTTTTCAAGTCAAAACTCAAAGATGGGACATTTTGAACACCAGCTGAAACTATGGTGGGTTGAAATGTACCAAATATGTACAAGCCATGACAATATTAAAAATAACCTTACATTGTGATCATGATCCCTTTAGAGACCTCTGGGGCAGTGGCTCTCAACTCTGGAAATAAAAGAACATATCAATAACTTACTCTGCTTTTATTTTATTTTTTATTTTTTGTCTACATTGTATGTTGGTACAGTGCTAAATAGCAAAGTTGTTTATAGCACACTAACAGGTAAAAAAAGGAATTAATAATCACACAACCCCTAATGAGAAATGGACCCATCAGTGGTTAGGATAGGTGAGCGGACTATTAAGGGAAAATGTCAGGGGGTAATTTGAAATGAGTGGACAGGCTGGCCACACCCAAAGCCACACCCAAAGCCATGTCTTAGAGTTATCAACATTGAACATCGCATGCCTACCAATGTGCAGTATAAAAATGCATGTCGCCAACCATGGCTTATGCTCGCCAGAAACAAACATCAGTTAGGCAGGGATGGAATCTAAGCCACCCCATGAGCTGCCAGTATAACATGTTCTAAGGCATAGTCGGCACAAAAGAAAATGGGGGGAATGGATATGGACTGTTTAACGAAGAGGATTAAAGGATAGTTGTTAATTTGTAGATGACGGATTGTTTAAGTTGTGTTAGACAGAAATCTTTGAGCTGGGAAGGTGGTTCCGCTGCTTTTGTGGAGGATCCAGGTTCATCCCCACAACTTCCTGGTGGCTCACAGCACTCCAGTCCGTAGCTAAGTTCTGACTTCTGCAGGCACCAGGCATGCTGTGTTGCATGTACAGACCAGCGCTCATAAGATAAGCTAAATCTTTAAAAACAAGTACTTGTTAAACACACGTAGCTAGCGCTGGCCAGGCAGCTGGGCAGGTGAAGGCCCTCGCTGCCAAGCCTCGAGATCTGAGTTCAGTTCTTTAAGTCCTGAGGACCCACATGGGAGAAGAGCAGAATCAGATCCTCAAGGCGACCTCGGATTCCCACGTTTACCGTGGCATGCGACCTCGGATTCCCACGTTTACCGTGGCATGCGACCTCGGATTCCCACGTTTACCGTGGCATGCGTGTGCATACAATTACCCAGTCAACACACACATTTTACATCCCACGACACCTAATAAACACATACTGCAGCATCTCTGGGTACGCACGGTAAGCTGCCACTGTGATGATCTGGTTCCTCAGACCCAGCGCTGACGTCACCTAAGCACTTGTCACAAATGCAGGAATTCAGGCCCCCGACGCTCCAGAACCGGAGCCTGTGTTCTGTGGCATTCTAAGCTGCCTGGGGTTTTATGTATACGTTTAGAATTAAAAGCATGCTCTTAGGCCTTGTGGGGGGAAGGGAGAAAGAAGGTAATAAAATTGGCAGCTCTTGATAGTTCTTAAAATTACGTTGATAACTGCATTGTGGATCTATGACCGATACTAAATCAGATACACTGGTATCAGAAACTGACCGTCCATTCCTGTGTCTATTTCCAGTTATTACTCGAGGAGCTAGGAAGTGTTAAGTTTTTGTTTTTTTAAATACTACTTTGCCTCTATTTCTCCTTGTTCTAATTTGTCAGGTTGGTGAATGGCATTCGAGAGATTTGACAGCATATTTCTTTTATACGTATTTCTTATGAAATCACACTGCCATTTTTAAAATAGCTAAGGGCACGTATATTAAATCGGTAACTCAATTTATTGTCAATTTTTCTTTCCAGACACACTTGAGAAGGCCTCATAAGAGCCTCGATGGTGCCCTGTATGATGATGACGATGACATCGAACGATCAAGCAAGTGAGTCTATCACTGCGTCGTCCTGTCTAAGGGCGGGGCTCACTGGCAGGCAGCACTGTGTCATCCTAAGGGCGGGGCTCTGGCAGGAGTTAGGCACTACTAAACTTCAGGTTCGGATCGCTCACAATGGTCGTCAACAAACGGAAATGATACTCAGTGCAGCGCTGTGAGGCATGGGGCTTTGGAGAGGGCCAGGCAAGATAAACTTGAAATGCTTGCTTTTGGGGAACAGAGTTATCTGTAGAGGGTTTTCAAGGAGTAGAAACAGAGACAGGGTGAGCACGAGCTCTCACCTCACTCTGAAAGGAACAGAGATAACAGTCATTTGGAAACAGACTGAGCTGAGGGACAGGCTCAGGTGAAGTACCATCCCGGGAGAGAAATGTGGAAGTGTGTTATGTAATGCAAAAATAGGGAAATTATACAACGGTTTTAGCCGTTTTAAGATCCACATTAAAATAGACATTCTCCACATGCAATAAACCTTTCTATATGAGGGAGTATTTATTCTTTTCTAAGACAGATGAGAAAAGGAAATCAATATGAAATATGGAACGTAACTGTGGAATGTTGCAAACTTTCCAAGTGTTCAATCTGATGAGGCTGATGAAAGGCCTGGCTTGCGGTTGGTTAATGACTTCATTTGTTTGCTCTTAACGCACGTGCGCAAGTTTTTTCTGTATGTGAAGTAGATGTGAGCATCACTGTAGAGTCTGGCCACGGACTGATTGTAGTTTTTATTTCTGTCCTTTGTCCCTCGCTGTCCTCAAACCTGTCCTGCCCTCCCGCCTCAGCCTCCACAGTGCTGGAATTAAAATCTTCCGCCCCCCCCAACCCCATCACTTTGTTGTAGCCCTGCTGAAACACCGAGTGAATGAAGTCAGTGAGCTGTTCAGACGCAGCCTGTGTGGGTAAATGCTGACTGCTGCACCCCCTGTCCCCTTCCAGGGTATCTTCCGAAGA
Source organism: Cricetiscus sungorus (assembly GCA_030556225.1). Classification (NCBI taxonomy): domain Eukaryota; kingdom Metazoa; phylum Chordata; class Mammalia; order Rodentia; family Cricetidae; genus Cricetiscus; species Cricetiscus sungorus. Next base: position 2,775,609 of record JANBXA010000367.1, on the reverse strand, counting down.
CGGCGAAGAAACATCCGCTTATTTCTACGAGAGCGACGACTCGGTTGAAGCAGGAGTGAAGGCTCCTTACTCGGGTGAGATGGACCTGCTGGGAGAAATCCTGGACACGCTGAGCACACACAGCTCCGATCAGGGCAAGCTGGCGGCTGCAAAGAGCCTGGATTTCTTCAGATCCATGGATGACATTGATTACAAACCCACGGTGAGTTGAGTTTCACTTAGGGCGTTAAATGAAAACACTCTTGCTCTCTGTGCTGGCCTGATCTTAATTTATAGAAGCATTTAACCTCTAGGAAGGAAGGTACACAAACTTCAAACTATGGTAACAACTTCATCCTTATGAATCATGTCTTCTGCTAAAATCGCCACCGTATTCACGCCCTGTATCCGCCCACTCCCGAGTGGGAGCCACTAACTGGCACCCTCCTCCACCCGTATTCCCACCAATTTCATACTCATCCTTAAAGACCTTTTACGTGAAAAACCATAGTGAACATGTCCGTTAGAATCTTTTCTCCTATTTCCTTGCTCCAACAGTTTTAAATGCACTGAACTAAGGGCTTGTAAAACTATGAGGTGGCAGGACCTGAGTGGGGCCCCATTCCGTCTGCTGAGAACCGCAGTGCGACATGAATGTGACACCTGACAGCCAGGGTTTGTCACCACCCGACTCCCCTCGTGCCTGTCCATGGTGTGGGCCGCACCCACATTCCTGGCTAGGACTTAGGCGCCTCACTCACCTTCAAGGCAGAAATGAAGTTGCTGCAATTTATTACAAGTTTCTCAAGTTGTCCCCTCCTTTCCCAGAACAAGTCCAATACGCCCAGTGAGAATAACCTGGCCCTGTTCTGTGCTTCCGGTGACCAAGGAGAGTGGCATCTCGGGCAGGACGACAGCGCCCTCTACGGCAAGCACCTCCCTCCGTCCCCCAGAAAGAGGGCTTCCTCTGGCGTGCTGGCCGACTCTCTGTTTGTCCTGAAGGAGGAGAACAGTGAGAAGTCCCTCTGTGCCGACAGCATGAGTGGCCCCGCTGCGGTGGACAAGCCAACTTCAGGACTGGGCTCCCAGCCAGCCTCCCCGGAGCCTCCTCAAGCGGTCGAAGGAAAAGCAGAGGCAAAGGAAACACTAAGCCAGGCATCGGGGCTACCCAGCCTCGGGAACCGCCAGTCCACCTTTGTCCCCTGGGAGAAAGCAGGGCGAGAGCATACGGCGCCCCCGGGAGACGGGGGGCTGCTCCAAGAAGTCGTGTTCTTGTGTCACATGCCAAGCGGCTTGCAGCAAGGGTTAAACATTTCAGAGGAGGAGAGAAGTGCAAACCAAACTTAGGGTCAGTGGCTGGCCTCTCGGCTTCTCCAGAGACACGTGGGACTAATTCCCCCGCAAACAGAACCACTCATAGGAATGAAAACCCTCACTGCTGTTCAACCGTTTTCCCTTGGAACGCTTCCCCATCTGGTCATCTCACGGAGCCGTGTTATCTGTTGGTTTTCCGCCGTAAAATGAGTTCTACTGTGCTGTTAAATCAGGTACTAATGTGTATGTAGGCTGAAAGTGTGTTTTAAACAAGCTTTCCCAGTATTTGGTGCTTAATGCCGTTTATTTTGTTTAAACTGTGTGTGCGTATGTAGCCATACATATAACCAGTAGTTACTGTGCTAATCTGGTTGAGCATAAACTGATCAAGGCGTCAAAACTGGTTTAAAAAAAAAAAAAAATAGCCCGAAGCTGATGAAACTGTTAACCCACTAATTGCCTTAATCTTCCGGTTATGTTAAGCGTCCAAATCATGCGTGTGTTGCTACATCCAGACCTTGAAAGAGGAGTTATCTTGTCTTTCAGAGCAATAATGCCTCTTTCTATCTCAGAACTAAGCTCACCTTTTTTTCTTCTCCAAGTTTAAATGCTTTCTCAGTGGAACTAATTTCCTTTTATAAAGGCACCGCAGCCATGCTCTGCAAACGATGTAAATGTGCATATTTACGTTTCACTCAGTGACATATGTGGGATGCTGAGTTCAATGTGAAGTTCAGAGCTTCTGTTTACAAAGAAAGCCACTCAGACCACGCTCAGTCTCTGCGTGCCAGGGCCACCGCGGTCGGCCGGCCCTGAGAAAGGCAAACGCCCAGCAGAGCACAGTTGTCCTCTTCTCGTAACTGATTGGCCGTGAAGATGCTCATAGCCTTACCTTGTGTTTGCTTTTTTTTTAAACAATTAGCTTTGTACTTTAAATGTTCTAGATTTTATAGAAAAATGCCAAGATGGTACTGAATTCCCACCTACCCTGGCTCCCGTTTCTGCTACGGTTAGTATCGTACGTTGGTACGCTACATTTGCCACAGCGTTGATATGCTACGTGGTATTCCAGAACTCTGGCTTTCTCTGGTGTCCCCTTTCGGTCCCACTATTCCATCGGAGTTCTAAATTACGTTTGGTCTCTCGCCGTGTCTGCTGGGTTCCTCTTCCCTCTAGCTATTTTTGGTTTTGATGACCTTGAAATTTTCAGGAATTTGGTCAGATGTGCTGTTGCCCAGCGGCCGGCTCCTAGAATCTGTCTGCTATTTTTCTCATTATCACACTGGGATTATAGATTCGAGGGAGAAGATCATAGAAGGAAAATGCCATTTTCACAGTGTCTTAAGGGGTGTCTGCTGCAAGCTACTCCTTGTAGTATTGAGTTTGGACGCCTGCTGGGAGGGAGGGAGGGAGGGAGGGAGGGAGGGAGGGAGGGAGGAGGGCGGGCACAATAGAATTATTCAGGGCAGAAGAGTATCAGAATAAATCCTTTGGAATTCATTATGGGACTTGCCCCCCCCCCGTTACTGTGCAGCTTTGGAGTGAACCTAAAAAGGTTACAGATCACTCACACCGCACTGGTGGCGTGGGAAGTTCATCTGTACCTTCTCTGCCTCTGTATGCTCCCAATCATGTCTTTTTTAGTGGGGAAAAATGGTTGCAAAACCACTTAACCTCAACAAAGGCCGTGCTCTGAAGTATTTATTTCAGGAATAGAATTTAACCTCAGATTTTAGGAGATTTGTTTAATATACTGCTTAAAATATTTATGCAGGTCATAAACAAAGTGAACAAAACTGCATGCCAAACTATAAATAGTTTGACTTGAGGTAATTACTCACTCACTTGTAGGGGAAGATGGAGCTTGTCCTTATGAGGACAGGGTCTTCGTGGAAAGCTATGTGTAATCCTTAGTTTGTACACAAGAATATGACTCAAGGTTGTCAGGTTTTACCTGTAAGTGTAAATACAGGTAAAATCCCAATTTACTGGAATAAATAATAGAGGGGAGCCACATATCAGAAGAGCTGTTTTAGTAGGAAGAAAAGTAAGTGTGGTGATTCCATTCCTGGGCAAGCATTCCGACATAATTCCTGACCAGAATGCCGAGCCTGTAATATGAATTGTGAAGTGAGGTCTCTGTTTCCCCTTCAGAATGCATTGTCTAAAGGGTGACGGCATCCTGAGTGCAGCATCGAACGCTGGCTTCCAGCCCATAGCCTTGATAAACCCACGGCCACAGATTCCTAGTTCTCCCCCTTGAGTCAACCCATGAGATGTTCCACTGTAACACTAGGCTGTTTGAAAACACGTAGCCCCTCACAAACAATGTCTTAAGACACTTTAAAGTGATCTGTGCCTTACTCTAACAAGCAAAGCGGCGGTGACCTCACTCTGTGTTAAAAAGAAAGAACAAAATTGCACACACTGTTCTTGAAAAACGTTCAGAAAACTGGAAGCAAGTGTTGGTGCTTCGCACCATTAAAACCTTGAGTATTGGAAGTCAGCTTTTAAACGCAGCTTCCCAGCGTAATGGTGGATACGGCAAGAAGTAAGGGACGCTAATAGGCTGAGTTCTGAAATAAACCAAAGTAGTGTCTTTGCTTTGCCCAAACCAAGTTCCGTGCTATTCGAAGTCAGCTTTTCTGCTTGTGCTGTCATTTTACACACTGAGTACCAGCCAACTGGAGCCCCCGAGCCAGCTTTTCAGAGGAGCTGCTGTTGATTAAGTTGTGGCTTCCGCATCTTGTGTTTTAGGCGCCTCCGAACCAAGCCGCCCACAACTTGCCTTTAGCTTCACTTAGACTTTGCACCCATGGCGGGTCAGGGGGCTGAAGACAGAAGGATACATTTAGGAGCTGCAGTTTTGTTAAAGTGAAGGTGTTGTTGTTGAGTGGCATTTTGTGTGTGTGTGTGTGTGTGTGTGTGTGTGTGTGTGTGTGTAATTGCCTAATTTAGCCTATCTTATGCATCAGATTATAGCTTGATTATGTTTCCAGTTCAAAACCAGTAACTCCTTCATTGAGAAAAATACTTACCAACTTTTTTGTGCCAGTCAGAGAGAAAGGAAGCAAACAATTATTTACCCAGCCCCGGGGAGCGAATTAAAAGGGAAAGGAACTGTAGATGTTAAAACAATAATAATAATTAGTAATAATAAAATAGAGTAAGGATGCACTTTGCTTAGATGGTACTAGCTCAAGAGCAACCAAGGATGTATGTTCTAAGTACAGAGTCATTCACTTTTCTGGTAATTATGTGGGCTACCACAATGCTGCTAACTTTTCCACAATGAAGGACGGATTTGGAGACGCCGCAGGGCTAAGTCCTTGCTACGGCCATCCATGTGACAGGACGTCCCTTTTCAGTATGGATGGCCCCTTCCCCAGTTCAGGGGTAACTTAGGGCATATAGACCGGGTCCCATCATGTTGATGGGGGTCCAGTTCTTAGACATCTTGTTAACAGCACCTTCTAGAAACAGCCCTGATCTCTTTGGTGGAAGTCATCCGTAAGTGGCAGTGCTGTGGGATCCTTTGCTGACATCTAATGGTGTGACCATGAAGTACTTGTTCAGCAGCAGGTGACTGCGAACATTCCCAGGACAGGTCCACCACTTTCATGAGAAAAGTTTCTCAGGAGAACCGCACCGTTTGCTGTCAGTAACCCTTGGATCTGAGACGATATTTGGAAATCCAAATCCAAACCCAGGTGTGTAGTCTTCCCCCAAGCATCTCCTAACGTAGGTAGTCATTTTTAGGAACCCAGTCCTCTAACAAGCAGCCCAGAGTGCTGTCCCTGCCTGTTTTTTAAAGTCTAGGAAGGCAGCCCGTTGATGTTATAATTTAATTAAGAAATAGGGAAATATGTATATTGAGACAGAAACATTTTATTTTGAAATATAGTATTTTGTGCAATATTTTTCTTGTGTAATTTAGTTTATATAAATAAGCTTTTTTTTTTTTTTTTCTGGCAGATGCCTTAAGGTCATGTCTTTCAGTATTTGCCTAAAACTGTATGTAGCCATGTTCTATGTGATTTCAGAAAAAAAAAAAAAAAATTGTTTCTTTCTATTGTTAGCAGAAGTGTTTTTTGTTTATTTAAAATAATTGTGGAGATTGCATTATTGTATCATAACTAACTTCATCAGCCACAATAAATATGCAATAAGAAAACCTTGTACCTTGGATTAGTGTTGACAATACCATTACTTTAACAGAAACTTTGTGGTACGAAATGCTGATTCTGTGTGTCTGCAGTTAGCAGCCCTCCGCTTTGAGCCACGAGAATCTTAACAATGTATTTATGTGATAACCACGTACGTAGATTCTAACACCCCTTGTCACGGAGTCTTTGTTGAGGCTTGTAAAGGGCATTGCCAATACCTTTTGACTGTAAATTAAGTTTTTTTTTTTTTTGTATGATGTACAGTTTGTTTAGCCCGAGAGCTTCTATAGATTTCTACTTTTTATTATACTTGAATGAGGCATAAAGCACTGTGGGAAATTTGTAACTCTGGATGCAATATGCAGTTATACCAAAAATAAAACAAGGTACCGAACAGCAATGCTGATGGAATGCTCTATAGTCCAGGAGTCGGTGTTTCTCAACTTTTTAGGCAAATGAAGTAATTAAAGATGTGCAGTCTTTTGTCTGCGCGGTATAGTCACAAAAGATTACCTCTTCTCTGTGTCAAAGCTACAGGTCCTTTTTAACTTGTGTCTCAGTCCTACGATGAGGGCCATCCATGATCCCACCTCCGATGACATGATGTTTAGGACAGAACAAATCAACTACGTTGTGCGTATCGGATGCATTGCCTGTGTTAAATCACTGTGTCTTGGAGTAGCTTTCATAGGTAATTCTGAGGACTCTTTAATAACCATATACCAAAAAAAATTAAACACGTAAAATCAGTTATAACTTAGCTGTGCCTAAGACAACCAATACATGAGACTTGTTGACGTAAAGGCCACACACGTGTGGACTCAGAAGTGAATGTTTCCAAAGTTTGTGTCCATTGCTTTAGCTGAAGAGTTGTTGGCTGGACATGTAACCAGTATGTAAAAAAAGAAAACAAAAAACAAGCAAACCCAGTGAGCATTGAGGTGAGTTTCATTATTCTTTCACCCTTGAGGCTACAGTATATCATCTCTAAACCTGACTACTATTGGGAAGATGTTCTGTATAAAAGTATTGCTTTGAGAATTTTTTAAATATGCAAAGTTAAATGTTGAATGAGCTCTGCATTGCCATAAAGTACCCAACAATGTAGTTGACAATAAAACTGGTCTCAACCGAACCTCGTGTGGTGGTGGTGATTCTCCTGACTTGGCGGCTTCCCCTCTGCAGCGGTGCGGGTGAACGGCTCTGGGGACCCAGCCGTCTCCATCTTCAGTCCCTAAGTGCTGCAGTGTAAACTCAGCCTCACTCTTTCCGATTGTCCTGTGCGAGCAGTACCTGTTCTGTGATGAGCCGCTACTAGCCGTGAATTCTTGCTGTGACAAGATGGCTGACATACAGATGAGATGAAAGGTTTTTAGCTCATGGGTTGGGTTGCAGGATCTCAGTCTATCATCCTCAGCTTTGTTGAATCTCGATCTGTGTGATAAGACAGAGTGTCGTGATGCTGGGGGCTAAGGGTGGGAGCTGTTCACCCCAGGGCTAAGAGCACAGCATGGTAGCGGCAGGACGGGGCCAGTGCAGGAGGGTGCACCCCCAGTGACCTATTTTCTACCAAAACACTCCACTAAGCAGTTTCTCTGTCTCCCAATAATGTATTCAAGATTTGGATTCAAGAGATGATATCACAGTTGTCACAACAAATCATTAGTGGAAATCAATGCTGTCCCAGGCACACCTTATGTCCCTTTGCAGACCTACGTTAGGAATCAGTAAGACCCTCATGGGCTTTAAAGGCCCGCAGGCTCCCAGATACACAGAGCAGGGTCGTAGGTTTTGTTGATAGATACACGTTCAAGATCAAGGACAGAGGTGAAATAGAAATGGCCATGGGCAGACCTCCAGGAACCGGAACCAGAGGATGAACTTCTCGTCTGACAGCTGTGATGCGTTCTGTGAAAATAAGCACAGAATCCCTGTAGACCTTCTCCTGTGTCCACATGGAAAGCAAAGTTCTGAGAGAGAAAAAGGACACACCTTGCAAACCTGGGGTTCCTGCAGCTGCTGGTGACGTTGCCTGGCTACCTTGGCAAGATGAGTCTCAGTCTTAATGGTGTCTTTATATGGGAGGTGGTCATAAAGTCTACAGGTCTTCATTGTCATTGCATATGAATGCAAATACTCTCCAAGTACTATATGATGGGCTTGAGAAGCTCAGGTCCCAGTGATGACAAAAGATACAGACCATTAAAACTACATACATGGAGAAGGAGGCATTGGTAGCATGAGAACAGTACAGTACAGCACGCAAGGAAAATCAGAACCTCTCTGTTTTGCCATTGATTTGGGTCTGTTTGTCCTGAAGCTTTATTTCTCTGTTTAATACATAAGTGCCTATTCTTAGGATCATTTAATATTTACTGGAAACTTCTATATAAAATAGCTACTGATGTGTGATTGGGGGGGTTAAAAATATCCCTTAATATCCATGTAAGTTCAAATTTCTGTTCGTTTATTGAGGTATAAAATCTAACTATAAAAGCATAGCCTTTACTGAATTCAGTGGCTCCCTAGACTTTTTCAGTAGTATTATTAGGAGACCTTAAAATAAAACAAAGTCAATAAGGCTCTTCAATTTCTGGAGTAGATGCTGTAGTCGGTCTCCTATAGAGATGAAATAACTAAGGCACAAATATATCCACAACATCCTTGAAGTTACTACAGCACCCAGTAACCAAGTTGGGGTTAATACTGTGGTTTGAGCCCTTTGAGCTGTAGATTTGCAAAATATAGACTCTTGCGGGTGGTGGGAGGATTTGCGGGGGGTGGGGGGGATGACGTTATCACGCCTACAGGTGGGAAAGTGCCCATGGAAGATCTTGGGTATGTGGGAGTCAAGAAAGCCAACTGAGCACTAGTCCCCGTGCAATCTTCACGTTTTTCCTCCCACCACATAATGCTTCCGTGAGTTCCCTGTCACGATGGACGCTAGCCCAGAGCTGAGAGCTGAAACCAACCACAGGAAACAAAAGGCAAGCCCCAAAGCTATCGCATTGCAGTGATGGGCGGAACACGATTCTGTTTCAGAGACCTTCCTGCACAACTTCCTTTCCGTCTCAACACTCCTTCTTAAGTGTTGGACCACCCCTTCGTGACTGAAACTGCACATTTCAGAAAATGAGTATTGAATTTCCTGTTTGTCTGTTTGAGACTGTGTTGTTTGGCTTTCTAATGTTTTCCCTGTTCTCACTCAGTAACTAATTCTACCTTAATCTGGTGTGTGCATTCGTGTGTGTGTGTGTGTGTGTGTGTGTGTGTGTGTGTGTGTGTGTGTGTGTGAGAGAGAGAGAGAGAGAGAGAGAGAGAGAGAGAGAGAGAGAGGAGGGAGAGAGAAACCTTTCACCTCTTCCCTAAATGCTTGGTTTTACTTGTATGTGGGGTACCTGCTTGAACAGGTTTGCTGACATCATTTTGAAGAGCAAAGTATAATTTGTGAGTTGTGTAATGCGGAGCTGGTTGCTGAGGTGTAAAGCTGTCAATAACTTCTGAGCATTGCTTTCAGAATACCCACAGATGTTACCTATCACGTGTAATTCTTCTATGTTCAAGCAACAGCTCTCAAGGCCAGGCCCCTACTCTTCTGTTATTTCATAATCATATCTCCTTTAGCTATGGAGAGTGTCTCTTACTTATGGTGTTGTGAAGAATCACCATTTAAACATTGTGATTTGCAAGTATATTTGGTAACTAGTTTTTAATTTAAGTATTTTTGAGATATTTGAAATGCTAACATTTGAAATATTTAAGTACCCTAGTGGCATTCACCTCATGCTTTCCCCAGATGTAATACTTAAAATATATTTAAATAAAAGATGAGTTAAGCTTTTCTGAGACTTGGTAAATAGCCAAGTTGTATGCAACCATTAGGCAATGCCCAGCATTGGAAACAGATGTGAGAGCTGTCCTTTCCCTGCAAGCCTCCTGTAGGAGAGACGTGCTTGCTAACAGACCATTAGAAAATCACTTGAAGTTCCAAGCCGTGACAAGTGACACTTGAAATTGTTGTGTTTTTAAATACTTTACTCAAAAATATTTGGAAGCACCCTCAAAAAACAAAACAAAACAACAAAAGTCAGAGAATATTGTTTAAAAAAAAAAATAACAGTTAAGATATGTGTTCTACAAAGACTCATTCTCCACAAAAGCCACAGTGCTGTTCTTGGGGATTGTTTTTACATATCCAAAGTGAACTTTTTTGGCATATAACATGAACCAGGACTCTGGATGGTTTGATTAGAAGATTTTTGAAGGATTTAAGTTTGCCTGGGACTACTGATTTGTTTTCGGTCTCCTTTAACTTTTTAAGAATGTCGCATATATTGGTTCTTTCGCTTGGTGGCATAACGATACATCATTTTTTTCTTTTCTTTTGGTCTTTTTCTGAGACTGGTTCTCAAATGTGTGATCCCCCTGCCTCAGCCTCCCGAATGCTGGGCCTATAGGCATGCATCGGTGCCCCGGACCCACTATAGGGTTAGCAACCCCACTAGGCATGCAGTAGTTTCTCTTTTAATTTGTGCTGCTATCGCACAGTGTAGATCACTGTCTTAGGAAGTAAAGTTTGTACCTGGGTGAGAATGATGATTTTGCTTATCCAGTAGTGTGCAGAGTACAGTGGTTCCTAATCCTGTGACCCTTTAATACAGTTCCTCGTGTTGTGGTGGCACCCCCAACCATAAAACTATTTTCACTGCTACTTCCTAATTGTAATTTTGCTACATGTTGTAATATAAATATCTGATATGCAGGATGTCTGATATTTGACCCTTGTGGAAGGATCATTCGGCCTCAAAGAAGTCACAATCTTTTTTTTCTGCAGGCGTGGCAGGAAATGCCTTTATTTGCTGAGCTATCTTGATGGTCTAGTGTTCCTCTCTTAATCTTGACACTGGTAATTGGAATCCTATTACTTGTCCCTTGGTCAGTCAGTGTGGCTAGAGCCTCACCATCAGCTTGTGGAGGGTACCCAAGAGCCTTGGAAATAGCTTGTAATTTTTGAAAGGATCCCTATAACCCATCTTGGCCAATGCATCAACAAGATTTACCCACCCTTGACACTGGAGGTTTTCCTTGGTGGCATAAGATGTCTAGATTGGGCACTGTCCAATTATATGATGACTCTGTTCGCATTCCTTTTCTGTGTATTTTAGAAAGCTTTTAAGTAGTGGGCATTCATATGGCTGTTCCAAAGGTCTTCACTGTTAGTCCTCCCCATATTCTCTTCTCTATCCTTCCTTCAACTCTCCATTTAATTCACCTATTCTAATTTCCCCTCATTGGAAGATCTCTCCTTCCCCCCGGTCCCTTACTAGGTACCTAACCTCTGTAGTTATTCCGATTGAAGCCCACAAATCAAAAGCACATTTTACTCTCATATGTAGATATTCAGCCTTTTATTTTAACAATGGTTTTACACCTCCTAGGTTGTAGAATATTCTTTATATTCTTAGTTTATTGATCTGTCTTTGCAACAAAACATGTTGAATATTTGAATGTTACCTTGGTTTTTTTTTTTTCCCATATTGGTTGAGAAGATTCCCTCTCTTTCAGTCCATAATATTATTAAGAACATGCTTCCTTTCCAAAGTTAACATAACATTGAATCCCTAGATTAAACTGAATACACTATCTTCAAACATAGCTCATTGGATTCAGAATATTATTGTATCTGTTTAAGACTTTAGGTGCTGCCATCATTATCAGTGGATGCATAGTTTTAGTATCTGTATTATCACAGGAATCCTAGAGTGAGTTGGGGATATTTTTTTTCCTCCCTAGTTTCTGAAACGTGTTAAATGGAATTAGTTGTGTTTCTTCAGTGAATGCTTGGTTTGGCTCAGCAGTAGTAGCAGCAAAACCATCTCAATGTAGAGTTGTGTGGTAGTTTGAAAAAATAAAATGTGCCCCCATAGGCCCACAGGGAATAGCATTATTAAGAGACGTGGCTTTCTTGGAGTAGGTAGGAAGTTTGTAGTGGGATATTCACTTTGTCTGCTGCTGTGGCACTGACCACACCTATTGGGGGGTGAAGCCAGAGGCAGAAGTGACTCATGGAACTAGGTCTGAGGAGGAGCTGGGGAAAGCTCCCTTGCTGGTGGTATGCAGAGAGAAGAGCATCCGGTTCCTGCTGGTGTTCGTGTGTCTATGTTGTGAGTTATTTCTCCCTGAATAAACATCTATTGGGCCTATTTGTTCATCCTGATCCTTATTAAACCGCATAAGGAGAAAGTGTGCCAGTGGGGGTGGGCTTTGAGGTGTCAGATGCTCAAGCCACACTCAACGTAGCAGTCTCTCCCTGCTGCCTGCTGATCCAGACAGAGATCAGGATCCTCTCTAGCACCATGTCTGCCTTCGTGCCACCCTACTTCCCACCATGACAACGATGAACTAAACCTCTGAACCCAAGCCAGTCCCAATTAAATGCTTCCTTTATGACAGTTGCTATGGTCATGGTGTCCCTTCACAGCAACAAAACTGTAAGACAAGTTTCCTTAGTGAGACATTCAACTCTTCAGATCATACCGTCTTCTTCCATGAGCTTTGGTAACTCAAAATGATTCTCATCAGACCACTAAAATATGTGTTCGCTATCCTTTTAATGCCTATAGGATCTCTGATATTCTTCTGTTTTTAAAGTTGGTTTTGTATGTGTATTTATTGTTTGCGTGTGTGCACATGTGTATCAGTGAGTGTGTGACAGCACACGGACAACAGCTTGCAGAAGTTTGTTCTGTCCATCACGTGGATCCTAGGAATTGATCTCAGGTCAGCAGGCTTGGCAACGAGTGCCTTTAACTTCTGCTAGTTTGCTGGTTTAATACTCCTCTTATTCTTGATACTGGTGATTTGAGTCTTTACTCTGATTTCTTGGTCCTTCAGCCTAGGGTTTTCAAAACTTCTAATCTTTTCTGAAAGGAGCCAACTACGAATTTCATTTTTTCAATGATTACAACTGTTTCCATATCATTTATTTATTGTCATTTGGTTAATTAACCAAATCATTTTAAATGTGCAATATGGACATTTGGTGAAGACAATGCCTTAGTTCCCATTCAACTCCTATTATTCATACTGGAGAGAAATAAAGGGACCACTAAGCCCCCTACTTTAGCAGCCATGACAGACTACAGAAAAGACATGTAGGCCTCTGACTCAACACATGACACAAAGAAACTCCAGATCCCCTAGCCTCCTAGATACTTGGTTCCTGGGAACTGCTTGGCCACAGAAGAAACTCCAGGGGAGACCAAAAATTACCCTGTAGTCTCCAGGATACAGTTCTAGAAACTATTGGTATCTATGAACAACAGGCCCCCGGCGTGTAACAAGGCAAAGCCACAGAAACCACAGAATGTTCCCTCTCAGCACTGACCAATGAGAATAATTGGTACACAGGTATTTCATGCCAAAATATGACTGTGAGAAATTCCTCTGATTGTTCCCCAACTGTCAATCAATCAGAAACCAGCCCGTACCTACTGATGTAATCCTGTGATTTTTTTTTTTTTTTTTTTTTTTTTTTTTTGCCTTTATACACCTGGAAGTATTCAGGGAACTTGCTTGCTCTAGTGGCTGTGACGTCAGCCAACTAGATGAGGTCCCTGTCATGGGTGAACAAAAAACCTTGCTTTTACAGTTCAGTGGGTCTGTCTCCCTGGAGGTCTCTTTGGGGATCTTCCTGACTTGGGCACAACATAAGAACTGGGAATAAGGCTAAGCAGTTTGAGGTTTTGATTGGAATATTAAACATATTTAAAGACTGAAAGAAAAGTATACTGTTTAGACTTGAGAGGTTTCATTAAGGCAACAGTGACATTTTCTGGTTATGGTCCAGGTGGCTGTAACTACTTTTTGACTCGTGTTAAACTCGTGTTTATCTTAATTACCCCATTGCTTGGGACTGCTCCTCCGTTCACTCCTTGCCGAGACCATAGCGACCAAATCCTGTATGTATTGCTTCTCGTTGCTATTAGGAACCAGAGGGGAAATTGGGTTGATGACTACTCTTCACTGACATGAAATTGATTTTCACATTGATACTCAGTCCACCCTATTCCCGTGGAAACACAAATCTTGTTTCATTCGCCTTGGAATCTCCAGCTTTCAGTGGATCGGGTTCATGGCAGATGTGTAAATATCCTGGTCTTAACTGGAATTAAGTAGATCATCTTTAATTTAAGACGGCGAATCTCTGGAAGGCTATTTTACCTCTAGGTTAACAATCCATAGGTACAATCAATGAACTTTTTTTCTTTTGGAAAAGCCCTACATTACATTAATTACATTAATTGCATTACATTAGAAATAAAAAAGGGGTTGCTATACCAATAGTTCAATAAACTCCGACTCTGAAGTCATAGTGGAAATGTGAGGGAAAACTCAAGCAAGAAGCCAAGAATAATTGCTAAACAAATCCTGGAGGGAGCTAATCCTGTGCTCATCTCAGCACTTAAGCATGGACAAAATTCTAAGAGCACAGGAAGGCTCTATTGCATGATCTGGGAACCATGAATCAGGTCAGTATTCGGCTCCTCCTTTTCCGTGGCCTAAGTCACCTAAATGTGGACCATTTTATCCAAGCAAAGTCTCACTATTTGTTTTATTTTTTGAGACAAGGTTTCTCTGTGTAGCCTTGGCTGTCCTGGAATTTGTTCTGTAGACCAGGCTGCCATCCAGTTCAGAGATCCACCTGCCTCTGCCTCCCGAGTGCTGGAGTTAGAGGCGCGTGCCACCAGCGCCCAGTGCAAAGCTTGCATTTTTATACAGGGTCCATTAAGGAAGCACTGTCCTAACACTAAACATCATTATGTATCTTGAATTTTAAGTGGAATAATATGTAGAAAGTATCTGGCATTTAGTTTGTTCTGGTGATTGTTCACACATTTATTTAATGACTCTGAAAAATGTTAACAGCCGGAAAGAATTTTGAGGTCATTAAAAACTTTTTTATGTTTAAGTTATTTGACAGAATCCGCTACAAATTTGACCCTGAGTGCGTTGTCGTGATACTGTCTCAGTAAGGTGGATGTTCTGAGCGATGTCTTCAGCAACGCTGAGATCTCAGCCTCATTACTTGAGTCTTATTTTCTTGTTTGCCTTCACTGCCCTATGTTGCAGATTGAACTTTTTAAAGACGTTTCTCTGCTTGTCACATTTTAAATGTCAACAGGCTAGTATTTATATAATTGGCTTCTCCCTTCTCTTTCTTTTCAACTTATTATACCCTCCCTTAACGTGAGAGGATTGCTTTTTCTCTGGACAGTAAGAAACAAAACAAAAACCCTTTCAAGACAGTTAACCATCCAACTTCGTTCAGAAACATCTGTCTCCGTCTTTTCCTCTAAGGCAAGAGGTTGGCAGTGAATTTGATTTCAGTTCGTTGTATTGTGCTTGGGAAAAAGTGCAAGACATTTTGTGATTGTTCTTCGTTCTGATGTCTTTGATTAGCAGATACATGTAATTGGGTGAAATAAACAGTTACGCCACTCTGAATATGGGGCGATATTACATTTGCTTCTCTTACAGCTATATTTTTATATTCCAAATACGTATGTTTACTCTTCTTTAATCTACATCTTGAATGTGCTTGGAGGGCAGGTACGTGTTTTAAGTCTCCGAGGTCTGGGCATCTTGGGAGTTATGTGTTGCTAAAGGGTGACATGGGAACTTTTTCCTAGACCGACAAAGCCCCACAGTTGATTTCGCTTCAGAAATCTGATGCATGGAGGGTGAGAGTATCGGAAGTTAGGGGCCTTTGTTTTTGCTTTCTTGTTTTAGGTCGGGGAGGTAGAAAATCCACCAAGCAGTAAATTTACCTGACACTTTGAAGGTGGCCAAGAACCTTAGACCAGAGAAGACCCAACCCTGGTCACATTTTTTTGTCCCGCTAAAGGAACACAGCAGTAAAACGACCGTTTTCGTGACCATTTCCTGTGCCTGTAGACCAGTGCCTCGCTTGTTCAGCCATCATCAGAGAAACCTCCCCTTGCAGAGGATGGGAATTAACACAGACACCCACAGGTGCAGAGAGTGACAGACCTCTAAACGGGATGACGTCATCAATGCTGTCTCCTCGGGGCTCCGGGAGCTGTGTAGAAGGGGAGGCAGGAAGAGTGTGCGAGCCAGCGGGCATGAATGACACCAATGAAACAGGGTTTCCCACTCACAACAGGCTCACAGGGACAGCAGGAGCAGGCACAGGTTTAAGCTGCAGCGGAGTCCCGGCACTGAGGGGGAAATGGCTCTCACCCTTAACCAAGAAGCTAACTCCACTTGACAACTGCTTGCAAAGCAAAATAGTCAGCTTTCCTCCAGTGGAGTTTCTCTAAGTGCGTAAATCACCCCTAAGGGTGGGCCCCAGGCCTCATGCCCAGCAGAGGGGGAACAACACAAATGTAATTATATATATATATATATATATATATATACACATACATACATATATACATATATATAATTATATATTGGTTATATATATACACACACATACATACATATATATATATATATAAAATTATATATTGGTTGGCCACCAGCTACCCCTCTTCTTCTCCTCTCTCTTCCCCTCTCTCCTCTTCTGTTCCCGGTGTCTCTACATCTCTTCCCTTCTCCCTCACTCCCCTCTCTATATGAACCCCTCATCCAAGCTCTGTCTGCCTGACGTGTTATTTAGAACCTGCTATGCTCTCCCACGTGGCCCCTTACCTTGGGACCCCACTCACTTGGGACCCTCACTCAGGACCACCCCTACCCCTTCTACAGCTTTTATTCCTATAATAACTGCAATTAAACAACAACAGTGGCTATGTTAAAATAAGAGATGATTAACTGAGACACTTTCCCTGCACCCCAGAAACACAGCTGGAAGTGCCCACAGATGTTCAAACACAGGACTTCCTGCTAATAGAGTGACGCGTGCTTTACCCACCCTGTGGACAGTAATCTCAGTGCGTGTCTAGAACTGAGTCCATTAAGAACAGGTAGAGAACTTTTCTGGCATCTTCCCTATCTTTGCCTGTCAACGGGAAGAGCATGAGGGTATGAGAACACAGGCCGAGAGTTATTGTGTGGAGAGGCGTGAAGTCTTGAGGAACCCAAGGCTCAAACTAGCCTTTTGTAAGGTCTTCCTTGCCTTAGCCACCAATATAGCTGGGCACGGTAACAGACTCCTTTAATCCCTTACCACATAAATTATAACACCCAGTTGGATTAAATCTCATAGTAATTATAACTGTTTAGAAAGCTTTCATGTATGCCTGCCCCATTTCTTCAATTATTGCTTTAAATAGTTCATTATCACAAATACTTGAGCTTGTTGGGTGTTTGAAGAAGTTGACTTTAATAACTGCATGAGTTAGCTTTTTGCATTACTACAACGAGGCAGCTAACTTTAAATAAGAAGTGAAATTTCTGTTGAAACAGCACACACTTTTGGAGCTTCAAAATCTAGAATTGGAAAGCCCTAGTTTAGCTGACTGTCAAGAGTTATGGGTATCAGCTCTGTGATATAGTCTGGTATACCACTATTAGACATTTACCCAAAAGACTCCAGTCAACATTTCACAGAGATAAATACCAGTATTTATAGCACAACAATTCACCCTACCTAAGTGACAGAGTCAGCCCACCAGCAGAAGAACAAGAAATGTGACTTGTGCATTTGATGGATTTTTTTTCAGCCATAAAGAGGAACGAAGTTTTGTCATATGCAAGAAAATGAATACAACCATATCAAGTGAATTATGCCAGCCCCAGAAAGACAAATATCACGTGTTTTCTATTGTGTGTGGGTCCCAGATTTCATGTACAGATGGCATGGAAGTTGAGAATGTCCGGGGGCCGGAGGGGGGGGGACTAAAGGAGGTAACACAGTCAGACAGAAGGACAAGAAGGTATAGGGGGATGGGAGACGCTGCTTCAAGTGTATTATATATTTGTATGAGAACGGCCTTATGTAACCTAGTAAAATAAAAGATAATGACAGCAGAAACAGTAAATACATTCACATGGCTTTATTCTCTGTAGGTGTACGATTCAAATAAATATTATTTTCTCTGTTCTGGAGTTAATGTGACTTATGGCTTCTTTTCGAAAGACTAAACACCCCCCCCCGCCCCGATAATTCAAACTGGGGGGCCTTATCATTTATGTGCTCCTCTGTAGTAAAGCTAACCTAGGTGTCCTTCTGGAAGTCCACTCTAATAACAAAAGGCCTTTGCAGCTGTGCGAGATAGTCCAATGCGAGGGCAGCTGAGTGAATGCAGCCACGTATATGTGAATGTGTGATGCAAAGGGCTGGGTTGAAGCAGAGTTGTTCTGGAAAACGTGTTTCAGAGACTCTCAATGCTGCGTGAATGTTTCCAGTCAGGGCCTGCCTTGTTTCAGTCCCTGTGAGTGAGGACCCCCAGTCTGCAAACCACCAACAACGCCAAGCCCTGCTTACTGGGAGCTGGAGGTTGCAGACTGGGAGGCCTATCAGGGAATGTCCCTGGGGCTGGTCCCTAAAGCAGCTGTCCTCAGGCGAGCCCTGCCAGGTACATTTGATGGGTGTTCCCAGGCTTCTGGAACCGCACATGCAAAGCTTGGGGACCAAATCGCAGGGGAATGCTCTGAAATTGGAAACAGGCGCGTCTTTGTCGTCACTGCCCAACGCAATCCAAAGCGGTGAAAATTTCACTTTTATTGGAAATAGGATGGAATTAGAAAAGTCATATTCGCTTCAGGATTGAAGAGGTTTTTCGTGGCTTGAATAAAACACTGCAGAGCATAAATCCTGCTGGAAACTGACTAATCGCTCGCTAGGGAGAATCAAGACAGTAGAACAAATGAATCTATATTTTTTTGTTGATGCTGATGGAAATCCTAAGAGCCCCAATGTCACTGTCATCAGCAGCAGAAGCAAAAACAGTTCCAAACAGAAATAGACACGATTTATTTTTTTTCTGCAAAGGAAGAATTAGCAAACAATGGACAGGTGGGATTAAACAAAACTCAGAAGCTCTGTTACAGCAAAGGACACTGTTCTCAGCTCAGAGTGAGTGAAGAACCTACAGAATGAGAGAAGTCAAGCAGCCACTCCTCAGACCTGTGTTAGTACCTAGAATGCATAAATAGCTACAAAGATTAAGACCCCTTAGGGTCCCACAGCCAACAAACACACTAACAAACTTACCTGAAAGTTCTCTAAGAAACAGCCAGAGATGGCCAATAAAACCTGTTTAAAAGCGTTCAATATCCTCAGGCACAGGGGAAATGAAAATCAACTTACTTAGAGCTCCGGTCTTACTACCACAGTCAGAATTAAAACTGTAGAAAAGGCAGCGGGGGGGGGGGCATTATTCCCTGCTGGTCAAAGTGTAGACTGGTACAGCCATTACGGAAATCAGTGCAGAGGCTTCTCAAAAAATGGGACGGAATTACCGTAGCGCCCCACTCTAGCAGGGAGACAAGGTATCCTCACATTTGCATATCCACGCTTGCCGGGAATGAACTGGAAATTTAAGCAGCCTCCATGCCCGTCCAGTGATGAATGGGTCGTGAAAATCCAGCACATAAAACAATGCCACTTTATTCAACAACCAAGGAAACTGAGGTCCTGCAGCTCCCAGGAAAACGGATAGAATGGAAAAGTATTACGGGAAGCAACTTAGGCCCAGAAAGATAGATGCTGCACGTTCCCTCTCTCATGTGGGTCCTAGCTTTCAGCTGCACGTGTGTATTGATTGGGAGTAAGTGTGGAGAGAGGTCAGGAAACCAGGAAAGGGTTACAAAGGCTTGATGGGTGTGCATGAGTATAATATGGAGTGGGAAAACTAAGTTCTCACTCGCACAGGGATCCTAACCATATGTAAATCCAGTGTGAAGTTCCATAAGTTCAGAATGGTTATTCTAACTATATAGGAGGCCATTGATGTATGTAGATTTTGGGTCTGGTTAATTTTGGTGTGCGATTTATTTTTGTTTGTTTGTTAAGTGTGTAAGTTACTTATAATAAAGTTTCAATTTAAAAAAAAATATTTTAAAGTGTTTAATCATCAGTTTATTGTGGGTCTCAGGAGACCTGAAGCATTGTAGTTTACTTTTGGCCATTTTCGTGGAGCTCATGCATGTGCTACTTACAGATGACTTCAGTCTCACAGAAGGGGTCTCTTTAGCCAGTGGGGTTGCCACCATGGCACCACACAAGGTGTAGGCACAGCGTAAAAATAATTTCCAGCTCGAAACTTGACTAACTTATGGTGGTTTGGAAGGAGGAGTTGCACACTTGCTTGGCAAACAGAGAAGGGGGTATGAAAGTAAGACTTCATTCTGGCTTGTCACTCGGCCCATTAACTAATGATAGCTGATACTCTGTCGACCACATGCTTATCTGTCGTTAGGCACAGCTCAGCGATAACCTTCGCCTGGAGGCTGGTTTCGATCGTCAACTGAAACCTGTTTCTTAAACCCCTAAACTGTCCAAAGTAAAGATCAACATCTCCCTTCAAGGTTCAGTTTCCTGTTTAGATGCAACACAAAACATTCCATTTATTTGTTAACGCAGGCACCACCACGAGACCTCAGCCAGAATCCTAATGACTCTGATGCCCTCTGGTTCTGCCTCTGTGCACCAGGACTGTTGCTGCCCAGTCGCTGCTGCTGCTGCTGCTGCTGCTGCTGATACTAATTCTGACAATGATAACAACGACTGCAGGGAGCTGGCTTCTGGGACGGCTTTCCTCTCTGAACAGTAGTCTCAGAAGGAGTTAAGAAGGGGCAAGTTTGACAGCTGACTTAAGTGACAATCTCTTGTCATTTGTCCTCGCGGTGGTGATTACAGGAGCCACACGAGAGGGGGCTGCTGCTTGCAGGAACTTTCCCGTCTCTCCCTGTAAACACACACCATGTGTAACTTTCACATGAGCATCCCAGGGCCGCGGTTCCTCCGGACCGGAAGTGGGCCCCTGGCTGTGCTGGCTTTTCACCAGAGCCCGATGTCTGCACAGAGCTGTACCGGAGCCACTGCGACCCTTAGCACCACGTGGACCTGACCGCGAGACTGTATCTAATGGGAACTCACCGCTAGGGTGAAATTGAGCTTTAATAATATACTAACTGTTGTTGCTGTGCGAATAAATACGGACTACTCAAAATCTTAGTTCCTTCCTTGGTGTGAGTGTTTCTGTCTCACCTATTGCAAACCACACAGCAAACTCCCAGTAACCCTTAGGTTGTTGCTTTAGGAGTGCATAAGGACCGGTGGCTCACTTGGGTCACTGTCCCACTGAATGGAGCAGGCTCAGCCAGCACGGCTACGCCTCTCTTGTGCGCGTGGTATTTTTACTAAGGACTTCCTTGCAGTGTGGCAGGCTCTGGGCCATTGTCTCTGAGCTGCAAGGCTCTGGTGCCTGACCCGAAGGTGGCACAGCATCCTTTTTTCCGTGTTCTGAGGGATAGAGCAGGTCACAAGCCCGGGGCAAATTCAAGAGGAAGACAGACACCATGCTTCGGGGGTAGGGGGGTAGTGACTGCATGCGAGCAACAGATGAGTCAATGCATGCATGAGACCCTCCGCCCTGATATGAATTGCAAAACAGGCGATCTGAGCTGAAGGGTGCACGGGAGCTCTCGACTTGTGACGTCAATGTCAGGCTTTTCTGTTTAAGGTGAGATCTGCTTTCCAAAAACCATTTGGTGAAATTTAAAAAGGCGAATTCTTTAGCTGCTCCAGCATTAAGCATTTTGACTATTTTGCTTGTGTCAGATACAAATCTTCGGTGAGCTAGGTAACCTTGTAAGAAACCACTGTGTACCTGTTGGGAGATTTTCAACATAGATTCATTTATCATTTACGGCCACGCACATGGATTCATGTGTGTGTGTCTATGGGCATGTTTCACTGCAGAACATTAAAGCTATTCTAAGGGAAGATTAGTAACTGGGTCATTTAAGCATCTTTTCTAAACGTATGTCGTTACCTTTGGAGTTAACTTTTATTTCCCTACTTGTGCTAATACCAATCATTTTTGGAAACTCGGAAACATTTTTTTTTCTTTCTTTAAGTAAGAGCTCCTTTTGTCCTTTCCACAAAATCCCTCTATTGAGAAATTGTAAACCCCAGTGGCATGCAAAAAAAAAAAATAAATAAATAAATAAAGGTGTCTGTAGGCACCCATAGACATCTATCTTCTGGAATTTTTGCTTAACACGGCCTTGAATATGAAGAGGAAGTCGGATATTAAGACACTAGGTCACCTATAGAGCTAGAAGGCACACATCTTGAGTTCAATGGGATTTTGTCAGTGACAAAATAAATAAATAAATAAATAAATAATCAAGCTTGACAGCAGGATCACACATCACTTGTTCACGTATCCAGAAAACACTGATCCCACTTAACACTGAGTTAAGCCTACTCAAGGTGACGCATGTTGCAGGGGGGCAGCAGATTTGAGACCCAGGGACACAAAGCAGAAGAGGGACTGCAGGGCTGAGGAAGTGAGGTGAGAGGGAGGAGAAGCTAAAACAGGGTCTACAAAGTGTTCTGAGAAGTAAAAAACGGTTGTTTCCGATTGTAATCAGGAAAACTTGGGGAAGCTGAGGTCAGTCTGTTGCTGTTGGATGTGTCTGAGCTGTGGGAAGGAGAAGCCAGAGCTTGAGCTCAGGAAGGAGTGGGAAAGGAAGAGGAGCCAGGAAACACGGGAAAACTCCTCTGCAGATGTTTGGCTGACACCCGAGGCTGAGGGGGAGGGCAGTTTAAAAGAAGCAATGGCCGGTGGGATGGAGCCCAGTGATTGGCCGTACGAAAGCACAATTGGGGGTCTAGGGCTTCCAGTACTGTGGGAAAACTGGTAATATGAAAAGAAATGGGGAGGGGGGGTCCTAGAATAATAGTAGTTGGGAAGGACAGATTTTGTCTAGATTTAAAGTTTATATCGTTACACTTTTTAGCTTATGTCAGAAATACATATATCCCCACTTTATTTATATTATACTATATAATACTGTTACATGCATTTCAAAACATACATAAGGTACAGCCACCACAGCAGAAACACAGCACGAATAACAGATGCAACATCTTCTCCTTGCGGATATCTTCATACACGGTAGGGGTCCTCACATTTAGGGGCCATCATTGTTGGGCGTTACCCAAAGACGCTGGAAAGAAAGAGCCTCTGCTTTCAGGCTTGACAAACATTTTTCTTACTGTCTTAGTTTCTGTCTAAGAAATGTCTTGACTGGAAGTACACCTTCATAAAGAACAAGGACTCTAATTGATTTAGGCAAGACTTAATTCATCACAAAGTTCCTCAGTTCTTACAAATTATTCTTTTTACATGCGATATCACAGGCAAACAAAACAAACAAAAAAACCCACCGACCACCTAAGCAACCCAACGACAACAGGAGAATAGCCATTTTATTTCTTACGGTTGGGTCATGTTTTAAACCTACATCCTACTCGTGGATTCCTCTAAATCCATGATTGAAGGACCAAAGTGTGCCCCGTGTTGCCACATACAATTAGACCCTTGTGTGCATGTGTGTGTGCGCACAATGCATGTGTGTGTGCGCACAATGCATGTGTGTGATGTGCATCTGTGTGTGTTCCCATGTTTGGGCGCCCATATAAATGTGTGCCCATACATGTACAGACAAGAGGTTGAGACACAGTGTGTTCTTCACCATTTACCTTTTATACTGAGCTAAGGTCTCTCACTGAAATCCAGAACTCGCCCACCCTAACAGTTTAGCCAGATTTGCTCCTGTAGCTCCTGCTGTCTCCACCTTCTGGGGCCCAGGGTTGCAGGCAGGGACCACACTTACCTGGCACTTGTGTGGGTAATGGGGCCCCAAACTCCAGTTCTGACACTCACACATCAAGTACCTATCCAGTGAGCCATCTTTCCAGGCTCCCTTAGAATCTTTTACCACCGTATGATAGAAGATTCAAACTAAGCTGAACATAAGCAGAAACATGTAGTCTGTTCAGACACATGTAATTCCAGAGTTCAGGGGGCTGAGGGAAGGGGGCCGGTGGGATTTTGAGGCCATCTTGGTCTATATAGTGAGACACCGTCTAAAAAACAAAACAAAAACCTTTTCTACAAAATAAAGAGAAGAAAGTGAAAACTGTGTTCTAGTTTTTGTTCCTGGTTGTATACATTAAGTGGCACTTGGCTACTAAGCATTTCCTCTGGATTGCCCAGTAAAGAGTTTGAGGGGTAGGTGGCTTCTGGAGTTTTTCTAAAATACAGTGTTCTCTGACTGGAGGATGTTTTGCTAATTCCGAGGCCGTCCTCCATAACACAGGGACGCTTTTCTGCTAATGGCATATGTAAGCAAACAGTGATGCATGGCAAACCCCTGTGAAGGTCTATAAGGCAACTAGGGGAATGCTTCCCACGGTCCCGGGGGGATACCAGCTGTAAGTTAGTAACTCTAGCGGTGTAAAACTGTCACTCAGAAAGGACGAGGTGCGCGCGCTCAGCTCATCGTGTCCTGCTCCTTTCTCGGAGGAGCCCGCCAGCTCTTAGACGAGCCTTTCCAGAGCCGGGGGTGGCATCCTGCTCCTCATTTCCACTCGAGGGCCAGCCTTCTCTTGCCCACTGGGGCTGTAGGTTCCTTGAGTTGCCCTTTTGTTGGAAGCTACAAGAGAAGCAACAGCTGCAACCAGGAAGATGAATAACAGGGCCGAGGTCCCCGCGCCAACGGCGGTGAAAATGCCCACGAGCCAGTCGTCAGGCAGCTGCGAGGAGTGAAGGGATAACGGTGTGAGTTTCAGGGCAAAGGGATACCACTAGGACCCCGGAACCATCCTGGGACGAAGGAGCTGCTACCTCTACGTAGCGCAACAAAACCAAGGCGTCCCAGATTTTTCTTATTCCTAAATCATGCACAAATGCCTAGCCTCTAAGGTCTATGCCGAGAAAATGTTGTGTGAAATACCTACTGTATTTACTCGGCATTATTGTTATTGTCTCAGTGACTAAGATCCTTCATTTAAAGGGAAAAAGATGAACCCGTACATATGCAAAATCATCCTAAATTTACAGGACTGCGCCACTCATGATTTGCCCCTTTCCATGTTCAAACTTAAGATTTTTGAACCAGAAATAGAATTGCTTTAAAGCCTTTGGGGTGGGGGTGGGGGTGGGGGAAGGAAAGCAGATTAAATTAGCTGGGTACTGTGGAACAGATCCCCAGAGAAGGAAGACAGTTTGCACAGTCATCATTTTGGTTTGGACGGGATGCAACAGGTGTTGGTAAAAGCATCTGTGTTCCACGCTGAACCCAGACAGAAGCGACCGAGAGCATCAGGTAGAACCCTCTGGAGAAGCGGTGGAGGCCAGGGTTCTCCGGGGGTTTACTAGTACACAGAAGTTGGTATAATGTCCATTGAAGTGAGCCTGTCTCCTCAGGAAAGCTACAATCTACTGGCTTAGCAAAGGGTTACGGGAATCTGCAATTGAGTCTCAGAGAAACACTAAGGAGAGAGGCAGTACTATGGAGATTGTTTAAACGGTGTGCTCAGAGTGAGTATTTCTGGCAGCAGAAAAGTAGGTGTGAGTTGTTTTGCCTTCTCAGATCTCACTTGGGCTCTCCGTATGGTCCCTGTCTCAATACCAAGCCAAGAGAATGTTCCGTGAGAAAACAGCATTTTACCAATTCTGGTCAATTTAGTATTCTTGCTGTTTTTAATCATGTTTATTGTTGCTGTTGTTTCTTCATAGTTTGGTTCAGGTCGCTATACAATTAATACCACACAGTAAATCCCCATAATGTTATCTTTGATCTAGTTACTGCGGACCTTGCTCAAACGTGGCTTACTAGTTTTTCATTCGCTCATCCGTATACGGCAGTTACATGGGCATCTATGGAGCTAGGATGTAAAAACGCAAAGATATTGAAGCTGAATCTGGATCTCAGTTTCTGGGGGACATGAAAAAAAGAGTGTACTTGTAGTTTGAATATGTTGTTCCAAATGCGCATTAGAGTGTCATGAATATTGAGTATAGTCTAAGTAAACTTGAAATGAAGTATAGATTGTTCTCTGAATAAAGAGGGAGTAGTTAACTATTCTAAGCAAGGAATTTCACTTAAATGAAACCACTCGAATTTAAACTTAAAAGGGGAACTTGAAACCTCTTTAGCTCCGAAGGACTCCAGTGAGAGCAAAGCTTGTACACAGAGGTATGACAGAGCTGAAGAAGGGACACAAGGACAGGTGAGAGAGGAGGCTACAAAGGAGATAAATCCTCTCAAGCAATCCAAATGCCAACTGTGGTCCCAGCAGAGGCACCAGAGAATGACCAGAGCTTGGCTTATCTGGGTCTGTTTTCTATTAGCTTCATTCCCATAATGCAGGAGGGGAGGCTGGACAGAGAGTAAAGGTAGGGAAGAAGCAATACAGAAAGGCAGATTCTATTATTAACGACAGCACGTGACCCTGATTTAAACTTGGAGAAAAAAATAAGAGGTGAGGTGAAAGGATGAGAGAGGGGGGTGGGGGGTAAAATCAGAAGCGCTCTCCAGCATACAATCTTTGGTGGTATTCCCCGGGGACCGTCAGACAGAACATTCCTGCTCAAAGCTGCTGGTGTTAGTATACCCCTGCACTCAGTTGTGTCTTTCGTGGAGGGAATAGCTGTTGTCCTGGAAGAATGTGGCAGGAGTGCTCATACCCACATGACTAGGAGGCAAATCAGTTGGTTTTCCGTTGTTTCTGGATCCCCTTTGGGTCACCTCGGAGACTGATGATACCTGAGAAGTGGTTCACCTACACCACAGCACGTTACAGCAGAGAGGGCAACAGGAAGGAATGCTGAGGCCTCTAAGTGTCCACAGTTCCCTGTGGACAGAGAACTCATCTGCTCCCCTCACCTTGTGGCCTGCGAAGAATCGGGGACTTGCTGGGAGTCCCCTCACCAGCCTCAGAGATGAGGTGACAAGAGCCTAAGGAAACCTGGGCTCCACCTCCGTCACTCTTGGCTGAACATCTGCACGGTTAAGAGCTCAGCCTGTAGGAGAGGAGGCCAGGGTTTGATTCCTGGATCTGCCTCTTATCTATGTGGATATCACCATTAAGCTCACAGTTGGAGAGTCACCTATTCAATGCTGAAGTTGGGTATTGTTACCTACTTAAAATGGTGGGTTTAAATGAAATACAAAGAGTCTTAACTATATTAACTATTATGTATTAAGAGCACGGCTATGTGCTCTTAATACATAATATCGACAGGAGGCATTAACAAACCGTCACCTGTAATTTATTGATTTATATAAAACATTGATTTCTATAAAATAAAGTCAAGCACCTCACCCCTTGCTCAGGAAGACCATCTAGAAACCCCAAGTTTTCACTCTAGCCCTTCCATGACAGAATCCCTGTGACAGTAAACATGGGCCTAACAAAATGGCATTTTAAACGTGTTTCCACGGTTTTCTACTTTTGAGTTTCTGTGACTGTAAGACTATGCTTTGCTCTGCTATTCTTCAACCATCCTTTACAAACACAGAACCCAAATGGGTCTTACGATAAACTGCAACGACACGTGAACTCTCGATGGAGTGTCAAAGGATTCGACCAGCATTGCAGGGCTTGTGCTTGCCAACATTATGGTATATACAAGTTAATTAAAAAAAAAAAAAAAAAAAAAGAAGGAGGAGGAGAATTAGAAAAAGGCCACATAAGATCACTTTTCTAAAAGATTTGCGTCAATCTATAGTCAACTCTCAGGTTGATGTCTTTAAAGTGTACATGTTATATATGACTAAACTGTGATTACGGTAAATAAGTATTTCCTTTTCATTCTGAAATGTTTGGCTCAGTTGTGGCCACAACATTTGGGAGGACGCGAGACAATAAACATTAGAAAGAGCCTTGAAAAAAAAATATGAAGCCAGAAAGGAATTATATGAAAACTTAATCTCACGCCACTTTCAAGACTACGGAGGCAGAAGCTTGCAAGCTTTGCTTTAGAGTGAGGAGGAGATGTAAAAATGGATGCTGGTACCAAGTAGGTCATTCTCCCAAACTGCCTCTTATAAAAGTGATGTCATGAGTCCTACCTTCTTCCTTGGCCTTACTTCTCATTCACCTCTCACCTGACATTTTCCACAGGGGGCAGTGATTGCTTGTGGGTTTGCCCCTACTCCCTTGTACTGCCACTGAATTGTGAGGAGTTTTCATATATACATATATATATATATATACACACATATATTTATATATGTATATATATATGAATATGCACACACATATATACATATAATATATATACACAACATATTATATATGAATATATATATATGAATATGCACACACATATATACATATAATATATATATACACAATATATATTATATGCTGTGGTTTGCAATGGTAGCGCTATTTGGCCCCTAGAAAGTGCTATAGAGTTGCTATATTATGCTATGGATTCCTTCAAATTCATCTTGAAATTCAGTCACACGTGAGCTAGGTAGGAACGTGCAGAGACAGGTGAACAGGGGGAGTTAAAACACGAGCTACGTCATCTGATCGGAGATGGCGTTACAGCATCTACCCCTGAGTTTTTGTGTGTGTGATGTCTGCATTTAAATGTCACACGAATAGCCAGAAAATATGAGAATTGGCGAAAATTACTTTCAACATGGGTTTCAAAACACCAGTCAGAATATTTATTATTTTTTTTTTGTATCTGCATATTAAAAGCAATATGGAGGCATCGCTTCAACTCTCTTGCCAAATTAAAATCAGAGATGAGAATCCGGCTTTAAGACTTGTGAGAGCAGGCCTTGGGAATCCCTCCTGTAACAATCTGACCCTCACTGTATGGATGGTAAAACACTCCCACGCAGGCCCGAGTCCTTGAACTGTATCTTATCTGCTAGCTGCCAGAAACAGGCGTTTCCACAGTAATGTTGACTGTGTGCCAGAACTTCATTTTAAAATTATCATTGTGACAGCTGCCAATTTTTAACCATAAATATACTGTTCACTTTACAGTTGGGGGTGGGGCAGGAGAAGGGGAGATGGTACTGAAAGTCTAAAGGAGAAGACTTGGGTACGATCCTTGAACAGGAAGGTGCGGATTCAGCCAGATGTTCCTTCTATGGAATGGGAGACTCAGGAAAGAGAAGAAACAGCGGCCTCCTCTGGGAGCTTGCGTCCCTCTCCCTGGGAGCAGTCCGTCCATGGTGGACATCAGGGCACAGAAGAGAGCTGAGAGTTTAGCTGCACCCACATCTTCATCAGCTGGGTCTGCCGCTCCCCAAAACACAGAGTTCTCCCTGGATTATGGGCAACATCTAAGCAATGAGGCTCCCCATCCACACCCCAGAGATCTGTGTAAGAATGTAACTGGCAGCCTTCAAAGTCCCTCACTGGAATTCAAAGCCTTTCTCATTAACTCTCACCAAGTAGTTACAATTTTTCACAGCTCCTGTCTAGAATCAGGATTACCCAGGAGAAAAAAGAAAAGAAAAAAAAAAAAATACAAGGTTGCCATGGGACAGCATAGAGAGACACAAGCTGGAAGGTAGAAGCCTTCCCATGGGTGTTCATGCCAGGCCCTGCAGATGTGTCTGTACTGGAAACAAATGAAAGAAAAAAAAAGAAAAGAAAAAAGGAAGGAAGGAAGGAAGGAAAAAAAAAACTGATCTAGCATAAAATGAAAATAGCCTTACACGTTCATTAGCCCAACAATGGCCTGTTTCGTCTTGTGGACTGTCAGGAAAAGAGCTCATGCCTGCCGATTTGAGATCTGCCTGTCAATAGGGAGACAATTCTTCCTGAATCCAGGAAACCAAGATTGTGCTCAGAGAGTTCCCCGAAAGCACAGGGCTATGTGGCATTGCACGGCTGAGAACTGTGAGTGAAGTTCTTGTGTTGTTTCCTGCCTCCTTACTACTTCAGACACCAGATTTTAGACAACGTCTTAAAGCAGCCAGAAGTCTGAAGAACGTGGCTTTCGTAGTTTGCTTGCTGGAAACAGGTGGCATGAGCAGTATTGTTTGTTTGCCTTGGAGCACAAGACCTCATGAACAAAAATTATCGCTCCTCTCCTGCAAAAAACCTAGACCCGGCCCTCCAAATTCACTTAGTTTGCAGTATGTTTTACAAATTTATTGGCTGAAGATAATAGCTCACCATTCCCTCTGACCTTGTGCTGGGTGCTTGCCAGATGTCTCCCCACACAGAAACAGCCTGAGATCTCCCAATGAGCTATTGAGGGACGTGAGACCAGACAGGGAGGCCTTCCCTTGGGTCACCTCTGTACCTGCAGTTGGCTTTCATTCCCTCCAGTGCACCGTTGTATAGCATCTGTCCACTTTCCGAGACTCTGCAGAGGTAGGGATGCTCGCCTCACTCTGGTCTCCTCCACCTTGTTCCCTTCTGTCTCCTCGGCACCTGGAGTGGTGTCTGTCCCACAGGCACGTGTTGACGACGGCCGTGTGACAGCAGGGGGCAAAGTGCTTGCTCAGCAGTATGTCAAGAGCTACCGACTTTACTTCCCAAACATTGAACTCTTCCCTCTTGAGATTTAAACCTAGCCCAAACCCCAGCATGTGCTGCACAGAGGAAGGAGACAGTGCTTTGTGGCTCCCAGTGAAGAAGGACAGTAATTAATCCCTGGGGTGCAGGTGACAGTGAAGCGGGGCGGGAAAGAAAGGAGAGGACGGAGGTGACTGTTCTGCCAAGAGGACACAAAGAGAGTTGTCTTTTCCAAAGCAGACACAAGCCTTCTATTTAGTTTTATTTTTCTTGCCCCTCGCATCCCAGGCTGCACAAGTAGGAACTGCTATTCAAGATCAAAAAGTAGGAAGCAACGGTATCCGATATGTGATTTCTTTTTTTCTTTTCATCTCCATTAAATGATCTGTTGTCGAACCCGTTAGCGTGGCCCATGTTGATATCAGAGAAGCTTCCTCTCCCCTTCACTCTTCCCTGCGCTCCCTTTTAGAAGCCACTGTTTGCTGACCAATGATCTGGGAGTGCGTGGATGGCACAGCTTTGTGAGCTGCTAACACTTACAGGCCCCTGTCCTTCAGTACTCTGTGGTCACGCCCACACACAGCCAAGTCCTCCACAGCCTGGCACAAGTGTCTCTCTCCATCCCTGTCACCAGAAACAAAGCTGACTTAGTCGGCGCCCTCTTTAACCTGCTGAGTAATTTACCCTGCAGCCACTTTCTCTTCCACTCAAACTGGCATCCAAAGAGCCCCCAAAGAAAGAAAAAAGAAATCAACTCACACACACACACACACACACACACACACACACACACACACACACAACAAACAAACAAAAAGACAAACCCAGGCCTTGCCAGACTCAGATATCTGCCTGTGGGAATTAACCTACATCACACCTTATCACAGCAAGTCTAAATAGCTACTGTTGAAGCCTACTTTCTCCATTCATGAGTCCAGGGCTACATGGCTACAGCTTAACAGCTCCCTTGTCCACAGCAAAGCCCTTCTCATCTGTCACTTCAGGGCAGGGGTTGCTTCTTCTCACCATTACCACTTTATACCAGAGAGCATGGCATGATTTCAGCCAGCCCTCTCCCCTTCTAGAACTCTATTCATTGGCTGTGCTGCTCCTTGTGAGTTAGGAAAAAAAAAAACCCTACCCGCCCCCCAGCAACTGTAACGGAAACAGTATCTATTTACTCTGGAACTTTCCAATAATACAAAATGCAGAGCTTTGTGCAAAGCGGTTGATCAATCAGCTATTGACTCACACACTTGTAACGCTCATGGCACTGATTGATACATTACTACAGTTATCTTCGTTCACGTGCAAGGAGAATTCTCCGGAGTTGAGAATGGTTAACGGTGCCGTCACTCGTTCATCGAGCTATGCATTCATCCACTGTCTTACGTTTTTACTGACTGCCTCATAAGTTGCAGAGACCATATAAGACATTGGGGGCCCAGAACTAAGCAGTAGGCATTGTCTAAAAGCATCCTCACAACACAGTAGTAGTGTGTGTGTGTGTGTGTGTGTGTGTGTGTGTGTGTGTGTGCCAAGAAGCCTTCTCCAAAAATCGATTTTCTTCATAAACTACCTCTGCCACAGCATGTAAATTTTAGAAAGTGGTCAATAATTGTTTCAATTTATTTTACATATAAGCTTAAGAGCTAGGACATATTCAGTGGCCAATGGATTCAAAAGGCAGAGAGACTCTTTGAAATCAATCCGGAAGAGCATGACAAGTGACAGCCAAATTCCATTGATTGGAGCCTGGATTATGGAGGGAGGGAACTAATTACAGTCATTATCGGGGCAACCGCAGAATTAAAACTATGAAGAATATCTGAGAATTTAAATTTCTTGGCTGTGATACCAGTGTAAGTGAACAAGGAACTCTTCTTCCATAGAAGGCATGTTGAAAAAACGTGAACCCTGCAACCTACACTGGTTTGGGAAATGCACGCATGCAGAGAAAGCTAAACAAAGGTAGCAAAATCTCAGAAGTTTGACAATCTCTGCCAAATCTAATTTGTCCCTGACGCCCCATTTCCTTCTGTTTTTAGGCTCCATTTCTATACATGCACAACTCCAAACTTAAGTATATTTTAAAAATGAATTTTCCCACTAATTTCAGTTCTAATTCTCCCATCCCTCTGTCCTTGCTGTTCTAGAGCTTTCTTTCTTGATTACCCTTTCCTCTGTGCTTACAAGGCATCTTACTCTCACTGATGGTCATTTCTCTTCTCGGAGGCCAGGTAAGGATCATATTCCACGTGAGTTGCTGTCTAAGTCTAAAACCTATATCTTGTTCTTTCTCTCTCTCTCTCTCTCTCTCTCTCTCTCTCTCTCTCTCTCTCTCTCTCTCTCTCTGCCTCTAGTTTTCTTTCTTCCAACTTTCTTCATCAGTCCGAGAGCTGCCGTTAATTCACTTTTTACATGAAGAAGAAGAAGAAGAAGAAGAAGAAGAAGAAGAAGAAGAAGAAGAAGAAGAAGAAGAAGAAGAAGAAGAATGCCCAAATCTCCGGCATCCTTGTGGCTTATCACATATCCCTTCTGCAAAGGTAATCTAGTCTGTGTCATTATATTTATTGGCCCCAAATCAAAACCAGTTGCCAAAGTAATGAAGGTCTATTGGTTTGTGTTGACTTAATCCATGTCAGAGGAGCTGTAGGATCATATAAGGATAATTTGACCAGTAAAAGGAAAGCCATAAAAATGATCAAAAAGCCAATAGATATGCTGAGAACACCAAGCTTATTTTACAGAGGATTTATGGCCAACTTATCAGAAAATTATTTGGTCCACGTCTACATTCAAATAAGCCGCTCCGTAATTCAGCAAAGATTCCAAGCCTTAGGGGGAAAAGCCTCCTCTAATGAGATAGCCCAGTAACCCTTAACTTGCAGCACATGTAGATTAATTTTCAACAGTTGTGAGACTGCAATAAATTCGGCTTTTGAATCACTAGTCCTGCTTTATACCGAGACTGCATTAAATTATCGGCGCGTGAACAGCATTGGAACACAGCCAGCTGTGTTGTCCCCTGACCTATCATTCTAAGTGTTTATTAATCAAATTGAACTTAAATATGGGACACACCCCAGATGGTAGCAAGTGCCAATTCCTGTGTGTCCCCCAGCCCCTACAATAAGTGGATGTCAAATAGTCGGAATCTGGCACACTATGTCAGTTTTGCTCCAAACTCAGCTCTAGAGGCTGTATTTTATTGACCAGAATCAAATTGGCTTCCCCTGGTGTAGGTGATAAAGTATGGCATCAAGTCACCCATGTAAAATGTATAACTTTAACTTTGACAGCCTGTCATTGAAGTCCTTGTTTATATAATCTATTGTGCCATTCAGTCTATTCTTGTTTTAAAGAGCACACAGAGAACGAAAACCTATTCTGCTAGTGTTTATTGATGGATGTCCGTACAGGGTGCCTTCCCTTAAATAACCTCGGGAGTGGCAACTTCTATTGTCACTGTCAACTTCCATCGAATTGTAAGACTTCCAGTTTTAAACACTGCCTTGTAGAAGATGAAGGATGTGCACGGTGCTATAATGGGAAGTGTTTCACAGCACAGACATTGCTTTTTCAAGTTCGAAACTTGGCCCATCTACATGGAGGACACCGTTCTGCTGAGAGGTGGGGTGAGCCTGCGTTTCCGGCCAGCAACGATAGAAATCCTAACATTGTGAAGGTTTCTTAAGATTGTATTTAGTTTCAGAACTAAAGAGGCCTTCCCAAAGTTGGAATTTCAAGTTAGTACAAGTTTAAAATAAGCAGAATTTGAAAAAAAAAAACAAAACAAGAGGTCATGTTTTACTTTAATAATAGTTCGCCTTGATATCCGAATGCACAACTAGAGAGAATGACCTGTTTACATTAGTGCTGAGGGAATCTAAAGCTTTTCTTCTCAGGGGAGACCAAAGGCAAAATCTAACAGCATTTCCTGCGAGCTTAGAAATATTGCCAAGTTACAACTAGTCTTTCTTTATCTGTAAATTTAAAACAGAATAGCCTATTATAAAATTAGAGCCGCTAATGTAGTTGAAATTATTATCTGACACTTCTGGGTCTCCCAGTCTATGTGATGAGTACAGCAATCAGTATGCTCAAAATGTTTACATCACTTTTGAGATATTATCTCCAAGACTTGGTCAATAAGGGACAGGACAATGTCCCTGTTCCTCTGTGACAACGTGCCAAGGATAAATCCCAAGGCCATGCCTCTTCAGCACTGATTAATTTTCAGGGCTGCTTAAATAAAATGCAGAGCCCATCCCCTGTTTCCTACTCAGCTGAGAACTATTTAAGAGGATTAAATAATGCACCTAAGCCTTTCATTGTATGTTGCTTATAGAGTTTGCTAGAAATAGTCTCAAAACATAGGATTTTCTTTCTGTATAAGTTTAATGCGAAGGTTATTTTCTCCCATCTGTGGCAAAGCCAACAGTTGGTCCCTCATCCCTGTCTTCCCCAGAATTTTGAAGTGATTGTTAAACAAAAAAAGATTATTTCTTTTCTGTAGCTAAATTATCTGAAATCTGGGAATAGTTTATTTTTTTATTCTTAACTCCCCCAAAGGGTCTTAGAATCATAGCTTAGATCTCACCCCTTCCACCGTGTAACTTTCCTATTCAATTACCATTTAGATTGTGCATCTCGGGGAAGTCGCTGGGCTAGGAACCCCAGGAAGAAATCCGTGATCAGTCACCAGGTTGGAAAAATCCTTTCCAGTCCTGTTTATCAGGACACATGCCAATTCTCCAAATGTGCTGGGAGCTTTCATTCTTTTCAGGGTCACTCTGCCTGCACAGCACAGATTAAACACACAGCCTTGGTATTTTCAGTGTTGTGAGGAGACACATTTACATTCCACTGACAGCACTGGGTGTAAAAGGAAGCCATCTGTTGCGATTTAACAACAGGGGGATAGCTGTAACTTCCACAGGAGAAAACGAGTCACACAACAGCTCAGCACCAGCCATCTTCTTTGTGTGGTGGACCTGAGCAGACACTGCTGTAACAAGAAAGGATGTTTTCATTCTTCAGTGGACTTTAGTAGCTGGTCCTCTGTCACTCGGTGTCACTGTCCACCTAGTCTGCTACTATCTTAAGGTTCCTGGAGCCTCGAGTAGACACTTTATTTTTACTATAAAAATGACAGCTCCATCTCTGGTTACTGGTGCATTTGGTCAAGACGATCCATCTTTCCGACCTACAGCTCATAACAATGGAATTATCTGGGAAGTACTTCAGAAGGTGGCGTAAGGAAAAAGGGGGAAATTAATCACACACTAAGGACTTAATATATCCTGGCATTTCGTGTGCCATCTCATTTAAATTTTCACAATTTCATAATATACAGATTGTTTGAAAGGTGACTTAAACAGTCTATCCAGCTAGACAGCTGGCAATCTGAGAATTTTCTTATTCAAATTACAGAGCGTGTTCAGTCACATGCAGCTGCATCCTCTATAGTATACTAAGTGGATATAACCCAAATCTAGCCTGTAATTTCACTTGTTAGCAGTGCTGGGCATATTTACATGGGGGCATGGTTGTTTTATATTTCAAGTTTCTTCTTATGTGGAGTACTTTCATAGTTGGTCACGTTTCTTGCCTTGTCAACTTTTACTTAGTTCTTCTAGGGTTTTATACGTGAGAACAAGCTTCAGTAGAACAGGCTGGTGGGTGGGAGGGTATTGTTTATGAGTTCTGGGAAGGTGCCTAGCACATGGCTGATGGCTGAGAAGTAAGGTGTTCACAGTGCATGTGTGTGTGTGTGTGTGTGTGTGTGTGAAGAATTCAGCAGCAGAATAAAGAAAGGGGCCCATAATTCACAACTTTCAGTCCTGTGCTTTTAACATCCAGCAGGTCTACAAGAAACAAACAAGTTAAACAATGCAGAAAACCTCCTAGGGTTGCTGCTTGTAGACAACAGCCATGCGCTACACTCCAGTCTTAACACCTGGTGGTTGTAGCAGGCGGTGATTAAGAAGGTAGCTATTTCAGTGCTTCTCGGTGTCAGGAAACAAAGTATCAAGCCATCAGCTCCCGTTTTAGGAGCAGCACTTAGATTGCAGCCATATACTGCTTCCAACTGTAACTATTAACGGGGAAACATAGAAGGAGGTCTTCATTGGCCCTGGCTGCCTGAGCTCAGCATATTACATGCCACTCTGGCACTGTTTGCTGAGCTGCAGATAATTCTGTGTCTTGTTAACAAGTCTCTGTGTATTTCCACTCCATCAGCAGGTTCCTGAATCAATGCCGACAGTAGGTTTGACTAGCATCAGCATAATTTGACTTTGATGGAAAGTTTGAAATTTATGCATAATTAAAAATTATACATCCATTTCCTAATTTCCCAAGAAAGGTAATTAGTCCTCTTGGATGTCATAGCATTTATATCTGGTTTCCTCCAAACACATGGTTCCTTCGCCTCTTTGAGTGACTACGGCTTTAGGACAAAGAGGTACATTTAGAGAAAAACAAGCATGCCTTTGACACTTGACCCACTATGGGAAAGATTTAAGGTTCTCAAGATCATTGGAGAAGGGCAATGCTGTTATATTTCCTTTGAGGCAATACTGAGTTTCAAAACCATTATATAGTAGGCTCCACTTTCTTATAACTGGAATGTTAAAAAGGGAGGCTGGGATATTATTTATGGGGAAACACACATACATTTTATTACATGTAATGTATATGCCTTATTATTTATAAAATATGTAAAGTGTTGTTGAGCATGTAAAGCCTAGAAGTGTTATTATTCATCGAGTGTGTGAAGTGGTGAACAGATTTGATAAGGATGTGGGCACAGCATTCCCTACTATTCACTTTTACAGCCTCATTGCAGTAGCATGTTGTTGCCATGGAACGATTTAAAAAATAAAAGGTCACGCTGTATTGAATAAAGGAAAACAGTATCAGATTTATTTATAAAACACATTAAGGGTCTAACTGTTCTAATCATAAGAAACCACACTTAAATTTCCTTGGCAAAATTTTGAATTCTACCCTCTCCTGGGCTTCTAAATTCATGTCACAGAACACTCTTGACTTAGTATATTTATGGGGTCCATATGCAGCTGTATTTGGAAAGCTATAGCAAATGAAACAGTTTTGAACTTATATTTTCTTCAACACTCAGGTTGGCCTTGAACCCTTGGCCCTCCACATTCAGCCTCTTGAGTGTTAAGGTTGTAGGCATGCTCCTCCTTTGACTGAGCCTACTTTTTTTTTTTTTTTTTTTTTTTAGTTCTTTCTGTTCATGTCACTCTGTAATTGTGTTACTTATACTGACCAACGAGATGGCTGTACAAACCCGAGTAGCCCTTCCCTGCACAGACGAAGCCTGACAGACTGGGAAAAGCTCTCTGTGTTTGCTAGCTACAAGGCTTGTCTGATCTTGTACAGGACCTGATCTAGTGCTACCTCTGAACCGAGGAAGGCTGATTATAACTGAAACCCGTGCTCCTGGGGTGAACAGATCTTGATGAGGGAGTGTGCTAGACGATGGCGTCTTTGCTGTACCGTATCAGGGTATCTCTTCTGCAAGGCAAGTGGCTTTTCCATCAGAAGGTTGACGGCCTCCCCTCCCCCCAGCCGTGGTGGGATCTCGTGAAAAACTCCACTCCAGTTTCAAATCAGGGGATTAATTAAACAATTACACACATTTCTTCAGCTCTGCCTCCCAAGGTGAGTGTGATATGTGGTGTCATTACTTAGGGTTCCGAGAACAAGATTTTAAATTAAGGTACCTGCGTTGGTTTCTATAGTTTGGGAGTATTTCTCTTTTTAATTAAGTGGCAAAGCAGCCGAATGGCTAAGCAAACACAACCTTCAACCTTAAGAAACTGTGAATGATGATAATTTACATACTGCCAATAGGTGATCAGCTTCTGCATACAAGGGACTTGACGTCAAAACCAAGTAGGTGCCAGATCCCATGAGGACACAGAGCAAACTCTTCAGTCTCTTTCCCATTTGTGTTGCTTATTTGCCTCTGGAACTGTCTTTCTTCCTTTATTTTTTTATTTAATATTTTTCTTATTTTACATACCAATCCTAGATCCCTCTCCCTCCGATCATCCCATGTCTCCCATTGGTCCCCATCCCTCCCCC
Source organism: Cricetiscus sungorus (assembly GCA_030556225.1). Taxonomy (NCBI): domain Eukaryota; kingdom Metazoa; phylum Chordata; class Mammalia; order Rodentia; family Cricetidae; genus Cricetiscus; species Cricetiscus sungorus. Next base: position 2,737,536 of record JANBXA010000367.1, on the reverse strand, counting down.
CATCCTATCTCCCATCCACTCCCCAGGGAGGGTGAAGCCTTCCAGGAGGGATCATCAAAGTGTCAAATCATTTGGAGCAGGGCTTAGGCCCTCCCCCATGTCTCTAGGCTAAGAGAGTGTCCTCCACGGGGAATGGGCTCCCAGAGTCCTTTTGTACACCAGGGACAAATGCTGGTTCTGGAACGGTTTCTCAAAAATGTTCACAGAGCTCCCTGCACGTTGTTGGCCTCATGAAGTGCACATGCTCATGTATATGTCTACTTGAAAACTCGCTTTGCACTTAAGAAATGCCAACTCTTCTAGAGCATCCTAGGACATTTTTACTTGGAGACAACCTCTAAAATGTTTCATTGTATAAATTTAGAAGCCTAGAGTTACATATTAGAGGCAATGTAAGCGAATTTAGGGTTAGACACACTGTCTGTGTTTAAGAAAATCATTCAAGTGTTTTTGGATCCTTGGTTTGTTTTTTTTTTTTGTAAAGCTAAAAGGACACAGCCACCCATGGTTAGTATTAAAGGAAGGGTCTGAATGGTGGATGCTTTTTTGGCATCACACAAATATCTCTGCAAGAAAAGACACAAAAGGAACCCTAATTCCCTGGTTCTGGAGCCAGCAGGGTCACCTAAGCCTAGGCAACTCTCCTAGGGCAGCTAGGCTTCTGCTTCATAATCTATGGCTCCCTTAGCTCTGAAAATAGATATGCTCAAACCACCCTCCACTCCGTACCCAGTGGGACCATTTTCTCAGGAGAGTAAACATAGTTTCTCACTGTTGTCTTCTTTAGGATGATGAGTGAAAATTGCATTAGTCTATTACCCCTGAGACCCTTGGTGGCTTGATCCAGGAAACTTGCTCTCCCCCCACCCCAAGGGAGGCTTAATCTGATTATATCTAAACCTTCCCAGGCCAAAACTGATTTTGGTCCTTTGAGAAAAATAGATGGAAGGCATCATGCCCCAGGAACCTTAATGAATAATAACCTCACAAAGTATTTGAGAGAAACTCTTCTTTAAAAGGTTTAAAGCAAGACTTAATAACAAAACAATGCCAAGGGAAAATTTGTCATTTAGCAAAGTTAAAATTTGAGCCGGAAAGGTCCTGTTGTGATGCGTGCTCGCTCCCCTTTAAAGTTCACGCAATGACATTAGATCGCGCCTTTGAAGACAATGAAGTTTTGGGGTGCGTTCTGCAATGGAGGTCCCTTTCTGATGTGTCACCCGCAGGGACAGACAGCTGTCTGGTGACACAGAGGCAGGACTGCACCAGACACCAAAGCTTCTGAGGCACTGATCTTGGACCTCCTACCTTCCAGAACTCAGTGTCTCTCACTACTAAGTATCCCAGGAGAGGGCACACACCCCCTTCCAAAATATTTGCTTATTTATCTGTGTATGTATGTATTTATTTAAGCATATGGGTGTTTTGCCCAGATTGTATGTCTTGGGGGGGGGTCATGTGTATTGCTATGTCAGTAGAAGCTAGAGAAGGGGGTCAGATTCCCCAGGGATGGAAATTACAGATGGTTGGGAGCCATCATGTGGGTGCTGGGACTCAAACTCAGGTACTCTGGAGGAACAGCCAGTGATCTTAACTGAGGAGCCATCTCTCCAGCCCAGAGGGATTCCTACTGATTAGAAAGTGATTGGCAGCCAGCAAAAATCCCAAGCTAAAGGAATATCTACAGGAACACACGGCACTGGCCTAAATTACAGGGGTATGAGGTCTTCTTTTGTGACTTAATGGCCACAGAAGGCTAAGCGGTTACAGCCATAATAAAGCCCTACGCTTCTTTTACTTCAGTTTACTTCTTCCTGTTTCCCAGCTTTGCTGTTCTACTCATGCCTACCCCCTCCCTGTCCTCATTCTGAGGACACATTGTCCCTGATACCCTTCACTTAGGCCATGTATTCCTCTCCTGAACGTGATCGCACTTTCTGTCCTAAAAACAAAACAACAACAAAACAAACCAACAAACAAAAAACCTTTCTCATTTTTCATGCTTTAATTTAATTCTCATATCCCCCATGAAAGCATCTGATGCAATCACTCTTATTGGTTGGCCTTTTGTGAATGTATACTGTGCTGTAACTTAGAAATACAAATTAGGGGCCGACTGTTTGGGGGGTATATGCAGGTTCTTTTTTGTTTACAAAGAGGTTATAGTTTTCTTGGAACTGCTATGGTGAGGATTGTGTATTGTTTTTCACTGATTCTCTTTTCTCTCCTCATGCCAATCCCATTGCTAGAGAGATTGAAGAAACGTGAAACTGTTACTTTAGGAAGATGTTTCATTCTCTGGCTTGCAGAGGAAACACAGGCGGCACAGACTTCAGCCACTTTTCAGCATTGGATATGCTGCCTTGCAGCCCAGAATGTCTCCAAGTCCCAAGGGGAGCGGTAAATGCCGACGAAGTTGAGGATGGGTTAGCAGTGAGGAGCGGGAGAGGACAGTGCAGTCTCCCAGAAAAGGGAGAATACTTGGGTGAAAGTTTGTGTGGGTCTTTTCTGACCGTGAGATTTGTGAAAAGCAGTCAGCATTGGGCTGAGGGCACATTCGGTTCACGGGCAGAAATCCCCATCCACAGCCCCCAGATCTTGGGGCTCTGGGGCTCTTTCTACCCAGGAACATAAGAGCTTTTTCTGGATCCTCCTTCTGTCCCACAGCCACTCGCTTTTCCTTGGCATGCTGCTCTGTCCTGTTGCTGAGGGACTCCAGCCCTTGTGCTGTAAACTTTGTTCCCTCACTCCTCCCTATAAAGCCGGCCCACGATCCCTAAGGAAGTCCATGGTTGCCTCCCAGGTTTTCCCTTCTCTACACTCAGAAATAAAACCCAGATACAGAGGGAGCTAAATCACCATTCAAGGCCATTATAAACATAACGAGCCTTCTGCACTGTACGCACTCCGAGTTCTCTCTGATAACGGGCACAGGATTTTATTTGCAAATTAATTTCCCCAGCGAAAAACAATTTAAATTCACACTTTGAAAACAGAGAACCATACAACTCAAAAAATGCATATCAAGGGAAAATGTGCTTTTATTTTGTGAAGAAAACACCTCCTCATTATTTAAGTCTTGCACTGAATATCTTCTGTATGTGAGGTCCTTCTGCCCTCTACCCCACAAGGTTACACTTTCCTCATCCAAGCTACACATTCATCATTCATCCGTCCGTTCGTCCATCCATCCATCCATCCGTCCATCCATTCCTCCAACAAACACTCACATGCTCTTTTGCAGGCAGGATCGACTGCCCTGAATTTGAAAAGATAAGGAAGACATGTTGCCATGTCTTTGGATTCCCATTGGGAAAATGGGGTGGCTAATTTACGAGACTGTGGTAGATAATAAGATAAACATGCTTAATGACTGTGAGTAGACACTCTTCAGACCTGAGGCATTGCTGGAATTAGACACAACAGAGGAGTGTCTAAGCTGCTTGGGGAACAGGTACCACAAATGGAGATGGCAGGAACTGAGCCAAGAATTCGTTATAGGAAGGTTGTGAAGATAAATGTCCTCCATTAGTCAGGGGAGAATGAAACAAGGGTTCTATAAACAGCATTGGGTGTCAGGTTTTCAAAGATGCCTTGCTACTTGGCTTGTACTGGTTTAGTGCAGGTGAATTAAAGGGCTACACATTTTTAGTGGTTAAACCACAGATAACCTTATTTTTGAAGGAAAGAACAGTCCCCTGAAAGTCGCCTTTTGACCTTCGCATGTGAACTCATGTCGGGTGCTGTTACACCAACCTTGTACCCGTCTAGGTCATGGGCACTGGGTGTGGGAGAACACAGTGCTTTTACTCTGCTAAATGGACGCAGTAATAAACCATCCTACAAGTTGTTACACATATACCCACATATTAGCGCATCCCTTAACGTTCGTCGAGGCTTATTTTTGCAGCTGATGTTGATCATACACAGACCCACATCTGCCAACAAGTAGTGGAAAAGACTATGGAGTATCCAGCTCTAAAGGGGACGTGTATGTCATGCCTGTGAGGTGCAGAGGAAGTGGGGGCCGAAAGGCCGTAAGTGCCAGAGGTAGTGGACGTAGACAGCAAACTAGTATTTGCCAGACGTGACAGAGCTGTTGCATAAGGGAATTTGTAGTGACGGACACCATATACACAAGACCTGCACAAGATTAAGGCAACCCAAATACCAGCTTACAGAGCCCCATCCCTAACTGAGGGCAAGTGATGTCTTCTTGGGGAAGGTGAATAGGTTTCTTTAAATGTGTAGTCCCTGAGAGGTTCTCTAACCATATTTTGGTAGAACGCCTTTCACCCATGCGCAGACAGTTTACACTCAGTGGATTCATTGGGCTTGGGGAAAAAAAGTTACCTGAAATTATGAAGGAAAAGTGTTGGTGGGATAAAGGAGGAATTATAGAGAAACATTTCTTGATAATTTAACTCATAAATAATGATAATTATGTTTTTCATTATGCTTTGTGGTTGCTGTACTGTTTTGCGTTCTCAATAGCACTGTTCCAGTTTCTCTCCACCCTAACTAGTATCTGTCACCTTTGTCCTTTGGTTAGTGATAGCCATCTTAACATGTATGAGGTGGTATCTCACTGTGGTGTTGATGTACAGCCCTCTTATGATTATTGATGCCAAGCATCTTGCCATATACCTGCTGGCCGTTTATCTTCTTTGGACAAATATACAGTGCTATATTTACTTTCTCCTGAATGCTAATCAGTGAAAACTCTGTGGTAAGTGACGGTGCTTTTTTTAAAATTATAATTGGAAGGAAATTGTCATTCTGGGTGTTTCTTTCTGCAGGCCAAGTTCAGAACACAAGACATTGCCATACAGCCCAAGACTGTTGTGCCACTGGCCAGGGCTCTGTTTGCAGGAAGAGCCTGAGGGATATGGGCCAGTTGTCACTGTCCTTGACATCAGCCTTTGCAATTAAGCACAGCTCTATCCTCTCAGAAACGATTTATGACTCTGTCATTCATAAATTATCCCAAGTCCTTGTTGCACTTACTTTTACTCTCTGCCTCTTTCTCTTGGGTTAAAACCTTCTGCAAGCTCATTTTTACTACGTGAAGGACATCCCACCTCTTGCTGTACTTACTGGGTGTGAATGAATGCCCACATCCTCAAATTCCAGGGCTTCGGAAGTTCCCTTTTATTGACCCATCAACTAAGGTCTAAGTGTGCTCTGTTACTCGTGCAGGCAGGAGAAAGATGCACGTTGCCATTAGATGTGTCCCCGAGTCCCTTCTATTTTGCTTGTCTTGGCCCTCTCTTACATATATATATATATATATATTGGGGTCTTTGCTTGGATCTTCTGGAAATTTGGCAACCGGCACTGCAGGAACAAAGTTTTGTGCTGCAGTGTAAAGGAATGAGCATTGCTATCCAGTCTGGTTCATAGCACCAGGGAAACCCATGCTCATCACACTGTGGCCCCTTCCCGAGTCTTAGCTCAGAGGTCACAACTCTTTCCTAAAATTTGGAAATGATAAAGCTTGATTCAACCCTAGGTTTAATGCTCCCCAACTACACAAACTTGAGTAACTTATGCAACACCTTTATGTTTCTATGTGTTTGTTTAAAATGGGGATAGAAATCACTACCAGAAGTATTGTAAGAGGAAAAATAACATTCTGGAGTCATAAGTTCAATCTCTCTTAAACTGGAAATGGTTTATGGTAGTTGTATATTTGGATTATTTCCACTTGCATCAGAATCTCCTCCATGTCTGTATTTCCACAGCATGTTTAGTGGAAGAAAGTGAAATTCTCTTTGCAAACCCTGTTTATGCCTTTCTTAATTCCAAATGAGAAAGTTTTCAGCTAAGCATACTTTCCTATTTTCATGCTTTGCGTATTTAATGCAAACAAATGGTAAACAGACAAGTGTATTGTAGTAACTTACCTTGAAATCAATCTATAGGGCTGTGCAGCAGTGGGAGGCTAGTTGTTCAGGTCTGTGATTCCCCAGGTGCTTAATGGTCAGGAGAAACACACATTGAATGGCAGGAGGACCATACGTTCAAGGTCTGTCTGAGCTATGGAGTGAATTCAAGGCCAACCTGGGAAACTTAGTGAGACTCTCTCAAAATAAACAAAAACTAAAAGGAGGTTGTAGGATCTAGCTTGGTGGCTCAGCACTTGCTTAGCAGGTGTGGGGGCCGTAGGTTCAATACCCCGAACTGCAGGTAATGGTGTACACTAGGAAGATGAGTGGCTTGGTGCCTAACATTCCCAGATACGAAGCCTGGTGCTGATACCTGCCAGCTGTGTAGCTGTAGACCAGACCCTTCTAAATCTCACTTTCCCTTCTAAATTTCATTGTCCCCATCTTTAAGATGGATATTATAATATATATCTCATAAAGCTGATGAGAATATTAAAGGACTGTTATGAGCAGTTTTTCCACCAGCCTGGTCTCACAGCTGCATCAGCCCCAAATACCACACAGAGATGCTGTATTAGATATAAAGCTGTTGGCCTGTTAGTAGTATTTCTTATTGGCTAGCTCTGTCTTAAATATTAACCCATTTCTATCAATCTAAGTAGCTCCATGAGGTCTTATCTTACTGGAGAGAGGGTCTAGGCCTCTTACTCCTCTTGGTCCTACATTTTGACTCTCCTACTACATCTCCCAGAATCCTCCTTGTCTCCTAGTCCCGCCTGATGGGAGATGTTATTCTGTATATATGTTTCTCATACTTAATAAAGCCCTGTGGCCATAGGAAACAAGATAGGCGGGGCTAGGAGACCAGGAGGAGGAAAGAGGAAGTAGTAGGGTGGAGTCAAGATGTAGCCCAGGGAAGACGCAGGACGCGGCTCCCTGATAAAAGGACCACGTGGAAATACTTAGATAAGTAGAAATGGGTTAATAATCAAGACAGAGCTAGCCCATAAACAGTAATGGTAACTGGCCAACAGGATTGTATCAAATACAGAGTCTCTGAGTGTTATTTGGGGCACACATGGCTGCGGGACAATGGCGGCAAGACCGGGAGGCTGGCGGGGAGGAACCTGCCGTAACACCCGCCTATCTTGTTTTCCTATTTGCTAACAGTGCTTTATTCATTAACCAATAAGAGAAACATATTTACAGAATGACATCTCCCGTCACAGGAACCTGGAGCTTTCTCCTCCAGCTTAGCAAGATGCCCAGGGGAAATACAGCTGAGGGGAAGAAGGTGGTCCTAGACCCAGCTGTCAGGAAAAAGCCAGCCAAGAAACTGGTGACTCCTCTGGTTGACAAAAGGCCTAACAACTTCAGTATTGGACAGGTCATCCAGCCAAAAAGAAACCCCACTCCCTTCATCAAAGGTCCCTGTTATATCAACCAATGGTGGGCAAAGCGCCTTTCTCCTTAAGTTGTTCAAAGTACCTCCTGCCATTAATCAATACACCCAGACTCTAGACCAGAACAGCTACGCAGCTGCTTTAGCTTGCCCACAAGTACAGGCCAGAAAGAAAGCCAGAGAAAAAGCAGAGGCTGCTGGTCCATGCTAAGAAAAAAAAGCTGGTGGCAAAGGGGATGTCCCCACTAAGAGGCCACTTGTCCTTTGAGCAGGGGTCAGTTCAATCACCACCTTGCTGGAGAACAGGAAGGTTGAGCTGTGGTGGTCTGCCTGCCCCGTGTTACAAGATGACGACCACTACTACATCATCAAGGGAAAGACCAGGCTGGGGTGGCTGGTCCGCAGGAAGGCATGTACCATGGGTGCCTTGCCACAGGTTAACTCAGAAGTCAATGGCGTTCTGGTAAGCCCGTGGGAGCAATGACAGATCTGATGACATCAGCTGCCTCTGGGGAAGACAGCATGCTGGGTCCTAAATCTGCCTTGCGTTGCCAAGCTGGAAAAAGGCAAAAGCCAAAGAACTTGCTGCTAGTATGGTTTAAATGCACACCGCTAAGTTAGTTGTCTGTCCAGAAATAAAAAACTGCCCTCCAGAAAACTTAAATAATAGTACGATAATTTTCATAACATCTACCCTCACGATGTCGTAACATCTTCAGAATGACCACATTTTCATGGATATAAGCCCAATACTGATTGAACTTTACACATTTTTATTCTTTAAAATTGGTTTCAGCTGCCCTACGCTACTGGGAGAATCCTATTTGCAGCCTGCCTGGAAGGTGGGGAAATGATTTACTGTGTCAGTGTAGGGAGGGAAAGCATACTGAATACTGGGTTGGGAGACCTCATGTTTTTAAAGGTGTGTGTGTGTGTGTGTGTGTGTGTGTGTGCACGCGTGCATATGCTCATATGTGTGGCAGTGGTGGTGGAGGCCACGAAGATTGCTCAGCTGCCCTGGAGCTGCAGTTAGAGCTGTGAACCACCAGGTGTGAGTGATAGAGCAGAGCTCTCCTCTGAAAGATCAGCAAGTGTTTTCAACCATCTCCAGCCACGGTGTTTTATAACTTAATTCAGGCACTTCCTCTCCCTTCTTAGATTCTTGCTCTTTCATACAAAAGAGTTGAATTTGGTGGTGGCTGAAATTCCTTTCAACTCTTTAATACATCGTTTCACAATGATAACTCAAAACTCAGGAGAAGCAGCATCCTGGAAGATACATGTATCACTCAGTGAACCGAGCCGTATGAAATGCTCATGTAATATGTTTGTTATGCCAATACTTTGGTGCTATGTATTTCAATAATGGTTGAATTAGCTTTAACTCAATCTTCCAAAAGGAACTCTCCTGTATCTTTCTGACAGCATTATTTTATTGAATGATTTAAGTTAGAAGGAAGGAAGGGAGAGAGGGAGAGAGAGAGGGGGGAGGGAGGGAGAGAGAGAGGAAAAGGGAGGGAGAGAGGGAGAGAGAGAGGGGGGAGGGAGGGAGAGAGAGAGGAAAAGGGAGGGAGAGAGGGAAGGAGGAAGGGAGAGAGAGGAAGAGAGAGCGGGAGGGAGAGAGAGAGAGAAAAAGAGAGGGAGAGGAAGAGGGAGGGAGGGAAATAGAGGAAGAGAGAGAGAGGGGGAGAGAGGGAGGGAGAGAGGGAGAGAGAGGAAGAAAGAGAGAGAGAGAGAGAGAGAGAGAGAGAGAGAGAGAGAGAGAGAGAGAGAGAGAACGCACATTCATGTAAACTTTCTCAGCGGCTCTATGGTTTGCTAGCCCCACATTCTGGTTTTACCACTCCTGCCTGAAAATGATTGATTCAGGAGCAATGCAGACCTCCTGTGTGCATATGAACCATCACAGCTCGGCCTGGTATTTCTCGGAATAAAGGTGCCTTTGGAGTTCTAAATGGGGCAGAGCTGAAGGGTTTCGATTTCAAAGAAACCAGCACAATAAATCAGTGTACCTAAAAATACATTCTTAGGGAGACTCCACATTCTCAAACATTTCCTCGCTGTCACGTGATCCAATGTGTTAATGATCTGAAATTCACAAGTGTATCTTTTCCCAATCCTCCCTTTTGGAGATTTGGGTCAGCTATTTGTCCTGACAGTCTACAGCTTCCCTCAAGTTTCAGCTGAGCAAAAATTTCTTGTTCTCATTCAACCCCATCGTTCCGCTATCATACGTAACACACAATGTAACCTCAACAGATTTTTGAGACGCAAATGCACCAACAGTACTGAATCGCTTTATGGTCTTTGCTTATGACGCACCTGCCAAGTCTTTGCAGCTCTCCCAGTCAGTGGGTAATATTCTTGACAAGACTCCTGGCATTGTTACTCAGATTCTATTTGGAGGCTTCTAGGGCAGGAGTTCACTTTGGTGCATATCATTTTGGAACATTGCTGTAGAGTTTCATGCTGGCTCATTTTTGCTTATGCTGACTTAAAAGCTTCCTATAAATGATGTCCCTGTGTCCTATTCTTTTTCTTTTGGTTTTGACGTGCAACAAACTTATTATTCATACTCCAATATTAACCATCTGAAGCTATGAAGTAGTGTGTAACACACACACACACACACACACACACAAATTAAAAATAAAAACCAAGAGATAAATATTGGGGTTCAAGCTGATTGTCAGATAAGCAAAGTAGCTGGTCACTAGTTCTTTCCTCTACTTCAGGTTGAAAGGGATGGAGAATAAATCTATCCACCAAGCCTCAGACTCTAATCCCAGACTGCTGCCTCTTCCTTTTATACCACCCAAATCCTGGGATTAAAGGCGTCTGATCCCAAGTGCTGAGGTCATCTTTGTGTGAGTTGTTTCTCTTTTAGACTGGATCCATTTCATGTAGCTAGGATGGCCTTGAACCAATAGAGATTCATCTGCATATTTCTTGAGTCCTGGGATTAAAGGTATGAATCACCATTGCCCGTGTCCATGGCTTGTGGATAGCTTTGCTTTCTGTACCCTCAGCCAAGCTTTAATAAATCACAAATAATACACCATGGTGGTGTTTGTAACAAGCTTTCTTGTAGAACTATCTGTGGATCACCAACCCCCAAATAATGATACAGAAACTGACTGTTAAGCATGAAAGCCTGGACTTACCTTGTCACACGTGCTCTTATAACTTAAATTAACCTGCTTCTTTCTATTAATCTATATTTTACCATGTGACTTTTAACCTTCCTTTCATTGTGTATGTCTGGCTCACTCCATGTCTCACAGGCATCTCTGTGCCTTTCTTCTTCCCAGAGTCCTCTTGGTCCCCGGAAGTCCCGCCTAACCTCTTCCTGTCTAGCTATTTGCCATTGCGCTCTTTACTTACTATATGCCTTGGCAAAGACACGTTTTCACAGTGTAAACAAACATTCTGCTTCCCTTCAGTCTGTACTTTCGGGAGAAACGATTCCTTTATCCTTCTGCTATTTCTAAGATGCCCTTTGCTCGGTCCTGGACATCCTTGATGCTTCCTCTTTGGGTGTGATGCCCCATCCCTCCCCCAAAGAAAACCTGCACCCCAGAGGTGACCTGAGAGCTTAGAGAGCAGGAGAATCGAGATGACCTACTTAAAACATCAGCTTCTCCTTCTGGTGGTAACAAAATTCTATTTTAACAACTTTTGAGCACCCACAACTAAAATGTTGATGGAATGACAGATCCACCCGAGAACGCTGATGAGTAGCAGAGACATGCATGGGACTGTAGGGGATCTGAGCTATGAAGGTGGAGTGTAATTCTGAAAATGATTCCTTCCTCTCAAACAAGTGCCCATGTTAGCAGACTGCAAATCTGCTGAGGGGAGAGGTGAGCAGAGATTTGCATGGCGCACCCCACAGATAGCACTGCTTGCTAAATCAAAACACTGTTTTAGAAAGGTTATATAAAAAAAATTCTTAGTCTCTTACACTATGAGTTAGATCACTCAGGATGTAATTCAAAATTACAAGGCAAGGAAACAGAACTATTGCCATGTGTGGGAGAACATTTAACCAATGGAGACCAAGTCCAAAAGGAATCAGGTGCGGGAATTAGCAAATGTTTAAGGCAGCTCATGTACAACTAAAGGATAATACAGCTAAAGGATAGGCAGACACAAGCTGACAAAATTACCTCCCTAGTGACATTGTTAAGCCTCTAAGAATAGCTCCTCACTTGCATTATCGAAGATTTCACGTGTTCTCACTTGCTACAGTATCATGGCAAGCTTCATCCAAGAAAAAGCACTCATCCACATTAAACATCAAACTTATCATGAAAAGAAAGTGATATTGCTTCTCAAGATCCGTGTGTTATTATAAAGTGACAATTCTCTTATTATTGTGTCAGGTGTGTTAGATGGTCCTTGACCTAGAGGGATTTAGAGTTAAATGTTGTTTTGGGGGGATATATGCTTAGATGATCTCACAGTAGTCACTAAAAAGAAGTACAAATAACAAAAGAATACCATAACTTTTTCTGGGGTGGGAGCCTAGAGAAGTTCTCTCAGACCCCAGTTTTCAGGAAAGGAAGGAATTTTCCAGAGAAAGAAAGAGGAGGAAATAGTGTAAAGATGGAGCTCCTCGGATGCCAGGAAGCTGAAGAGGAGGCGCTCTGTCTAGCTGGGAAGTAGAGTTGTAAGAGGGTAGCTAAAAACTGAGGCTGGAGAGGCAGCTGGGTAACACTCTATGAAGAGTTCCCACCAAAGTCAGGCCTGGGCAGTCTATGGGGCCTCTGGTAGTGGATCAGTATTTATCCCTAGTATATGAACGGACTTTGGGAGCCCATTCCACATAGAGGGAAACTCTCTCAGCCTAGACACATGGGGGAGGGCCTAGGCCCTGCCTCAAATGATTTGACAGACTTTGATGATCCCCATGGAAGGCCTCACCGTCCCTGGGGAGGAGAAAGGGGATGGGGTATTGGCGGGGTACATGGGAGGATGGGAAGGAGTGGGAACTGGGATTGATATGTAAAAATAAGATTGTTTATACTTTATATATAAAAAAGCACACATACCAACCCCCCCCCAAAATGGCTTCTCATAATCTCAATCCAGATTTCTGAACCAATACCTCCTGAATGTACTTTTCTCTTTACAATCAAAACATGGTATTCTCTAAATCCCCCTTCTCTTTTCTCCAGCAGAGAGAAAGTTGTTAAACTCATTCCCCATTTATGCACTCACAAAGGAGGAAGATGGTCAACATTCATCACAATTCTGTCATCAAAATCAGATCCATAAGAACTTGTGTGAAAGTGTGAATAACCAAGTGTGTGAACCTCTGTCCCTTAGGAGAGATGATCCTTTCCCATCACCAGGTGAAACTAAGAACAGCTCATGTAAGACAACAGAAAGAACCGGTGAGGTTGTAGTCAGTCACAGAGGAAGTTAACTATAAGGACAAGTGACATTGTCCTCTGCTGTAGAATCACTTGCCTGATGGGGATGGTCCATGGAACCTGGCCATTGGTATCATGGTATTTACTTATAATGACATATATAGGGAAAGAGTAGTGAAGAGTTGAGTACACATATGTATTTCTGGTGTGTGTGTGTGTGTGTGTGCCTGCTTGTCATCTCTTTCTGTGCTTCTGTGTAACCTACAGTCCAAGCAAGCAAAGACACATGCCACCAGAGAATGACGAAAGGAACATGCAGAAGAAAAGAGTTTATTTTTCTTTAAAAATGTGTAAAATCCTTTGTCACATAAACATACTCAACCTACAGAGGAATAAGGATAATAGAGAGTGTTTAGCAAAAAGCTATCAAATGATAATGAGACATTTAGAAAATAGAAGAGCAACTGACGATTACAGTGACAACAGATGCATTAGAACTGTGCAGAGAAAGGCTTTGTGGGTATGTGGATAAATACTTCTTAAATGTATTCTGTAAGGAACAGATAGCATTCCCAAGGGTCTGTAAGTACACAGCTGAAGATATGTGTAGAAGGGAGTGAACATGAAACTCTGCATATGGTCTCTGACTATAATCTACTCGATGTTCACTGCAGAGACTTAGGAACGCAAATAGTTTTCTGGAAAAGTTCCGCTAACTTCCTGGCCACAAAATATCACTTTGCAAGAGGCTATCTGAAGCAGTGGCATGGACTCAAAGACTTACCCATGAGGGAAGCCATGAGAATGAATAGAAAGACCTCAACATCGCTGCTAGTTTGAAATGATTGCCATGGGGTGAGGGCTGCTACATAGTATTTATAACTAGTGATCCCTGGAAAAAGAATGTAGTTTGTGTACTTTCCTAGTGCATCATCTTATCCTTTGTCTGGCTTGGTATTTCCACAGGGAAAGGACTTCCTTAAAACAACCATGACTCAGTGAGCATCAATAGCATGCAAATGGATAGTTACCCCCATGCTTTCAAACCAGGGCAGCCCCTGGAGACACAGGTAGGTACATTGACAGAAGAGCGTCTTGTAGGCCACTCTATTTCAGTCGTGTTGTGAGTTTATTCAGTGGGTCAAAGTACCCAGCCCCCAATGAACAGTAATGACATCACCCTTGGAATGATGCCACACCTGAAGATACTTAGCATAAATAATCGGCCAGGGAAAACTTGATAGGGAAGTCAAAATATCAGTAGCTAACAGAAAGTTTTCTATTGTAATGGAAACGGGGAAATTTTAGGAGAAAATAAATAGAGAAAAGACTATCTGCTATTTTCTGATGGAAAGAATGACCCGTGAAATCCGCACTGATGTTATTGAAGGATAATGTGAGCATTGACCCTAGCTCATCTTTCTCCTACACTGTTGGAAACAAGCTTCCCTCTTGTTCACGTAGAAAAGGGCAGTCTGCAGTTCCTTAGAATAGCTTTGCATACACACCTGGCTATAAGGAATGTTCATAGGTATTTTTAAATTTTCGTGTTACATGAAGAGTACATGCCACATCAGAAAGAGGTAAACTGTAGACAGGAAATTGGGGACATGCAAAAGTGGATGGGGAGAGAGAAGGTTTTCTAATTGCAATAAAGACCATTCGACATGGAAGTTTTTGAGGATGTCAGGGCCTTAGGATTCAGTATGCTGGCTAATGAGATATATTAAGAGCATTTTTTTTTTTTCATTTAAAAAGTACAACAGGAAAACAGAGACCTGACGTGCTTGTGATGTCTTTAAAAGAGGCTTGCGTTTTCATACTCAAGATGCGCTCTCCACCCTCATTTCCCGGAGAACCTACATCGATTAATAATTAATAATTTCCCTGTGCGTCCCACTCTACAACCGGCTCATCGTCGTTCATGCGCAGAACAAGGTAAGACAGGAGCTGAAAGAGGTTTTGCCACAGTAAGAGGGACACGTAAAAGGAAAGTCCGCTTACGTCCAGCTCGCAGCGCTCGCCCGCGAAGGCCGCATCACAGATGCACTGGAACCTGTTGACCAAGTCCCTGCACAGGCCTCCGTGGAGGCAGGGATCGGAAGCACACTCATCGATGTCCTCGTCACACCTTGAACACGAGCGGAGAAGCAGAAGGCCAGGGTTGGGTGAGTGCACGGTAACACAGCGTGATAGTTTGTCTCCCTTCCTGGCCTGGCACAGGGTGATCACCAGTGTTACCCAATTATACACACAGGATAACTTCAAAGATTCCTTAAGAACCCTTTAATACATTTTTGATTTTGTGGAAATCTATTCACACAGATGGGCAGACAAGGGACACTCACAATGAGTTAATTCGAATAAGAAAATGATGGCTAACATTTAGAAACCCTGTTTGTCCCTTAAGTGCGTCGTTGGGTTTGCTGCCTTATAAATGCCAGCTTTATTAGGACACTGGCAGGGCAACCTTGTCAGCCTGGAGTCCACAGGGCAGGCAGAGGAAACCCTGATGGCGAAGGTTCCGTCTCTGCCTCAGGATAGACTTGGTTAATCCTGGGAGATGCTGGATTATTATCTTTTGAAATTCCGTTTATTTTAACACAATCAACAGTAAGTACAAAGCCTGCTGATAAATCTTTCCTCCATAGTAGCGACACAGAACTCTAACGTACTGGCAATTGCTTTCAAATGCGCCTTTTCTGATGGAACTACCACTCATGCTAAGGTACGTGAGTACTGGGACACTGCCCGTGTTCTTTTCTATTTTCTATCAACATTTTTTTTCTTTTGATTTTTTTTTTTTAAAAACTGATACATGAACACAAAATGACACATACTTGTGGGGTAAATAAGTGTGTGCATGTGTGCATGTGTGTGTAAGTGTGTACGTGACGTGATATGTTGATACTTTGCTGCAATGATCAAATCAGGTTGAATAAAACAACAACACATCTTTCTATTGATACTTTCCAATCAGCTTTTTTTTTTTTTTTTTTTTTTTGCAATCGCAAACAAATTCTTGTTCTAGGCATCCACAGATTAACTCGGTAGTTTCACCTGTCCTCTGACACTCTGCTAAGGCCTCAGAGCAGGGCAGTAGTGGTGGTGTTTCTATTACTTTAGGTAACGGATGAAAATTTAGCCCCAGGATCTCTGCAGAACAGCTTATGATGGAAACTGCTTCTAGCCTCCACCTTCCCCCAAAGTAGAACTTCCATGTGTGCTAGAGACTTCTCACCAGGCTTAAATGCAAAGGCTGAGGTAGAGGGGCTGTGAGATTCCCTGGTGTGACAGAAAGGGTCATTCATTGGGAGGAAAAGAGCTCCTTCTCTACAGGATACCGAGCATAGCTGAGGCCCTGTTTTCCTTTTATGGCTCTGGCTTCTGGGCTGGAAGGAGGCTTCTCTGATTAGATCCCAGCCAAACCTGACAACTCTGTGGAGCTCGCCAAGTACTCTGTGTCCTGGGTGGCCAGTGCTCACACCATCCATCATCTGAGCCTGCTGGAATGATACTGTGAGGCCAGAGGCATGAGCAGGCGGGGGTAGGTTCTTCTTCCCACCCTCCGCCATGTGGAGGCCTTGCTGCCCAAGGCCTTGAGGAACTGTCTAAAGAGTTCCAGCCCCATTTCCTTAACAAGTTCGGTTCTGAACAAAACGGTCGAGCAACACTTTCACATGCACGATAGACGCCAGTGAAGCCGATTATCAGACCGAGTGCAGTGTGCATTCCTGAAATCCCAGCAACGGGACAAGACGGGAAGAAGGACGACAACCAACAAGTTTAAGGTGAGCCTGCTCTAGGTAGCAGGTTCTAGATAAGCCAGAGCTAGAAATGAGATCCTGTCCCCAAAGGAAAATAAAGAAGGTGACCATGAATAGGTGGAAAGTCAAAGAAAATCCACTAAGCTCTCCAATTGAATTAACTAATGGTGCTGAATGTGTTTGCAAAATCAGAATATATTAAACACATATTCACTGCTTGAAGTAATTTATTTTCAATGCAGTTTAAATGGATAAAAATCCCCCCATTAGTAACCCTTTCCCCATCTTCACAATTTAATTGGCAACTATGAACTTGAAAATTGATATGTACCAGAGGAGATAGGAATATTTACTGGAAAAAAAATCATGGTATTGGATGAATCCCATTCATTGTGTTGTTAATGGGAACTAATTTTAAGCAAGAAAGCAACCAGTAGTAAAGAGTTAACTGTCCTTACGTCGAAGAACTATTTATGATATTTTGAAGATGTGAAAGCAGAGGTCAACTGAACGTTGACTTAGCAGCTGCATGTCACAGTGTGATAGACTGGAAAGTGGATGGGACTCCTCTACTCCTTTCACACAAACAAAACTATCTCAGTTGTCTGTATCTTTCTCCAGTCTACAGGGGGTGGAGGAACACACTTTGTGCTGAGCAAACACTCATGGGATCATGGCAGCAGTCCCAGATAGAGTGGTACAGGCTTGGATGGCAACTCAGCTCGATTGTTGCATACGTTTATTTCCACATTAATCAGTCTGTCACTTAACCTTCATTCACCCTCATTCACCTTCACACACACACACACACACACACACGCACACACACACATACACACACACACACACACACACACACACACAGAAAACAATGAAAATTTGCTTGCAGAGCTCTAAGAAGTCGGAATGATGTTGTAAGGTGTCTGGATTAGTGTTAAACAGATGATTATGTCTTATCTTTGTACACAATGCCTGCTCCCCTAGACTCTGGCTTGAATCTGTTTGGGAGATGGAGCCCTCTCTCTGGAGATGTGATCGGAGCAGGGAGAACATTCTCTCTTGACCTTGCCCAGCTGGTCAAATACATTCACAACTCAACTTGCCACATCTGGTCACAGAGTGTCCGATTCCAGTGGCAGACCCTGACTAGGTGAAGAGTTGAGGGGTTGATTCCTGAACATACACTTCAGGGTGCGGTTGATCATATAAGGCATGTCTTAGGTATGTTTTTACTCTACTTTAAAAGTAACCATATTTTGAAATCCTACATTAGGGTTAGTCTTGGGGAGGGGAGGACTCTATGCTTCCTGAAGTACTAACAGGAAAGAATAATAAAACATTATATATTTAAAAATTATATTGTCCTATTTGAAGTCTTGGCTGGTGAAATATTCTGTACTTTGACCTTCACTCTCATTTTTCTTCTTTTCTATTGCTTGATTCTGTCTGGACCTATATTTCAACATAGATTTTTTTGCCCGTGGGAACCAAAATGAAAAATTGGAGGGGAGAATGAACCCTGGGCAATCCCACTGTTCTTTAGCTCAGAACTTCTGCCCATAAACGTCTCGTGTGACTCACCACTCTCCGGCGAAACCTGGCCGGCACACACACACCCGGCCCTTCTGGATCTCAGTACAGTTGCCTCCATTGTAGCAAGTGAGATTTGTCTTCTCGTTCCCACAGGCTGTCGAGGGTAATCGGCTGTGTCTAGAGAGATAAAAGTCATGGCCACAGCTGTTTATCTTGTTCATTTCATTCAAGAAAAAAAAAAATTTGAGAAGTTCATATACGTAGTCAGCGTTAGGCTAATTAAGTCCTGAGGAACGATAAACGCTGGATTGTGATGCGTTATACAAACACCACATTCTCCAGCCAAACGCCCCTGCTGGAGGCTTCTGCAACCAACACGGCGGCCATCCATCTTCTCTTCTCCACAGCCGGTCCTGCGTGAGATAAGATCTACGGCATGGGGTGGCAGTAAATTTAGGGCTGGGAAGGAGCTCACATAGCTAGATCTGCAGCTGCTTTTCTAATAAATCAAGGGAGGCCATAGGAAAATTGCATCTCTATAAAGGCCAGGAAAGCAAGGAGAACACGCTGGTACTCAGGCACTCGTGTGGTTTCTGCGTTGGCTTTCAGAGCTGAACCACAGTTGCCCTGCCAAGACTTGCCTGCTCCCTCTCTCATAACTCATAGCTTTGCGCAGTGCAAGCCAAGTGCTGTCCGGGAGGTTTGTGTATAATACTCAGTGCAACTGCACGCGAGTTCAGCATGTGGCTCCTTGTATAGCGGCAAAGCTCAACAGGATGAAGAGTCCTCATAAAAGGAAGAACAGATTGTTAAAGGCTAAGAAAACACCGATACACAAAAATCCCCAGGCTTTAAAGATCTGTTTTTAAACAGATTTTACGAGTGTTGCTCGGGTCCTTTGGCTCTCTCTCTCTCTCTGTCTCTCTCTGTCTCTCTCTCTCTCTGTCTCTGTCTCTCTGTCTCTCTCTGTCTCTCTGTCTCTCTGTCTCTGTCTCTCTGTTTCTCTCTGTGTGTCTCTCTGTCTCTCTCTGTCTCTCTCTGTCTCTGTCTCTCTGTCTCTGTCTCTGTCTCTCTGTTTCTCTCTCTGTGTGTCTCTGTCTCTGTCTTTCTCTCTCTCTGTGTGTGTGTGTGTGTGTGTGTGTGTGTGTGTGTGTGTGTGTATGTGTGATCAGATACAGACTAAATATCCGGGAAGTAAGTGGAAGGCAGCTTCACATTTGTTCTGTTCTGTACTGAAGCCAACAGACAACCCAGATGCACGAGTGTACAAGGCTGTGTCTTTTCAAAAGAGCTAATCAATTCTACTTCAAAAGGAAAATATATAAGGACATTTCAAAAGTGTCAAGGATGTCAATAGCTCTAAAGAGGTCATTAGCAATGCAAATCTCCAGTTTTATACACACCTTGGCTTAATCAACAGCCTCTGGAGAGTCCGTTAGAAGGGACTCTAGGGAACTTAATTCTTTTCACTTTGATGACTCAGACAGGGAAAAAGTTTCAGGGAACTCCTTACAAGGGAATGCGTGTTTTCTTGTCCATGGTCACTGTGTAAGACTCCTAATTTTGACTCCAAGTTTCTCTTGCTTTTAACTATTCATTGATAAATGAACCTGCTGACTTACAGGAAATGGCATCTATTAAATAACCTGACTACTTAGCATTTCTTCCAGTGCCTTGCCCTTGTGAGCTCTGATAAGTGTCCAAACATAGCCAGTGCTCTATGTTCAAATTAAATGTGAATCCCTTCTCGTTATTCAAACATTGTGCTTCTAAAGATATGCTAGAAAGCCTTCTATTCTCCAGTATAGACAGAACAGTGCACTGAGAAAGTGGAGCCTAGCAGAGCAGTCTTAATATAGCTCACTGTTTACCCTGAATTTTTTTTTTAAATCTCTGCATAGCATAAAAGTGAGGTAGTTTCGAGATCAATTGACTGTTATCGCAATTTTAGAAAACATGTGAAATTCTTTAAAATAGATTGAAGAATATTCTCTCAGCGGCTTGCTGAACATTATATAAAGGCCACCAGGACATCTGATTTTGCCTTGATGTATGCCCTCAATCTTCCTTATCAAGCTGTATCAAGACTCTGTGAGTTATGCAAAATAAAATCGTGTTTACTCTCTGGTTAAAAAGCTGCTGCTCCTAGTTGTAGAATATCCCACCATGATACGATCACATCTTTGCAAGACCAAAGTCGTGATGGAAGTGCTCAAGCGAGCCTTGTTTAGCACACGTGGATGTTTAAAGGTGGGGCCAGATCTTTCTGGGTTAACCAGGAAAATGCAGAGCACCAGCCCCCAAAGGTGCGAGCTTCCCACGCACCTGCAGAATCTCCCCGTAAAGTTTCCAAGACAGAGACAGGAATAGCCACGAGTCCCACTGACACAGGTGGCCCCGTTTGCACACCGATGATTCCTGCAATTGTCCGTCTCCACTTCGCAGTTCACGCCCGTGTACCCAGCCTCGCACCTGCAGTGGTAGGCTGCAACGCCATCGGAGCAGTTGCCATGGATACAGGGGTTAGAGAAGCATTCGTCAATGTTGATTTCACAGCGTGTCCCCGACCATCCCAAGAGACAGGAACACTGATATGTGCTATAGCTGTCCTCACAGTTTCCTCCATGCAGGCAGGGGCTGGCGTGGCAGGCATCTAGTGGCAAGCAGCCAGTAAGGACCGCGTTTGTAGAGGCTTTGAGAAACTGCTCTTCCTGGGGCTTATTCACGAAACTGTGGAGATCTCCAAAGTAAGAGAGGTACAGGCCTCCGATTTCTATTGTGCTCAGACAGCCCTGCAGACCTTTCGTACTGTCAGAGGCTTGGCCACCCACATGGATGTCCGTATTGTCCTTCAGGAAGTTCAGGGTTCCAGTGGCAACTGTGCTGGTCACAAGAGGTGTTTGGTTGTCCACGTCCATTTGCCACCGGGAGGTCTGGGCCAGTGGGTCCATCATGGAGAACGTCACTTGGTGCCACGTGCCGTCACTCACCGACTGCAGGCTCATCAGCCTCAGCGCAAAGAAGCTGTTGCCACTTTGCAACTGAAATAACAATCTGGAGTCTTGAACGCTGATGTTAAGAAACTCGGGCTCTTTCTCTGCGTGCAGTATCCTTACATTGGCCTCACGTGTTCTGAAACCAAATGTGATGTTGGTGAGCTCTCGGGCGATGTTCCCATTGCTTCTGAACAATATTGCCCTTCTTAGTTCACTGAGGACAGCATTTGCAATGCCTGCAGTGAGAAGATGAAACTCTGTTAATTTACCATCGTGTCACTGATGTCTCTATGGCTGACACACATTGTGTATTGTGCTGGTTGCTATCAAGTTGTGCCTAATACAGATTCTTTTTTTTCTGTCCTTACTTTACAGGATAAGAACCTGAGAGTCACAGAAGGTTAGTAATCATCAAAAATAAGTAAGTAAGTAAGTAAGTAAATAAATAAATAAATAAATAAAGCCAGACTGTCAAACCTGCCTATTGTAGTGGGATATTCACTGTGTCTGCTTCTGTGGCACCGACCACACCCATTGAGGGGTGGAGCCAGGGGCGGAAGTGACCTGTGTAGCTTGGTCTTGGAAGGAGGCAGAGAAACGGCCTTTTCTGGCGGGACACGGAGAGAGGAGCATCCAGTTTTAACTGCTGTGTTCATCTGTCTGTGTTGTGAGTTGTTTCTCCCTTAATAAACACCTATTTGACCTATTTGTTTATCCTGACCCTTATTAAACCGCAATAGCCTATTGTAATACTAAAACTCAACTCATATATTTATTTTTTTTTTAATTAAAATTTTCTGGAATGCCAATTATTTGTTTTCCATCGGCTTATGTAAAGGAAGCCTTGATTGTCCATTTTAAAAAATAAACAGCCACACACACGGACATCACAAATTTACTTTTGGTGGCATGATAATTAGTTAACAATGGAGCCTGGCTTCTGATGAAGTTCACCAGCATGCAGCTAATAGAAACGTTCGCAACAATGGGTTGATTTATGCTGCAAAAGACTCCAATTACATGCCCAGGTACCAACTTGCCACCTATAACCAAGTCCCTTCGCGTGGTTAGAAAAAAAAACCAGAAGACAATAGCATCTGACATTCATGTATTGCATTGAATATAGCACTTTTGACAATCTTACTGCTTTTCTCTATTACAACTGCTATGGCACCATTAACTCACACTTTGTTCTATCTCTTAGAGCATCATTAACTCACACTTTGTTCTATCTCTTACGGCATCTAGCCCTATGTCTACTTACAGTCTCCTATCTGCACCCTTGGGACAAGGGAAGAAATAGAAGTAACCCAGCTTTCTACCAAGCCTGTCAACCTAATTAATGGCATCTGGGCCAGTCCTCTTTCAGCATCACAACACACACCCTGTCTCTGCTCCTTCCAGAGGTGAGGCTTTCAAGTCCCGTGTTGGGTACCATTCATTTTTTACAATTTTTTGGCCATTTGCCTGTGTGTACCCAGTTTTTACCCTGCACTAACATTTCCTGTTCCTTTTGGTCATTTTCCCCACTACAGTACAGATCTGCTATGTACTGATTAAAAACAAAGAACCCACAAGACCCCATAGCACTGCTAACCCAGATGTCCTTTTGTTTATCTGTTCTTGTTAACATAAAAACTTAATACCTTGTATACTCATTCCAATGTTATCATCTCCCATTTTCTCTGATTTTTTTCCCCCTGTCATTTCACTGAAATTGCTCCCGACAAGGTCGCAATGGCTTCTGCATTATTCAATTTTCTGTTCACACAGTTGGGGACCTTCCCTGACTGGCTATGTACCAGTGACCATCATTGGCCACACAAAAGATTCCCTCTTGGTTTCCCCACTTGGTTGCTGAAGATGCCTCTAACAAACACTTCTTAGTTCAAGGAGGAAATTCTAAACCACCACCTTCCAAGTCCATGGGAATCTGTGACCCCCTGTTTAACTGCCTCTAGTTCATAATATTCTCTTCCTCACTTGCAGGACAAAGTCACAAAATCGAGGAGTTTGTCCCAACCCAGACCCTTTATACTCTCTGCAAACTACACTGGGAATGTTCTTTCTCTTGGCTTCCCCATGCTCAGGACCTTCTCAGGATTGCTGTCTGCTGGAATGCCAACTTCTCTTGGCTGTCCAAGTTAAGATATGTCTTCTTTGTACCCTCCTTCCAGACCGTTATGGAATAATTCCATAACTCCTGTTGCCACTTGAAACCGGTTTTGTACTTGTTTCTTAGCTCTTTCTGTTCTAGTGCATGAGCTGCATGGGACCAGTCGTCCTTTTCTGTAGAGGTTTTTACTCAGTGCCTTTGCCGAGATTATTGCCTATCCTTGAGTAAGTGTTCATGGAGCGTCGGTAAGTGAATAATCTAAGGCATTACATCACCGTTTACGTTGTAAAGTGAGACAATGATCAACAAGCACATCATGAGAAATCCTAAGTGAATAATTCAAGTGTTATAATTTAAAGTGTTCTGCTAGATGTTATTTTTTAAAAAAACCTCTTATTGATTTCACTGTTGTTTTACATTTTTCCTTACCAGAAGGAATTTAGGAAAGAAGGAGCATAAACAAACACCTTCTTACGTATATTTGTAAACAAAGGATGAAATGACCAATTGCATTGTCTCTTGCTGTCTATTGTGTTTTGTAGATTTATTTAGCAAGTCTTCTGGAGAAGGTGGGTTCACTTCTTGTGGTCTGGGCAAAATGCTCAATACACTTTCATATCTTGGCCTTTTTTTGTGTGGGGGGGTCTTTGCTTCAATTAATACACTTGTACTTAGAGAGTGTTGTAAAATTTCAAATCTTGTTTAAAAACTTACTATGACCAAGAGTCAAGAAAATTCGGGGTAAACCATGAGCTGTATCAGGACTGCTGTACTGGGCTCTTTTCTGTCTACACTGGAGAATAGAAAGCTTTCTAGCATATCTTTAGAAGCACAATTTTTTTAATAATGAGAAGGGATTCACATTTAATTTGAACATAGAACATTGGCTATGTTTGGACTCTGCGTTATTTGACCTAAGGGAAAAGACAACACATAAACCATAGCGCTTAGTTCAAAATCATGACTAGTATTCAGGTCGGAAAAACCATTCACAAGGAGGGGAACGGTCACCACAAACAGAAAACCTGACCCTAGCATGCATCGTGATACACATGGGACATACACAAAGGAACATGCAGGCCAGGCAGTGTCCTTCCTGTTTTAGATACCAGGAAGCTTCAGGTTAAGGTGGCCATGTGTACAATCTAGAATAGCCGTGAGGAAGATGTGCACATTTACCGTGTATTTGTATTCTCAGTATCAAGGAAGCAAAGGCAGGTGTTGTTGATTTAGTTCTTCACATATTAGATTGAAATAATCAGAGAGTTGGGTCTGCTGTTGCAATGGCTAGTTTTCTCACGCAGAGACTTAGGCCAGTATGAATCACAGAGGCCATCCTGGTTATGATGTCGGTCACACCAGGCTCATTAAACTCCTCACATGGGGCGTCTCTAAGTTGTCTATACCTGAATTCCTTTTCACTGTTTCTTGTTTGGACAATTGAAATGTACCCACTAAACCGGATGGATGGCCGCTTTGAATGCCACCTACATTCAAACCCTTGAGGGACCAGCTGGCACTGTGCACTGGGGGGACATGGGCTGAGATGACACCAGTGAACTTCCTCGCAGGTTTTCCCCGCCGTGTTTGTAGGGCAGGAACAGGAGAAGTCGTCCCACAGGGAATAGCAGACGCCTCCATTATGACAGGGGTTGGACTGAGGGGAAAAAAAAGAGAGAGAGAGAAAATCAAAGGGATAAAAAGCATTGGAAATGAAATATGGAAATGTTAAAGGTGAGGTTATCTGTTACTTTAAAATGCCAATTCCCCTGCATCTTTGCATTTTAGACATTTTGCACATTGTTAATAACATAGAATAAAGCTGGCTACTACCATTTCCAGTTGCTTTTACTAAAAGAGCACAGAAAAAGCAATAGACAGAGGTGTGGGCGAGATAACAGGGAAATGACAGAGGAAAAGAGACAATATAAAAGTTATCTATGGCACAAGAAGGATTATTGAGACACAACGATGCTCTCCATAATTTATGAGTCGCCAGGCACTTTACACACATCTATTATCACTGGTTATGATGATTATTATGCCTGGGTGACTCTAATTACCCAAGATCCCATCGCCAGGTGAAATAGCAAGGATTGGTCCTGCATACCCCATTAACTTTGCCTCTGTATCAGCAACACGGTATTATTTCAGTTCTCAAAGCTACTCAGAGAGTAGTCAAAACACAAACATTTTTAAAGTATTCGTTTAGTTCCTGCACTTCATTCATCCACGGTCTACTGTTAAATGGTTTCGCTTGGTTGTATACCCTCCTTCCTATCTTTACGCCTCTGTGGACAGAGCACAGTCAGTCCTTAAACTGGCTAAGCATGTATTCTACCACTGAACTATGTAACATTATGCAATTTTACAGACTTCAATTTCTTCATTTGTAAATATAAAAAACGAGATGACAGTCTTCCTTTCAGATGGTAGTCTTTCAATATGACCAAATGTATTAATCATTTCAGTTACAATAAACTTATTATTACAGCAACACTACAATGGTTCCTTCATGTATGTTTAGAAATGAATCTTGTGTACAGTGATTATTGGGGCTCGTGGATGGTCAAGTCTTGTCAGTGTGGTCCTCATGAAGAGCTAACCATCTCACATATTTAAAGCTATTTAGAAGGCATGAAGAGTGTTCAAAGCAAGACACGGCTCTGAGGAATCATATGTCAAAGGATTTCTACACCAACTTCTAACGGGAAGCTGAGGGTTTGTTGTTGACTTCTTGGAAGAAACTGTGTGTTGACATTAAATTTAGTGGATTTCCTAAAATGGGTTGGTTTGACTAAACCCATAGATCACCATTAAGAATCTGAAGCTTAAAATACTATTATTCTCAGGGAAATTGGTTGTTTTGGGAGTAGGAGAAGCATGTTACTGGAGTTACACCTGCTGTTATATATATTCATGATGTCAATAAAAAAAAATCAATGCCACATTTTCGTGGTTTGTTGTCATTCTGCTGATCTTTCTCGAGACATGTAGATGAAAAATATTCCACGACTGGTGGGTCATCAGCAATTTTGTTCACATATTAAACAGGTTCAGTAGGGCGTGGTGTCATATACCTATAGCTCCCACCCATGATTGGGAAGTTGAGGAAGGAAGGCTGCGAGTTCAAGTCCATCCTGGGCCACATCGTGAGTTCCCTGTCTCGAAAACCAAGGATAAAAGCAGGATGATTATAATAAGTTATTTAAATAAATACAACTTCGGTATGCACTATGTGTAGAGTTGCTATGAATTACCCTACCTTGCAGATGTCGTCTTCAGGACAGCCTTGAGTCACACTGACAAGGATTGGATCATCATCTCCATTGTTTGTTGACTTGGGGAAGAAGTCCAGATTTTGGTTGTTTAGCCTCACATCTTGAATACAGCCTTTGAAGGGGTCACCATATGGCTCAGTCTTTTGTCTGTCAGGTAGGCCACCAATGAAGATGGCATCTCCTCTTTGAATTGTCCATGCAGGAACAGAAACGGATCCTAGGGTTTGTGAAGACTGATACAGCTCAATTTCATTTGGTCTGATTTTCAAAGATATTAAGTGGGCATTTCCATCGCTAAGAAAAAAATTTGATACTAGCTTGGGAGGGCCTGGGGTCTGCAGTACCAGGCTTCCATGTTCTAGCCAGACACTCAGATACTGGTAAGTACTGTTTCCCAAAGCCAGAAGTAAGCCCAATGGTCGACGTGTTCTAACAAACATGGAGAGGCTGAAGTTCTGTCCATAGTTATCGTCAAGATTGAAGACGGCATATCCAGGGGAGTTGTCATCCTGGCCAAACCTTCCTGCTACATACTCTTCAATACCAAAATAGGGAAGGAGGAGAAAAGAAAGAAAGATCTTTACATTCAAATGTAAGAAGGGATGGGAGATGAAACTCTGCAGGCATACACAACCAGACACCTTCTCAAGTTCCACGCAGCCCTAATTCAATAGAATGGCAAGGTTACCTCACGTTGTGAGCTTCCGAGTTTATAACAAAAACCACTACATTTTGGATTATAATGGGGACCCATGAGTTACAAAAAAAAAAAAAAAAAAAAAAATGAAGCTTCTGCAAAGATCCAACTAAAGAACATTCCCATCTCCTCTCTGAAATCCAAACAATCAGGCACTGCCGAGCCTCATCTTGGTGGAAGAAAGACGTGGGCATGAGCACGTCATGTACCTCTGTGGTACCCTACCTGCTGCGTGTGTGTGTGTGTGTGTGTGTGTGTGTGTGTGTGTGTGTGAGGTGCTGAAACAGACGTGTCATGAAGTTAAACTGCTCTGTGTCGAGACAGAGATCAATAATAAGGTGAGCAAGGTCGATTTGGGGAAGGCACCCCACCTAGCGAGAGACGAGGCAGCTGGGGAAAGAGATTTTAGGAGGGTGAAGTGTTCAATCGTGTCAACTGATGGAGGTCAAGTCCAAGAGAAGGGCTGAAAGTTGACTATTGAATTTGCAATGCAGAAATTATTGCTGAGCTTGACAACAGCTCTGTCGTGAAGACATCGCTGCTGTGGGTTTTTGCATCTCAGTTATAAACAGGGGAAAAAAAAAAAAAGAAAGATTACATCCTATCACGGTTAGATATCACCATCAATTGAAGTTTGTGTGAAAGTAAGACATATTTTAGTTTAGCTGAGCCACAGTGAATCTAGCTTAGACAACCATCTGTGTTTGAAGACCTTCTGCTTGAAAGGCCACATTTTCAGAACTCTGGCTTGATTCCTATAGGATCTGCATGTGGACACCACCTGCCCCAGGCAACTATAGGTAGCTTTCAAAGGTAACTGTCAGATACAATAACCTCTTTGAAGAGGTTAACGTTTCTGAACACACGGCGGCACTTTTGTATAGGATAAAATGCTTAATAAGAAAATTGGGCTCTTGAAGCCCTTGAGTTTTGAGGATAGGCACAAAAATCCCTCAAGCTCAGGGGGCCGGGCCCCTGCTTGTCATCCTAGGATGCCTGAAGCATCACTTTGTGGATCAGAATAAAAGACAGGATGCAGAGATGGGTCTCTTTCTTTTTTTCTTTCCTTAGAAACTTGGCTCTCCAGTAATCCTATTCTCCAGAAATCACAAGCAGGTAGTCAGAGTGTGTGATGTGCGACATGATTTTAGAAACACCATAAGCCACGTAGGAAGGACTTGACTCTGAGCGTGGAAGATTTGATTCTAATAGGTATTGCCAATATAGTCTAAAGATGTACGGATGAAAAAAATAATTTGACAAACTTTAATGGTTGATGTACTACAGGACAATTTTTTTTACCTTTTTTTGATATATATATATGTATATATATATGTATATATATATATTAATTTTAAATTGAAACAAGCTTGTTTTACCTGTCAATCCCAGTCCCTGAAGCCTCTCTTCCTTCCTTGTTCCCCTGACCAAACCCCATCCCATTCCTTTTCTGCTCCCCAGGGAGGGTGAGGACTTCCATGGGGAATCTTCAGAGTCTGTCATATCATTTAGATCAGGGTCCAGGCCCTCCCCCATGTGTCTAGGCTGAAAGAGTATCCCTCTATGTGGAATGGGCTCCCAAAATCCACTCATACACTAGGAATAAATACTGGTCCACTACCATAGGCCCCATAGACTGCCCAGTCCTCCTAACTGACACCATGTTTAGGGGGTCTGGGTCGGTCCTATGCTGGTTTCCCAGCTATCAGTGTGGGGTCCATGAGCTCCCCCTTGTTCAGGTCAGCTGTTTCTGTGGGTTTCTCCAGCCTGGTCTTGACCCCTTTGCTCATCACTCCTCCCTCTCTGCAACTGGATTCCAGGAGTTCAGCTCAGTGCTTAGCTGTGGGTGTCTGCTTCTGCTTCCATCGGCTACTGGATGAAGGTTCTAGGATGGCATATAAGGTAGTCATCAATCTCATTATCAGGGAAGGGCATTTAAGGTAGCCTCTCCACTATAGCTTAGATTGTTAGTTGGGGTCATCCTTGTAGATCTCTGGACATTTCCCTGGTGCCACGTTTCTTTTTAAACCTATAATGGCTCCCTCTATTATGGTATCTCTTTTCTTGCTCTCCCCTGACTCAATCTTCCGGCTCTCTCATGCCCTCCTCCCCCCTCCCCCCTCCCCTTCCTCCCAACTCCATCTCCTCTTTGCTTGGGAGATCTCCTATAGGATGAAACTGAATGAGAGTAAATAAGGGGGATTTACGTTTAAATGCGACACATCCGTTCATGGTAGAAGAAAGGGGACTCTGTAGCCTCACAAATGACAACAGACAGTGTGTAAACCCTGTGCCACACTGTGAATGCAATGCTGGTATGACAAATGACAGCATGTCACATAGAAAGAGGAAATGTACGGTCCCGTGCCACCGTGTCACCAAGCATGTGCATGTACCACCTTTTAGAGAGAAGGAGGAAATGTATGGCCAGAGGAACAAGCAGCCGATGAGGTCTCAGTGCCGTGTCATATGGAGACCTGAGAGGAAAGTAGAATGACGCACAGGATGATGGGTGTTGGGTGTGAAACGTTTTCCCTCAAGTATTTAGCAATTCCCAAGAAGAGATGTGAGTCCTTAAGTGAGATGTGAGTCCTGATGGAAAATGTATGAGGAAATGAAAGCTATGGGTAACTCACAGACCACAGAAAAGGAAGGAAATCACTGCTTGGAAATCTGGGGCAAGATGGAATAGTGAATTCTCTGCTCTGGATGCAGGCATAAAGCAGAGGTTTCCATAAAAAAAAAAAAAATCGAGGTACTTAATGAAGCCCCATCAAACTAACAGAGGGAGGTAAACATCTACAGATTGTTTTTTTAAAAAAATAGATACTTTTCCAAATAAGTCAAGCGGTGTGCTATACACTCCTTTAGAGCAATACCCCAGAATCCCTGTTATGACACATAACACAATACACGCATGATGTTAACACGTCAGAGACTTTAGGGCCCCATGCAAAACTTCTCAAATCTGCTTTGTAGAGGCATAAACGGTGTTTGAGAAGATCAGTTTCAAGATATTATCAATGTCTATGCCTTTTGTGTTGCTCAGACCAGCAAATCCTTTACCCAGCCTGTGTTCTTTGATTGCCAGTGGTAAGCATTGTTCCAAAATCATTACTTGAGGGCTCGAGAGGTGGCTTTTACGTTTAAGAGCTTTGTTTCCCTTGCAGAGGACCCACGTTTGGTCCCCAGTACCCACATCAAAACTGTCTTTAACTCCTGTTGTAGGGGATCTTCAGACCCCAACAGGCTTCTGCACAAATGTGGCACATAAATATACACACCCAGACCAACACACATACACATAAAGTAAAGCAATAAAATATATCTTAAAAATCATTATTTGGGTGGCTCGCTCTCCAGATTTTTAGTATGCCTCATATAGCAGACAGACTCAGTTGTACTCTTAAGCATGTCTCTGTGTGTGTGTGTGTGTGTGTGTGTGTAAGCAATAAAGTACGGAAAACATTCCCTCATAGATCTCAGCAATACCAAATACCTTAACTTCATGGTTCAGAGGTGATACAGCAAATATAACTTTCCTTTAAACTTCTCCCAAACATTTCCAAAAGCAATGGGTTTTATTACATCCCTGTCCTATAATCTTTTGATAATCAAATATAGGGTTACACAGTTTCAAGTATTATGAGAATAAAGGATATAATCGCACTCTGTGAGTATAGGGGAATAATCAGAATATTAGGGGAATATGGAAAGTGTAACCAAATCAGGAACTTCATTTAAAAAGTTCATTATTTTCTAAGTTAGAAAAAAACACATATAAAAACACATATGTTAGAAAAAAACAGAAGCCACTGGATTGGCATCCCTCGAATCTATTTCCTAGGACAGTCAGCATCGCCACGGCCAGCGTTAACCTCACGGGTCACTGCATCTGGAGCCCAGTCAAAATGAGTCGGCATCTGTTTGTTATTTTGTATATGTAGTAAAAATATTGCCTTGGGTCAATTAGATTTTTCTTCAAAAAGTGAACCATTTCCTCGGCATAATTCCACCTTTTCTCCTTTAGAAATAACCACAAAACAACTTGCCATGCCATTTAAAATATTACATAGAGCAGCAGATGCCATGCCTCATTGTCAAACAGGCCATGATTGTAATGAATATTGTGGTGAGGGGTAAACCTGCGAATAGTTTCTAATAACTCTCAGCCATTGAACATGGAGTAGGGTACAGGCTACGGCTGGTTTTCATTTTACTTCATATAAAACAGAGAAGGCTATTTACCAGATGCTGTCCCACTTGGGCTTACTCTAAAATGTTGGGGTAAATTGCAGCCGAACTTCAAAGCAGACTTAGAGTCCCCTCTCAGACCTCTCAGTGCATGATGACGATAATAATTAAAATAATAATAATAATAATAATAATAATAATAATAATAATAAAAGTGAGCAGGTATGTATTGATTACTATCCATGGCAGACTTTGGAACGGTGCTGGAAGTAAAGGATTTGAAATACACTTCAACTGATATCCAGAAGGAACAGGTTGGCTTGTATGTGCCAAGTACAGAGTTTTACTGATAATACGTTTCGTGTCTTCTTTCTGCCTCCACTGAAGACATCTGTGTGCTTTGGGAGGGACAGTTCTGAACGGAACTGATGGTTTGTCCGTCCTAAGCATGGTTCTTAAGGAAGTACAAGCTGCACAGAGAGACAGTGTGGCTATCCACCGAGACTCTGTCAACCACGGGATACAGTACTAGTGTATAGCTCTAGAGTCTGTGTCTTACGCTCCCATTTCTTCAGAAGATGACGTCTTGTTCAAATAAGGTTTTCCCATACATTTCTGACATGCAACAAATGGCAAAGCTCTGGGAGCTCTTTTACCGACTATTGTAATTTATCATCACCATCGTTATTTTACTTTTCAGCCCAAGTAGAGTTTAGCTGTCCTATGAAACCCACTCATAATTAATGCAGGTCAGTGCCGCCCCCTTTATCTCCTAGTGAGCAAGCATCAGCCTAAGTGCTGAGGGCTCCTTCCGCTTCCTAATAGCTGTTTCTGAGACTCACCGCTCTTCCGGCCACCCCAGTCCTCTTACCTTCCAGGCAGTTGGAGCCCGTGTAGGGCCTGTCGCACTCACACTGATAACCCTGCCACAAGTTGATGCAGTGTCCTCTGTTTTGACAAGGCTGACTTTCACACCAGTCGTTTCTCACGCAGCCCGCTTTGACGTTTAGTGACAAGGTAGCCGGAACGCTCTCCAGAGTAATGTGGCTCAAATCAAATCGAACATCTTGGAGACAGCCCACAAAGGAAGATGTGGATGGCACACTATAGATGTCAAGCACAGACACACTGTGGCTGGTGGATCCCACTGGTAAGCCACCCAAAAAGGAGTTCTGAAAAGCACACAGTGACTGCCGATTCTCAACTGGAAAAGGAGCCTTAGAGGAGCACTTACCCCTGCAGGAGCCGCCGGTCAGGCTAAGGGTTATAGTTTCTGCAAACGTCACCTCCACCAAATGCCATTCTCCATCACTGGTGTTGTGGGAAACGTGCAAAAGCACCTTTGGCTGGTTCTGGACTTGGATCGATAAGTGAACACAGCCATTCAGCAACTCCAGCTTCATAGACGTATCCCCATTGCCTCGGAAAAGGAGAAGTGTGTCTGGTTGAACAGTCTGGAACCTCAAGGATACCCTGCATTCTGACTGTGGGGTTGTGGGTGAACCACTGGTGACCCACAGGAAACTGTTGCTCTCGAAAGAGAGTGTGGTGTCGGTTTCGCACAGTGACCCCGCATAGCCAGGAGGACATTGGCAGGTGAGCCCGGGCTGGCCATTCTCCAAGCGAGGGACGCATTTTCCGCCATTCAGACACCGGCCATGAGAGCAGTCCAGAAGAACTTCAGAACAGTCTTCTCCTCCGTAAAATGCCCCAGAGACGTCATCAAAGGGGCAGTGGCAAGTATAATTCCCGGGCAGGTTCTCACAAGTACCACCGTTTCGGCAAGGGTTTGGTAGACATTCATCGATGTCTTTTTCACAGTGGATTCCTGTCAAATAACACGCAATAGGTTAAATAGGTGCACACTTACATAGATATATGTAATCAAATCATTAGTAGAAGTTCCATATAAATTATATATATATATATATATAACATACACACACACACACATATATATATATATACATATATATACACACACACACACACACACACATATTTGTATAATCAAGAAATTCAGATCAAGTTCAGGATTATAACCAGGATGGAGTAAACGTAATACTTGAGGAAAATTAAAATCAGTTATATAATATATATATATTATTCTACACATGGTATGAAAAGAGCAGTCACGACAGACTTAGAATTCTTCCAGAAATAGAACATTTGTCAATGGCAGCAATCATCTCAAGTTACTTTGTCAAATATACATATGGCATCAACATGAAAACAAAAAGAAGGAAACTATGCTTTTGGCAGTGATCCTAGATTAAAAAATGATTACTTTGTGGATGCCTTTTCTCGGTTCCTGTTTACCCTGCTATTTTCCTCTTTTCTATTTGGAAAGGATAGTTTCTTTCTTGCTGCACCATCCTATAACCCCTAGAAACAAATACACAGACACAGATATCCCTCACGGTGAAGTTCCTCAGGCAGATGGGAGAGCCCATTCTTCCTGCATTTTTATATAAAATAAGACATCTGTTCTACAAGTTCTCACTGATCATTTTTTATTTCGTTTTGATAAAATCTTGTTCTTGATTTCAAGAAAAATAGGATGGCGCCCATACCAGAATTACTAGAGCTGCTACTTTAATCAAACTGACAAGCACAGGGCACGCTGCTTATTAGTTCTTGTCAACGCGGCACAAGCTAGGGGCACCTGGGAAGAAGGAATTTCACTTGAGGGACCGTCTCCGGCAGAATGGCGCGCAGGAAGGTCTGTGGGGGCATTTCTTTCATTGGCGACGGTTGATGGGGGAGGGCCTAGCCCGCTGTGAGTTGTACCATCTCTGGGCAAGTGGTCCCGGATTCTGTAAGTAACCAGGATGAGCAAACAGCTTTCCCCCACGGTCTCTGTGGGTGTTCCTGCCTCCAGGTTCCTGCTCTGAGCTCCTGCCCTGGCTTCTCCCAATGGTGGAAAATAATGTATAGGCCCAAACAAACCCTTCCCTCCCCTACGTTGCCTTTGGTAAGTATCTTGTCTCAGTTGCAGACATCAACTGAGAACAGACAATTTTTAGGGAATCACTTTATGATTCCCCCCCGCCACAATACTCTGATCGGCATTGAATTTCTGTTCACAACCGTCTGCAGTTTGCAAGGCGCGTGATCTTAGCTCTTCTAGCAGAAGAGATTGGTGTTTAGAAAGTCCAACATTCAAGTCTTAAAATATTTATTACAGCCCGACCCTAAATCATGTTTTAAAATCCAGTTTGATGCTGTCTTAACTGATAATCATGTGTAACTGGTCATTCTGGGCACTAATATGCATGTTATTTTTCCACTTAGGCCTTTACTTATCTTTTTCATTTTACGGATACGATATTAACATTATAAAACACAACACAAAAAGAGAAAGAGTCTTCCTTTGGCAATGGTTCTAGATACACCCGTAGACTCTTTCCTCGGGCTCTACCTTCCCTGCCATTTTACTTTCTATCACAAACCTGTCATACAAAGTCTCCGTCTTGATAGTGCTTGGTGGAAACCACAGCTAGGCTGCATGATCTAAAGCACATTGGCTTCTTTGACTTTGAATTCTTTGGGAATTAAAAAATGGCATTTTCATGAGAAAGATTTTTCACAGGCAGTCAATGACTGCCAATCTGCTTGCTGTGTAAGTTCTCAATAGATGCTGGACATTACTAAAAAGTAATAACAAATAAATAAATAAATAAATAAATAAATAAATAAATAAATAAATAAATTACTCCTATTTACAAAATTCAAATAGTGCTTGGTCATTGCAAGGTAATTTACAAAGTGTAAATTATTTGTTCTGCTCTATAAATTGAAGAGTCTTGAAATAATAATATAAAGTAAACATGAGCATTATTGGGTATTAGTCTAGAATTTCATTAGACTCTAAATTCCACTAGGGAAAGGAAACGTGTTTTATTCATTAATCAGTCTCTAAGCCTTAGTTTAATACTTGGCTCATATTTGAAAATCCCAAGAACCCCTAAAGCCAAAGATTCATTTGATAATTAATCTTTTAAATGAATTAATTAATGACTTTACTAAAGTAACACATATTTTAAAAGGGATTAAATCTTATCCAAAACCTAAGTGTTTCTATGTATGCTTACTCATTTAGGAAATCATAATTTTTCACCACCACCAGCACTTACGTACCAGACATCAAGGCACTTGACTGGAAGTTTTCTGTCGCGCTTATATTTTACTTTGTTTGAATAACTTTCACTTTAGCTGTTAATCTGAAAACAATGTTTTAAGTTCTGTGAGAATGGTGAAGTACTATAATTTTACTTAAAGTCTGTGCTGGCACAATGCTGAGGGCGCGTGCTATAAATGCTCTATGAATAGAAAGAATAGCACTCGGTGGAATTAAATCTGTCTAATGGGTATGGAGAACGAATGCAACATCATAAGTAACAATTAACCATTCTAAAGAAATTTTAACTACGTCAAACGTTTGCATTTTTGAATCGGAGACAGCGAACAGTCTTGAGCCATTGAAACCAATAATTAAAACCAAATAAACAAACAGCCGTGTTATATAGAACGTGCAGGAAGCAAGAGTAATGACGAGGTCTTACTGAGCTTAAGGAAGACAGGACGAGCGTAGGAAAAGAAAGTGGCTGTGTGAGGAGGCAGGGATGGGTGGGGGATCCCAGTAAACCGCAAAGACTAAGCAGTCCCCACTCCAGGATGGCCCAGAAAGTCTCAGGGAACCAAAGTTGAACCTACAGTTCAAGCATACATCAGAGTGAGCCCCCCCCCTCCAAAAATAAAATCATTGTGAGCACAGATTAGCCAAGAAACAACCCAGGATGGAAACTCTGAAGGCATTTCTTTGTCTTGGCAAACCGGCTGCCGTGGACGGCTCATGGAGGAAGACCAAGTTAGAAAGGTTAGGCCAGTGCAGTCAGACGGCAGAGCGGGAGCCCACAAAGTTTTTATTGTTCTATTTCTTTACTTATTTGCTTTTTGGCAGTGGAAACGATGGGGTAAACGTGGGCTGGAAGACCAACGTGGTCCCTTCCAAAGGTCGGTCCCACAGGGATGAGTGAAGAGAAGGGAACTAGAGACAGGAAGACGCGCCAGGAGCCATTAAAACTCCGCAAGTGAGACAGACTATCATGGCCCGAAATAGGATGTTTATTTCCTTAACAGTCCCAGATGCCTTCATTTGTATCTGTTCAGCGTATAAATGCCCACAACAGTTGGTACTCTATTTTATTTCATTTACCCCTAAAGTATACAGATACGATCTTCCGCAAAATACCAATGACTTGGCAAAATACCTGCCTTATATATATATATATATATATATATAAAGAAATTAAATGTTGCCATCGTTTAGAAGGAAGTGAAGAAGCAGCCCATCTTAAAATTAAAAAGATACATAGAGGGATGTGGAAACAGATGGTGGCAGGGATTTGTGCTCTTGCCTGTTTAAAAGCAGTCCTGCAAACACCACACTATTTGATAAACTCGGTCAATTCAAAGTGGGGGAAAAAAAAAACCCACATTGAACATTCCCCCACTGGGGCTCCAGACCTGGCTCAGTGGTTAAGAGCACTTGCTGAGGACCCAGGTTCAATTCCCAGCACTCACCCAGTGGCTCATAGCTGCCTCTGCCAGGCAGTTTGTTTCAGTGGATCTAACATCCTTTCGGACTGCCAAAGGGACCAGGTGCATATGTGGTGAACAGATGTATGGGTAGGCAAACTGTTTCACGCAGTAAAAGCAAAATAAGAGATAGAAAAGATTTTTATAAAAGAAAAAAGAATTTTTTTTTTCCTGCGGTAATCTCACTGACAGGGGCAAAAGAAAAGGCCTGCTGTCTATCAAAATAAAAGAATCAGGTGATTGATATTCATGGGATCGCGCCTGCCAGTCAGTCTTTCCATTGGGGAATTTCAGTCGCTGTTATTTGGTTGCTCATGTCTAAGATTAATGAATAATGTATATTGCTTAAAGTTTAGTCATTTTAAATCAATTCCGTTAACTAAAACCTTGCTATTTATTTTCCTAACATTCTAATGTAGCATATAATTCTATGTAGTGCTGCTACATTTACACATAGCTATGATAGAAAAGTCTCCACTGCCTGGTATATTGCAAATGTCAGAATGCGTAGCATTTGTGGATAGAAAGGGAGCCAGACATGGTGGCACATACCTATAACCCATGCCCTTGGAAAGTTGCGTTAGGAGGATCCAGACACTGAGTGCTACATTGTAAAGGCATTATTCATTATTGTCTATAAATTGACTTTTGCCACAATTTTCACTGTAAGTCTTGTTGCCAATGAAATACCTTGAAGAAAAAAAAAATTTCTATAAAAAAAAAAAACAAAAATAATTTGCATTTTGATCCACTTTAATTACTTAGATGTTCTTTTCAAAGAACATAAATTGGAGAAGGAATTAAAGGAAAAACCCAACAGTTTGATGTGTGAATATATCCACTTCCCCGTGCCCCAAGCCCTACTTCTTATAGCAATAGTATCTGTTAGAGCACTGAATATTAGCAGTTAAGTAAACACCTTAAAACTGTAGCAATAATACCAATTATCTTATCTAAATAATAAGAAGAAAGTAAGTTACCTATAATCATCACCATTAAAATGTGCAAAACTTGTGTCCTGCCTCCAAACATATTTCTGTAAAAGCAGCTAGTCAGCCAGTGTCTACTAGGTCAACCGAAACTGTTCCTGACGTCTTTGTGTTCTTTCCAAAAGTGTGGGCTTGCGCTTCTCAGGGAGACTCTGCGGGCTCAGCTTGACTGGCTCCCACTGTAGCTGGATCAGTGGGGCTTAAAGTAAGACTCAGCTGTGCCATTTACCAGGTAGCACTGTTATATTTTTAGACCTGATCCTCTCAGTGTGCACAGATCCCCCTTCCTGCAAGTCTCTTCAGTCACCGTGAGTATGATGACCTCGATAGTAAGCAACATTATTACGGAAACTGAGGAAGCTCCATTCAAACTATGAAGAAGAGAAATTTTGATTACGGAAAGTCATTACTTGATCTTATTTTTCTTCACGATGAAGGAAGTGCTGTGTTGGTCATTGGCTTGTTTTGCTTCTTTGGGAGATGGGGGTCTTGTTATGCAGCCCTGGCTGGCTTCCAATTCATGGTACCCTGGTGATCAGCCTCCATCACACCTGCTGTTTCCTGGCGTTTGGTTCAATCCCTACCACTGGAACGAAACCAACCCCCTCAAGACAACAGGGTGTGATTAAGAAGTTCACTCCGAGTTCATTTGTTGACTCTGGTAGAGAATGAAAAGGAAATGTGGAGGGGAGCAGCAGAGGTTTTCACTGAGGCTGGCGGGAGCAGCCTGCCCTCCACTTCTGTGAGTACCATCTCTGGGGTGTCTCCCAACCTCACCCCAGGCCTACTAAGAACTATGAGATCTGTTCTCGAGATCTATAGACTCTTTATTGACCAGGGGTAGCACCCATCTACCCGGTATTTACGTTGTGTTATTCAGTGTGAGTGATCTACAGGTGTGTAAAGCATGCGGGCCATATGGCTGTTGGCATTTATGCAAGTACCATACCACTTCATGTAAGAGACCTGAGCATACCTGCATTGAGGATCATTGTCGGCTGTAGAAGCAATGATCTGTTGATAACTAGGGATGACTGCACTTGTGTGATACTCTCATACTCAATCATGACTGAGTGAATAACAGTTCTACTCTCAGATCCAATGCCATTTAACCTAATACGACAGACTAGCTTAAACATATGTGTTGTTGGCAAATACTACAGCCACTGGTTCTTGACTTTTTGTTGTTGCTGTTGTTGCGTTTCTCACAGGACAGACATAAAGGCCTATGGATATTTCTTACAGGCCACGCCAGCAAAGGTAGTAATGATATCCTGAGGCAGTGTGATCTGCTCAATGGGCTTAAAGATCGGCCACATAATCGAGGACAGGTAAGCTGTGCAGGAAACCAAGCAATGATAGTATGCATGCATGGTAGTGCAACTCCACACTTTTTTATTTTTTGCCATTCTTATAACTCTTCCCTGTGGATGTCCTAACTCGTCTGTCACTGTCATGGTGCAGATGTGTTGGTGAGTGAAATGAACACAATCCAGCCGCATGGGGCACCTAACCTAGTTCAGCCACATTTGTGGTACAGGAGAAAGGTGGACAGGCATCCACACCAGGAGTGTATTGTCTTTGCAACTCTATCGTATAGATGGGGAAGATCTTAACAGGTGTGAATTAGGGGATTTAAAAACAAGTGTGTGTGTGTGTGTGTGTGTGTGTGTGTGTGTGTGTACATGTAGAGGCCAGAGAACTGTGTTCAATGTCATCTTGTAAAGCTTGCTTGCCTGCAGTCACACCCTCCCCTGCTACACACACAAAGAAAGAAACGGGGTGGGGGGAGAGTGAAGGAAATGAAATAATAAATTAATTAAAAGTGGAAAAATAATAAAAAGGAGAAAATCATTATCTGAAGAGCACAGGATTCTAATCAGCAGTATCAGTCATCAATAACACACACACACACACACACACACACGCACACACACACACACACACACGCACACGCACACGCACACACACACACACACACACCGCACACGCACACACACACACACACACGCACACGCACACGCACACACACACACACACACACACACACACACACGCACACACACACAGCTACATTTTAAACCAGAAATGCAAGGAAAAATATATCTAAAATATTTTAATGTGAAATGATTATAGTAAAACATTTTTTTTTAAATGCTATGACAAAGGTTCTTTTCGGTAGGTTACTGAAACCTTAATGATTCCAGAGGAATGTGCTGTTATTATTGGTGATTTACTCCGTGTAGGATTTTATTTTGTGTACACACAGAGCCCAGAAGCACTTTTGTCTGTCTCTGTCTTTGCCTTTATTGCCACACTATTTGAAGGTATGATACACACAAATACCCTTGCTAGTACTGATATTTGTTCAGAACTACATTCAAGCTCAGATAAAATATACTGAACCCAGAGAAAGGTTTTATTCAATCCATTGTGTGAAAAATAAAACATATCTGCTATCTTCAGATGAAGGGCAAAATTGCAAAACACTTTGAGTTTCACGTCTATGTTTCACTTGCTTTTATACTTCAAAAGTTACTGTGACACTCAGTGGACGACAGGTAAGTGATTTTTAGTTACTTTATGAACTAACATGTAGAAAGTTCAGCATGGTCCATGTTCACTCCTGTTGATATTACTTAGAAAGGTAATTTCAGAGAAACTCAACGCAGTCCGACCAGAACTGTCCTAATAGGCTTTGATCAGTAAATCGTCATTGACGGCCCTGCCATTGCTTAGGCCTTTATCCTGCTTCTTGTCCAGTGAATGATTAAACACCCGGGTTCTGGTGGATTACAAAAACCTGCTTTGTTCTGGGTTGTATGTGCTGCAGTTTCTAGTTCTGTTTGCTTCCCTCTGCCTGAGCAGGAACTTCCTTTACATTCATCTGCGGTGCTGTTTGTCATTTCTCACAAATGTATTAATGTTTTTGTTCTGCAAAGCTAGAAAAAAAAAATCATGTCAAAGGCCAAGTGAATTACTGGCCTGGTAGGACCTGCTGTATGTTCATGGCCTTCTACAGTCTGGCTTTTATTTATATCTCAGCATTACTTTCTACTGACTACTATGTGGACAGTCTACATCAATTTTTTTTTTCAGTAGAATAAAAATTAAAACGTATTCAAAATTTTGTGTGTCTCAAACTACTCAAAAATCTCACATTCCTTTCAAGGCTAAGCTCCCCTTGGGTTTACCTTTATAGGAATGCCTGCCTTTGTTCTGAAACAGGCAAAGCTATAAGCCCAGCTCAGATTATATAGTATTGTTCTTTATTGCATGTTACATGAGTTTTTCTCCTAAAAACAAACCAAAAAACCCACAACAACCCAACCAACCAAAGACCAAAGGCCATCTATAAGTCTTATAAGAATGAATAACTCTTCTTAAATTTCTTCTATATAGTATTACTCTATATAGTATTGCACATTATGATGTTTACTATACAAGAATAACATATAATATGTTTTTGATGGAGTGCTCATAATAATATAATTAATTTCCAAAACTAAAACAAAGAATATCCACTAACTTTTGTGATACAAATACACTGGAAGAAAGTGCTAATCATTTCCAATGTAAGTTTTATAAGTCCGGTAACCACAGATGTGTACAGTGAAGGCAGAGGCATGCCACAGGACTATAAACCACCCAGATGTTCAAGTGTCATCGTGTGATGTCATCTCATTTGAGGAGATGGTTTATACTAGTGAGTCTTTACATTTTTAAAATAAGAATCGTTTGATGTGGATCATATGTAAAAGTATGGATTCCCAGGAGCCACCGCATGGGCGCTGAGAACCTAACAAGTCCTCTGTAAGAGCAGTGAGTGATCTAAACCTCTGAGCCAGCTCTCCAGCCACAGACACTACATGCTCACAAGTGGTTTGGAGTGATTCTTCGGAGGGGTGTGGTTTAGAATTTCAATGGATATGTTTTCAAAGATACACACAACCCAAGAACCATCAAAGAGACTACAATGAGAGAGAGAGAGAGAGAGACAGAGAGAGAGAGAGACAGTCAGGAAGGACACAAACGTTGTCTCCCTGTGGACTCTAGACTGGCATCTAACCTATCCCTAACCAGTGGCAGAAATATTTGAAAACCAAACTAGTGAATGCAAATTTCCTGACAAAAATCTGAAACTGCTTCACCAAAGTATGTACTTAAAACTACTGAATAGCCGAAACCTCCACCTTAACATGGATCAGATCCTGTATTGCCCAAGAACTTAGGAAGAGTTAGAACATCCTTCATAAAATTTACAGAATCTACTTAATTACAACAAAGGCTTTCTCTCCACATTTTATGTTCATTATAATTTGTTCTTATTCCACTGACAAGAAAATGTTGTATGTTTTGCTGATAATGTAGACTGACTTGATTCTTACAATTTTCTATGTATTAATTTACAAGCATACTCAGAAAGGGAGGTAGAAGGAGAGTTTCTAGGCTGAAGAACTCCAGCAATGACTCCAAGTAAATATATGGTCCTTCTAGGGGCCATTAATTCTCATTAATTTTTTTTTGTTGTCAAAATGAGAGTTAATACTTTGGCTCTGTCTATCTGTGGTATTGTGGGCACTGGATATGATAATTAATTTGTAAACATTTTTTGAAAAACACGAAGTTCTACAAAGTAGTACATTTCTCTTAATGTTTCTGAACTCGACTATTGTTTAAAAAGCTAAATATTCCTCTAACTTCAGAATTCAGTCACTGAAAAAAAGCAATTAGCAATGTTCATTTGTTAGAAACATATCTGTTAGAAATTCTAAGTTCTATCAAATATACACAACATATGAACATGATTATGTGGATAGTCACGAAACCTTTATTTCGTCCTTAACACTACCAAAATATACAAATATATGAACACATTTGTGATAGCTTCAGCTATTAGGTAGGTCTTGTGCACAATATGTTGTTATTTGGTCAGGTGGTGTTAGGTTGAATAAACGGAGTCCTACAAGGCTTTTAAAGTTTCCATGGGACTGGAATGGCTCACCTGTAAAATGCCTGAGTTTAGACATCATGTAAAAGGTGGGTACCCAGACTTGTGTCTGTAGCCCCGGAGCTGGAACAGTAAAGGCAGGCAGATCCAGGGAGGTCATCCCAATAAGCCTAGATTAATCAATAAGTTCAGGTTTACTGAGACACTCTACCTCAAAAAAAAAAAAAAAAAAAAAAAAGAAAGAAAGAAAGAAAGAAAAGAGTAACTGAAGTATACAAAGAACACATCCAATGTCAACTTCTGCTTCCCAGACATTCCTCATGAGCACATGCAGACATTTATAACACACACACACACACACACACACACACACACACACACACACACCCTTCCTAAAGCCAATTAGAAAGAGGTGTGGTAGTGTCCCCAAACCATTTATTAAGCATTGCAGTTGTTGTAGGTACCATCTACATGTCATTAATAAGAATAAAGGATGAAAGGTAACTGGCTTTCATTGTCTATTCAGCAGCCTCTGTCTACACCCATTAACACATATGTGAAGACACACACACACACACACACACACACACAGATGACAAGTGACAAAATTCTACAAATGATATTAAATGTCACCCACCGTATAATTTACTGACTGCACTGAATTAAACACAACAGAAACTCATCCTTCCCTCCACCCTTAGGGACAGCACAGAGGCAAAGCCATATTCAATAGTCTGCAGCTCAGCTCAGTGTCCCCCATCTGTGTTGATGAGAGACCAGGGCAGCTGCTAACGGCTTCTGGTTAGAGACCATTATGGGAGTCTTTCCCTCTTCCTTCCTTACACCCCATCTTCCTGTGTGCCTTTGGAAATGGCAACTGTGGGGATAACAAGAGAAAAGACAGAGTATTCCACCCAGAGCAAGGCATACTGAAGAGGATACTAGAACAAGAAAAGAAAATCTTGGCTGCAGTTGGGATTTGCTAGTACTGGACTGGCTTGAAGTAGCTGGGAAATATGTGAGCTCCCACTTTGGGTTAGCATCATTTGGACAGATGTTCACCAGCTACCAGAAACCCAGGAGGAACTCCCTTCCCCCTCAGTAGAGGGTTTGAGCATTGCCTAGCTTACAGAGTGCAATTGCCAATTCTTCTGGCAATGACTGAGGGGAAGCTCCCCAGAAAGTGGAGAAGGGTGTTTGTATGACAATATTAATGACTGCATCATTAAACTATGGGGCAACATATGTATTTATACTCAACCCAATATAAATCCTTAAAAAGTGATGTTTTTAATAAAGATCAAACCTGATGATATACTAAGTGAAATAAGTCATATAAAAAATTGAAGAGTAAATACTACATGCCTTCTGGGGGCCATAATTATTAACTTCACAGAGACAGAATAGAATGGTGGTTTGTAACGTGAGTTGTAATAGCTCTCAATAATAAAAGCCAACAGTCAGATATAGGGAGAAATGATGATAGATCAGAGAGAAGAAGGGACAAGCCAAAGCCACCTTTACCCCATTAGCTTCCCAGGGGAAAAAGAGAGTTCCTGTTTCCTCCCACCTATATTCATCTCTCTCCCCCAAGCCATCTCACTTCCTGTCTGTCTGTACAGACCTCCAGACCTCTATGGTTATCTAGAGGCAAGCTCCACCCTCTGCTCTTCAGACAGGCTTTATTTGTACAAACAAGATATCACCACAGTGGTTGCCTAGAGATGAGGGGAAGGAGGAAAACACAAAAGGCTCAGTTGTGCTAGATGATGAGTTTGGAAGACCAGCCATATAGTGTGAGTATTATTAATGTTGACGTTATTGAACTGTACAGTTAATGGCTAAGAAAGTTGATTTTTATATGTATCTATCAACACAATTTAAAAAGA
The DNA here is from genome assembly GCA_030556225.1 of Cricetiscus sungorus. Taxonomy (NCBI): domain Eukaryota; kingdom Metazoa; phylum Chordata; class Mammalia; order Rodentia; family Cricetidae; genus Cricetiscus; species Cricetiscus sungorus. The sequence goes on along the minus strand of JANBXA010000367.1, from coordinate 2,692,854 downwards.
TATAAAAGATGAGAAAAACATTTCAAGTAATGAAACAGGTAATGTTTCCAAGTTGTGATTTCTACTGCACTGCAGACATGATTTACTTCCAGAATATTTGTGAATAGCATACATCAATACATACAGCAACAAAGATGCAATCCTTTTTAGTAGATGTTAAGAACCATTGACACGAGATTTGACACCATTTCAAAAAAACAAAATTCTCTCAAAATAAGTAGTTCACTAGATCCACAACCTTTCTGATAGGGTGCATTTATTTCTCTCCTAATGTGTGCTCGTTGATGATGGAAGGAACCTAGCATGGCTTATTTAATATTGAAGTGTGTTTAAACCAATCAGATATTAATTAGTCTTAATATATAATAACATTTAAGTGACTCTGAGATTTGATTATTTTAGTAAGAATGAAATAAAAATGATAACATGGAAAGAAGCTATCTGCAAACAAAATATGACACTAAAAGGTTTTCTGCAACACTAAAAGTGAAGTCACTGTCCTGGGCCCTGAACATTAGTTCATTTTACTCCTCTAACAATATAAGCATATTGTTAAACACAGTAAGATCAACTTCAGACATCTGCTGTCAGGATTCTCACTTGCTTCTCCGAAGACTCAGTGTACTTTCTTCTCATTAGTCACGAGGCTTCAAGGTGCTCCAGGCTTTAAATTTTGCCCGTATTATAAAACTAGAAATTTTATCTTTACATCTACGAAGTTTGCTAAAATTATACTTTATAAAATGATCATAGGATGCTACAGGACAAAAGCAAGAGGCTAAGCTTAAGTGCAACACTATTTTAGTTTCAGTATGGTGTATTGTGGGAAGGTGGGGAAGGAGAAACAATGTAGGCAAGAGGCCGAGGAGTCAGAAGGATACAATGTAATTCTAGGGGCTCAGTGTAGTGTTACTTGTCTTCTTCCTGCAGTCTCTAAATTTTCAACAATGGGTTTTACTTTGTTTCAAAATACTGGGTGGTGGTGGCCCAAGCCGTCAATCTCAATACTCTGGAGGCAGAGACAGGCAGATCTATGAGTGCCAGCCCAGCCTGGTCTACAAAGTGAGTTAGTTTCAGGGCAGCCAAGGCTGTCTTAAAAAGCCACAAACCAAAAACAAACTAACAAACATCAGAAATAGGTGATATATGTAAAATGGAAATATAAATCTTTGTAGTCCCTAAGATAAGGAAGTAGGTGCTGAAGAATCTCATACATCAAAGTGAACAGGAGTTTTATTGTTTTAATAGTTTATTTTTTTGAGTAAAAAGGCAGACTGCACTCTATTAATCTTGGAATTTCAAAGGCATTTCATTTAGGTGCTTGAGGGCTATGTTTCTGGATGAATCTTTGTTTATTTCATCATTATGAACAAGCTCTTTTCCTTCTGGTTCTGCCGGGGTCACCAATGCTCGAATTCTCTGACCCCACTTTACTAGAAGGCTCTGAAGGATCTACCGCCATCTAGTGGGAAACCTGGTTAACTGCATAATTTTCATACAGGTTAGTTCATTGAGATCCACTTCATAACACTAGTTGTTTGAATGCTGACTACATAACAGGACTTTCACTAAACCTCATGTCTTATTTACTTCCTATTCACGCAAAATTTTTGTTATCCCCAAGTGTGTTCCCATTTGCTGATGTTCACACTACGGTCTGCCGGAAATGACGACGTGCTTCTAACCAGTAGAGTATGGCAAAGGGAAGCAGATACCACACTTGCATTTGTGTCTTTCTAGAAGACACCCGATGACGTCTCTGGAATTGCTTCTTGTGGAAAACATTCCCTACTGAGTCCAGCTGTTCTTAAGGAAATCAAACCTGCCTGCAACCCCACTACTGTGCTTTGAGGTAGACGTGCTGGCCAAGCCTTCAGAGGATTCCATGACCATGGCCAGCTGCTTTATCTCAGCCACTCAAAGGCTCTAAGGTGGTGCGCCAAGTCCCATGAAACCGTGAGAGAGATACTGGTTGGCTATTGACTAGTTTAAGCTGAAGAGTTTTGAAGCAATCTATATGGCAGTAAATATAAGGAAAACAGCTTTGCAACCTCCACCTTATTGGGAGCATTAATAATTGAATCAAAACTACAGTATAGTAGGGTAGGAGGGTCAGAATTGAAACTCAGATGTTTGGTTTCCAAAGCTGTGTTCTTACCATCTCGGCAAACCTTTCATCTTGTGGAAACATTTGTGATGAGCCAAACACTGAAAAAGCATGAAGGCTTCACAGGTAAAAGAATCTGAGAAGTCAGTAGCACCACTAGTTATGCTAAACAGTGAATCCACTAGAATGCAGAGAATTGCACCCAGTAGCATCAGGAGGGTGACTAAAGATGAACTGTGAGAAATCAAGAAGGATTTTCCATCAAGACAGGACAAGTGGGTCATTCAACGGGAGGGTGAAGATAAAAATGTAGGTGAGAGCGTGTAGGGCCAGAGGAGAAAGCAGGAGACACGAGAAATTGTGATTATTTGTAGTTCTTTTGAGTGAGAATTAGCCTTCATACTATCGGCATTTGGACGCTTGGTTCCCGGTTAGCGGTACTACTTGGGGGAAGTTTCAGAGGTGCGGCCCTGTTGGAAGCATATGTTACTGCAGGCCGTCTGTGAGAGCCTGAAGACTCCCGCCATTTCTAGTGTGCTGACTGTGCTTCGCACTTGCAGTTTGAAGATGAGACCCTCAGCTGTGTGCTACTCACTCACTGTCGTTCCTCCCCTCTGTGATCATGGCTGTTCATATCCCTCTAGAACCATGATGTACGCGCCTGCCGCGACTCTGGGTAGATCTTCTTCATGCAGTTTTAATCAGGATCCTTTAAACATGTTGCTTCTGCCCCGCAGGGAGAGGGAGAGGGAGAGGGAGAGGGAGAGGGAGAGGGGGAGGGGGAGGGGGAGGGGGAAAGGGGGAGGGGGAGGGGGAGGGGGAAAGGGGGAGGGGGAGGGGGAGGGGAGGGGGAGGGGGGGGGGAGAGGGAGGGGAGGGGGAGGGGGAGGGAGAGGGAGGGGAGGGGGAGAGGGAGAGGGAGGGGGAGAGGGAGAGGGAGAGGGAGAGGGAGGGAGGGGAGGGGGAGGGGGAGGGGGAGGGGAGAGGGAGAGGGAGGGGGAGAGGGAGAGGGAGAGGGAGAGGGAGAGGGAGGGGAGGGGAGGGGGAGGGAGAGGGAGGGGAGGGGGAGAGGGAGAGGGAGGGGGAGAGGGAGAGGGAGAGGGAGGGGAGGGGGAGGGAGAGGGAGGGGGAGGGGGAGAGGGAGAGGGAGAGGGAGAGGGAGAGGGAGAGGGAGGGGGAGGGGGAGAGGGAGAGGGAGAGGGAGAGGGAGAGGGAGAGGGAGAGGGAGGGGGAGGGGGAGAGGGAGAGGGAGAGGGAGAGGGAGGGAGGGAGAGAGGGGGGGGACCCCTGCACAGGCTTAAATACCCTTGAGCTAACCAACCCCAGTGAGCCACGTGGACCCTGCAGATAGGCAACTCTAATGCGGAAGCAGACAGGCTGAACAGACTTAACCAATTAAGGGCTTGTTTACCCAGAGAGTCTTCACCAGCCAGAAGGTGTAAGGCAGAAGCCAGCGCCACTTTAAGGCGTGGCAGTACGCGGCTCTCTACACCATGAGACCAAATAAACTCTTTGTTTTGTAAGTTGTCTTGGCTGTGGCATTTTATCACAACAATGGAAGGTAGCAGATGCACTAATGACAAAGTTACTTATGGGTATTTATCACACACACACACACACACACACACACACACACACACACACACACTCACACTCACAAACCATTTCCAGATCCTAATCCCAGTTCTTAGCACATTTTCATCTTTTGACTGTCCGTGAATGTTCGATCATTTGACTTTGGTTTTTAAAGAAACTGCCACACAGTTTTCTGGTTCATGTCACTACCAGCAAAGAAGACTGTTGCTCACCATCCTACCAACCCTGCATGCTGTCGATATGCATATAACTGACCATAGGCATAAAGATTGATAATGCATTCATTATCATGTAACAGTATCTCATTGCATTGGGCCTATTCGCTAGAGAACCATGATCAATAGAAAGCACACAACAAAAAGGGTGCTTTTTATAGAGATAAGCTGCTTGGAGATTTAATGTTAAAACAGATGAACATAACGGCCTGTATGACATTTTCATTCTTACTTGCGGAGAAAAAGTTTGTGATAGACTATGATGTAATACTCTATTCTAACTGAAAACCTTTTAAACCACACTGTATGAAATGTAACCTATGGTATTCATTTGAGTTACCTGTCCAATTTCTTCTCATAGTTATTCTGTTGCAGAATATTTGTTTAACTATGCAAAGATGTGCTGCATTTGCACGTGCTGTAGAATATTTGATTGACTATGTAAAGATGCATTTCATTTGTTTAATTGTGTAAAGATGTGTTGCTGTTTCACCTTACCTGCCTAAGTCACCTGATTTGTCTAATAAAAAGCTGACCAGACAATAGTGAGAGAGGGGGTGTAGATGGGACTTCCAGGCAGGAAGAATGAATAGGAGGAGGAATTTGGGCTCCAGGGAAGGAAGGCGGGGGAGGAGGGGAGAGGAGAAAGAAGATGGAAATACAGACACCAGGGAGATGCAAAGAGCCAGACAGACAGACTTGGAGGAAGCAGGAAAGTAGGCTATACAGAATGAAAGAAAACTAAAGAGGCCGGAGGCAAAATGTAGATGAATAGAAACAGGTTAAATTAAATTAAAAGAGCTAGTTGGACAAGCTTAATCTAAGGCTGAGCATTCATGATTAATAAGAAGTCTTCAACTCTTTACTTGGGAGCTGGTTGATGGCCCAAAGAAAATGCCAACTACACTTGCTGTTTTAAGCATTCTATAGTTCATGTTCTTTCAACCCGAGATCGTTTCTTGCAAAATAATAATGTTTTTCCACATTGGGTTGTTTTTAAATGAGGGATTCTTAATTAAGGACCACATTTCAAGTAATTAGTGAGGCTGCAAGGAGGTGGCACATTCACCCAGATTTGCAAAGGGAGACTGCAAACAGCCTGGCCATGCAGCTGAGAGGCAGCAGAGTGGTCCTCTCATGATGCGGTTGCTAGGCTCTGCTCCTGTTGCCGTGGCTGCTGCTGCTGGTGGTGGTGATATGTGTGTGTGTGTGTGTGTGTGTGTGTGTGTGTGTGTGTGTGTGTGTGTGTGTGTGGGTCCATGAGAGAGCATAGTAAAGACTGGGAGCCTGAAGCCATTAACTCAGAGGCAGCAGAGCTTTCTTTGAGGGAACATCTTTCTCAAGCATATATTTGTAATATAAATGTTAGCTTTCACGACTACTTCTAGAACAAAAAGCAAAGTATGAAGCTAGAGATTCCACCCCATCACTCAATATTTTTAAAGTTGTAATTTTCAACCCATTTTTTTTTATCTGCCCATACTTTTAACTTCACAGAAAACTTCGTTTCTTGATATAGTCATAGAACTAAGGACATACTGTGGAAGAGACATAAATTTGTTTATCTGGTAGCTAGTCTAAGTCTACCTGTGGTGTATGTGAGAAACTATAGCTACTACCCACTGGTCCTTCCATCAGGATCTAAGGTTAAAACCACCTCTATTTGTAGCACAATTGTGGCTTCTGTTGAGATAGCCCCAGAAAATAAAATACCAGCATCTATATTTTGTCTTTTCATTTCCTACAGAATTCAATTTCTTTGCAAGGACAGCGTCTGTGGGCCACTGAAGATGCCCCTATTTTCTGTCCAGTTGTGTACGTCTCTGGACATGGAGTACTGAAGTTATATTTTCTTACCCGCTCTCTGTGGTTATATGGGTTCATTTAGTGTAGTTCTATGTTCCATGATTCATGAAACAACAGTTTCATCAAACAATGCTCCATTTCATTCCCATTCCTTTTATAGTGCCTGTGGTCCTTTCTTGGCATAAAACAACATTGATGTCAGAATTTGGAAAATGAGTTCTCGGTATCAGAACAAGAGAAATTGTTGTTTTAGCTGAACAGACAAAGCCATAACTCCAAATATCAGCATAAAATGTATTTATTTCCATTTGAACTCCCAAAGACTCAATGTACATTTCTAATCTACCCAATTCTCAGTTATGTTACTTTTGTATCATGCTTAAGTTAATAATTCTGTATTTTCTGAACACCCCATTTATTTAGCGATTAGAGTATGAACAGGAAAATTATTGAGTTATAAAAATCACCAAAAAAAACCACATTATCAGAGTTAGCATCAAAGAGTCAGTTCCTACGCACTACCAGGCTATCCCAGCTGTCTGTGATTACAATCATATTAACCTTCTTACCTAGCCAGGCTTCAGCTGCTCAATGATATTTGGAGGGATTTTTCTTACTTGGGAGTAGGGAATTATAGATGTGTTTATTTCCATATGTTGTAAGGGCATAAGTATGAGTAAGTTGCACATAAGTCATATAAATATCTCCATGTCATATTACACACACACACACACACACACACACACACACACACACACACACACACACCGGCCCTTAATATCCATGAATTTCACATTCCCAGTGCAATAACCTGAGATCACTAACATGCTGAGAAGGTCTGAGTTTATTAACTACAGATGTCTTTTGTATCACTCCCTAACAATATAGCTTAACAACTATTTGTGTACAGTGACGCTATGATTGTTATTATAAAGCAACCCACAGTTTAATTATGCAGGTGGATTTATGTTGGATGAATGTAAAAACTGTGGCAGGATTTACGTATCTGCAAGCATCCTAGGACCAAGGGTGTGGAGATAATGAGTGATGGCTCTATACATGGAGTTTGGGGTATTGGTTTTGTCACTATATTGAAAAATTAGCCCCTCAAGTACAGAGGGAGAGTAGAGAAAGAACCTCAGGAACTAACAGTAACACCTCCAATTGCATGTGTTGAGTGTTTTACCTGGAGTTCTGGTGCTATCAGGTACTGTACTCTGTTCTAACCTTATACATCGTAGCTCTTTACATTCCAGCATGTGTGGTTGATGTCTGTCATTCCCACACCCGCAGGGCAGAGGCATCGTAAGTTTAAAGCCTGACGACCTATATAATGAGTTTCATGTAAGCCTGGGCTGCACAGCATGGTATTGTCTAAATCCCAAAACAACTAAGCAAACAAATAACCTACAAAACAAACTCATAAATAAAAAGAGCCAAAAACAAAATGCACAACCGTAGCTGACTAAAAACCCTTGTCTGCAATAGGACTTCCCAGTTTCAGTTGCAAACTCTGTAGGTCAATTCTTCTCAAGCACAGACCTGGAATCCTCCCTACGATAATGGGTATTGTAGATCAAACCTGAATCGCCATCCCAGGATGAGCCATTACAGGAGAGGCTTCTGCTCCCTTCATGACATTTTTCTGGTTTCTTGTTTTCTCTACTGCAATCTGGTGCTCTTGGAAAGTCTTTCAATTACTGCAATACGCTTCTGAAAAAATAGTGAAGTTCAACTCGATAAGAAAGAAAGAAAGAAAAAAAAAACCAAAAAACCGAGTTGGTCACTTTAGATGTGCAAAACCCAGGAGTGGAATTTATTAGAAACTTTCCGGATGCAGCCATCAGAGGCAAAGGTGCCCGCCAGTCGGTGGAGTTATGTATGGTGCTCTCTCTGCTACAAGGCAACTACGGTCATTTGAGTTTCTTCTGATACAATCAGCTTCCATTACTGTGACAGCTTCACAGCAGAACTGGGTTTTTAGACACTTCAAAATGACATCATTAAAAACTCCTCTGAAGGGATGATGTGAAGCCGTAGAAATTTATGGGGCTCAGGCTGGCTCTAGGCCCTTTGCCCCTCATTCAGGGTTGATTGAAATCAGCTCACGGGATGGATAGTTATCATAGCAGGTGGACAGGCCAACAAGGCAGGGGGCTTTATAAGGTTTCTTTCCTGGAGACGCTACAACAGGAACACATTTGTTTGCACCCCGACATGCTCTTATGGGGATTTCAGAGTGTGAGCTGTTTGATGAATATGGCCATAAAGACCGGGATGGTCCTAATATGCCATAAAAGGAATTGTGTGTCTGGTTGTCAGGTGAAATTCTTCTTGTTCTAATTGCAATTGGCATCTACTGCTTTGTGTTGTCTGCTGTGAAACTATTTCTGCTGTCTAACTCCCATGTGAGAAAATAGCTTTTGGGGGAAACTATTTAAACAATTTAGAAGGATTTATTTTTGCTCCAAAATATATGAACCTTCAATGAATGAGTGGTAGCATTTCTATAACCTCATTGTCAAGGTCTTCTATACTAGATTCTTAAGGTGTTTTGTAAGTTTCACTCAAGGAGCTCCCACTCTTTTTATAATAAAAAAATTAAATAACTAGGATTTTCAAATTTATGGAAATATATTTTAGATAATTTTTTAATCCTGTAAAAACGAGTAGAATTAACAGAAACAATTACTTACTTTCCTTAGCTGAAGTTTACTGAAAACATTATTAAATCATTCATAGCATGTCTTAGGGGAAGTTATTTTTATAATTCAAGATGCTGAAATCACACAGAGGTTCAAGAAAGATGCACAGAATTGTCAAGCACTCCATAGTATTGCACTAAATCTCTCTGTTAAATTCAGGAAAAAAAGACATTAAAATATAGAGAGGGGGGACTAATAAAGGAAAATAAACACACAGCTTTATGAAATGAGTATCCAAAAAAATTAAGAGCATAACTGTAATTTGTTAACGTTTCCTATGCCTGGTGCTTTAGACATCATGTAAATGTGAGAGTGCAGAGTTGGTGTTCTTGGTGACTCTGTCACCAAGGATCCCAGGATGATGACAATGGAAAATAAAATCAAAAACTACTTCATTGCCATCTCAATGCTTACATGAAGGAAGACAGCACACTTGGGAGAAGCGAACAAAGTTGCCATAGGATCTCTGATGATTACAGATGTCAGGACTTTTAAGTCTGGGAGCAGATATTCTTTTTACCTATAGCTTGCAACACAATGGCTCGAGAACTTTCTTACAGTCTCATCCTGAGACATTTTCCCCCACGAGCTCATGTCTTCCATCCTGGATCACCAGTTAGTGTCTCTCTTTTCAGAGGTGGTAGAAAATTTAGAAGGGGGGGCAGGGCTGGTAGAGCGAGAGCAGGTCCTTCAAGGTAAGGTGACTCAGCTTGCCATGCTGTCACCTTCCTGGTTTGCCACCAGGTAAACAGACTGAACCTCTTTTGCCTTCATTCCCAGTTTTGATGCTTTGTAACCCTCTGAAACTGAGCCAAAACATCATTTTATCCTCTTTCGAGTTGTCCCTGTTGGTTACTGTGGTCTTACACAAGTAAATAATACAGAAAATTGGTATCTGAGAGGAGGAATTATTTCCGTGATTAAAAACTTACTTTACACCTTTGAAACGTTTTTTATGGGAGGAATACGGAAATGTTTGGAGAGATAGGTAACCAGAGTTAGGGATTCAGAGGAACAGAACCGCTATAAGAATACGAACAGTAAAGCCTGTGTTTGTGATATTTTAGGAAAAAGCAAGGACCCCCTTCACAACTGGAGTAGGGGCCATTATGTGACATTCTGGCAGAGTCCATTTCCCAAGAATGGGTCTGTTTTTCCATGCCTTGAATACCAGACTGAAGCTAATGCACTAAAAAGCAATGCAATAACGTTTGGAGCACGAGATTTAGGACAGCACCATTTTCAGGCTGTGGCACGATTATCGTTGGTGGCTTTTAGTTGTGTTTACAGTGAGAATCAGGATGAGACAAGACAAATGTAGACAAAAATAGCCATAGTTGTTTTTTTTTTGTTTTTGTTTCTTGGGTTTTTGTTTGTTTGTTTGTTTTTAAATAACACAATTGAAAGGTGTTTTGGACATAAGTCCTCACTCACAGAAGACTCCGCGGCACATAAAACTGAAAACTCTGCAGAAAGGTTTTCATCTGAAAACAGAGAGCCTCCGGAGAGCTGTGTTAGAAAACAGCTGCATAGAGAAATGCTTTCCTGGCTTCAGCATCTCTTGGTCCGAGGCATCTGGATGCTTTTTCAGCTGGCTGTAGACCTTAGCATCATCCACTTGGTTTTGGCATTTCAGACATGCAGAGTAGCGTGTTATGGGATAATGGGAGTTCATTTATAGACAATGAGAAGCAGAACAACATTCCCTAAGGAAAATCCCTGGAAGGGTGGTAGAAGAAACCGCGAGAAAATGGCTAAGTTGAAATAGAGATCCTGAGATGTTTTGACGCCAGCATCACGAAATACCTGCTGAGGAAAGCTGCACCCACAGATTGGAACCAGCTCATGAGAGAGAACAGCAAACTGAAAGGCCCTAACGGTGGTCCTGGCGAGCCAAATGGACTTTACAGAGCAATCCAATGCGTGGACGCTGGAAACTGAGCCATGAGAGTTATTGGTTTGCCTGCTGGGTTTCAATCTCTCCTTGCCATGCTTTGATTATTCTCTTTTGAAATGCAAACGCTTACTTTGTATCACTATACATTGGAAGAATGTAACCTTCCCCTTAAATTTATAAGGACTCGACTGTAATAGTCCGCCTTCAGTCTAAAAGGTGACTTCAGACGTTGGACTTTTGACTAGTGTTGGGATTATTAAAAACGGTCGGATTCCCTACATGGGGTTGAGTACGTTTAGCTTTCTAAGGTGACCGTGGACCTTTGAAGGACGGGGGGCAGGATGCTTATTAGTTGAATCTTAGTGACCTCAGCTCATGTTTTGAATGGCTGCTTCTAGCTTGTGGCGCTATTTGAGGGAGCTGTGGAGACATTGGGAGGAGGTAACTGCAGGAAATGCCACAAGGAGGGGGCCTCTAGTGTGTAACCTGTAGTGTGTGCAACACTTTTCCTTCCTGTCCATCAGCCATGCGAATAAACCTCTGCTACACTGCCCACCGACACACGGACAGGGCCCCCTTTGTCATGTCTTTACGTGCTTCAGTCATCTCTGTCTTGGGTGGTAGCCATAGCAATGCAGGAGACTGAGGTACACTTGGTAACGGAGCCTCATAACTACAGTAAATGTAGCTGGAGAGGAGAACAAATCCATTGAGGTATAGTAACAAACATTTACTAAGCCCCTAGTATATTCCAGAAACTTTCTAGCTTAGCATTTGACCTCTTTTCTTTTCTTTCTTTTTAAATTAGAAATTCTGTTAGCACAAAGCAGTAAAGTTACTTGTTTTTCATTACACAGTAGGGTATGACAAAGGTGCCTCGTGTTTGAAAATGGACATTTTACAGCAGTCTGTTCTCTGAAGAGATTCTCTGACTTGGAGATTATATAGCACAAGAAATGTGAGAATCCAATCCTGTATAAAGGTTGCTGGGTCATAGTTCCCTTCCAAAAAATAATCAAGATTATTATACCTAATTTAATTCCAATTTCAATTCCTGAAACTTTTAGTGTTCTAAACATTATCAATTTTAATAATACCTTTAAAAAAAAAAAAGCTTTGATGTCTTCTTTGGGTCACCTAAAAGGAAACTAATTTTTTTTTTTTTGGTCCTTGAAAGGGAATATTGTAACTATCACATCATATGCACTCTTGAAGCACATAGACATGCAGCAGTACCTTCCAGCCCTTGGTAATTTTTTATTCCTGCTGTTCATGGCAGCCCTGGAAGATGAAGCCTCCCTAAACCATACACCATATACCAGCAATGGCACATTTATAATAATATACATGCTCTTGCATATTTCTACTACTCATAATTTAAAAACCTTGCCCTGTGATTTTCAGGAGAACAACCTTTCTGTATCTTAAGTACTTTTTGAGGAAAAAGAACTTCTAGCATTTTTAAATTACAATTACAATTCAAGACACAGTAATGTAATTTAATCAAATGGTATAACACACTTTTAAAACTGTTTCACCTACTTAGAAGTTTCAGGCCCGCCTCAGGGGCCTGAGGACATGGTATAGGTGTGCTGTGGGGTGGGGGTTGGGGGGAGGCAAATGACGGTTTGCCACAGCACAGCAGCATTTCAGAGAATTTCCTTTTGAGAAGTTACCAGAATTAATGAGCTGGGCCGACTAGTTGACTAGATCACAGCCTCTCCTCTGTGGAGTCTCCTCAGAAAATCCCTCAAAGCTTTCTGCTTGCCCCCTGAAGTGAGGAATAAAGCTCATTTTTATTAAAAAGTCTCCCCACCTTCTAAGGAAAGAGACTGGTTTTACTTATTTCTGTCAGGGAAACCTTACCACGTTAGTAGCAAAGGTAACTGCTGGAACACAGGCGGGACAGAAACGGCTGGGGAGCAAGCCAAGTTTTCCAAGGTGTTCGCGCGCGAGCTCTTACTACCCAGAAGGGCAAACAATTAAGCGTGAAATGCGTTTGGGGGATTGTGCATGTAAACCTGGTGCTAGCAGCTGTACAGTGGGCTGTAGATTTCAGGTCTCCTTCGCTCCTTCCACTGCCAGCACCGAGGACTTCACAGGACAGGACGCTATCTAGGCTGGTGGGGCTCCTCGAGTTAATTAGCTTCAAGCAAAGATGAAACCCCTGGGCTGTAGAAGAAATAATTAGCACGCAGCTCCTATCTCAAGGCAACGTTCTTTAAGCTCAGATTTAGGGCAGGGGTCAAGAACTGAAGTGCCTGCATCAGGCATCTGTCTCAAGAGGCGAGGTCTCTCAGTCGACACCCAGGGAAAAGCGCACAGTCACCCATGCCAGGTGGGAACGAGACTCCAGGCCTTCAGGGGAGTGAGCTTTTCAGATAATGCTGCTGCCAAGATGCGGGTTCCCGGAAACTGAAAGTCCAAGTTTAGTGCCAGCCAGCTTTGCCATCAGCCCGTGGTGTGATCCTGGAAACGAGGCTGCGTCTGGGCCGTTATTGTGTGATTTTATTTATTCATGTACGTATTTATTTATTTCGGTGAAGATCAACATGAGAGGAAGCTTGGAAAACCTTGCAAAAACATTTGTCAGTGTACATCCAGATTACCTGCCCCACGGGACGTCAATGCCCACTATTACTTCGTACGGAAATCCGATAGCTGTTATTGATGTCTTAGGCATTGACTGGAGGCAGATCCATTAACTTTGGGACCATTCGAATTTGGAACACTTCCGTAGCAAAAACAGATGATTGACATCTTAGCCTTCCCATATTTAAGGGCAGCTGCCAAGTGTGTTCTTCTTCTGCTAGAGAAATACCACTCTTCCTTAGGGTGACTAGAGTGTGTCCACAGACTGAGTGACCCGTGCAGTTTGAAGAGCTGATTAATGTCCTTGTGAACATACTTCGTGTTTCTCTCCAAAGAATGTAAGTTCCCAACGGCAATAATTACTGTCTGTAAATCATTTCTAGGCCATGAAAGTGACCCATACAGACTCTTAAGCTATTTGCTGAGTTCACGTCCGCACATTTTGGTTACTACACAGCTTGATGCATGGATGACTTTGTTTCAGTGACAATTATCATTGGGACTGCTTTCCACTGTATAATTTCTCCTGGACTTAATTGATAAACTATTAAAGACAGGATAAAGATGTTCCTCCATCTGAAATATGTCTTGCTGCTTTTTGTAGTACTTCCCCTAAGATGTAGCTTCTTATTCCATTAAGAACGTAACTACTAAATAACTCAGCAAATTAAAGGAATACGTATTGTTGAACATATTAACTTATTTTTTTTTCCTAATAAATTCATCCATTAACCCTTCGCTTATGTACCACGAATTGTGCTGGTTACCAAGTCTGTTCCAGGCTGCTCTAAGCCCCCCTGGTACCTTCTTTCAAGGGGCATGCATAATCATGGTGATTGCAGTGGACTTTTTACCATTCATCGTTCTAGGTGTCTGGATATATTTATTAATTTACTCTGCTGGCAGCCACCCGTAGCTTACTCCTGTATCCACTTGGCTTTGCTTTAGTATGCCCAGTACAGTGCTAGGCACACTAAAAAAAAAAAAAAAAAAAGACATTAAACCAAACCTCTTATGGCTGGAGGAGAGAAGAGCAGTTGGGAAACATCAAATACATTTGTGCAGGAGTCCTCCCCTGGATCCATAAATTATTTGGCTTCTTCACATTAAAGAGAATGTTTTTAAGGAGTTCAATTATCTCACTGGTTGGTATGTATGGACTTTGTCGGCCGGTGTGTAAATTTCTGAAGTTAGTCGAGTGGCTGTGGACAGTTTTCGTGTTTAAGAAATGAGTTATGTTGTCACCTGAAAATCAAAGCCTACCTACATCCTCTTACATATTTACTCATTTTTCTGTAGGCCTTGGTTTGACCAAATGAAGCAGTACATTGCACGGACAGAATTTACTTCAAAGGACAAGAGTGATTAACCTTATAAGGGAAACACTTTCAATTGTACACAGGTTAAATTCTGCCTGCGTTTTCCATGGAGGTGAGACTTTCTAAGCTATCACTGGGGGGACCTAAAGACCACGCAGCTGAAAGCAGAACACTATACTTGACATTTATGTCAGTGTGTTTATTATGACCTAAACGACCCCATAAAATACAGATCAAATAATGTCAATGAAAACAGAGTGAGTGAGGTATATGTAGTCATAATTTAGTCTCCTCTGACTTCTCTATTAAATCACAAAACATTCTCTTGCTTCTCCAGCATACAATCCCAGGACAGGTAAATGACAGAAGATGAGAATACACCAGAAGGAGCTAACTACCTATTAGAAATTAGCCAAGTCTGTCAGAGAGGCGCCCCTTACATGAACATGCATTCACAAAGCTGATATTAACTAAGGCTGATCATTCAAATATCAGATCTGCCGATTTGTTTAGTAATTTTTGTTCTTACTGAAGTATGAAGGTAGATTTCAGATCTCAGAAAAAGATACTGAGGTGATAATTCTTTTTTTTTTTTTTTTTTTTTTTTTAGGGAAGCATCTTTGTGTTTCCTGTCTTATATATTAAATGAATCTGTTCATCAGTTATGTGCAGAAGAAACTGTAAAATGGAATTATGTTCCAGGGAGATACTGAGGTCATGAATAAGGAGCAGTCCTCGGCACACGGAGAGGAGCTGAGGAATCACCCCCTTTCCCACTGCTTTTAGGGACAGGCATTGTGTGTTAAAGAATTTCCAGCAACACAGAGAGTTCAGGAGGAGAGAATGGACGTGCTAGACACACACTTGTGCTGGCTCGGGGGCCCTCACGGGCCCCGCTGGGCTGTTCTGTGTAGTTTGATACGGTGATGTGTTCAAACAGGCTGCATCAAAGCGTGCCAGAGCCAACAGTGAGAATTCAAAAGCAAAAAGGCTTCAGAGGGCCAGCAGAGAGCATCTTGGTGCAAAGCTTCCTGGTGTTTTAATTTCTTATAACATTTTACTTTGGGGGGGAGGAAGGGGCTTTGTGAAATATAACTATGGTTGAAGTGCTAAGCGCATATGTCTGTAATTTTCCCTAATGAATGTACTATGAGAAATGCTTGTGAAATTGATTATGGCATTTGCATTTTCTTACCTACGTGTCTAAGAAGATGTTCAGATCTCTTTACTGGGACAAATCTCTGAGCTTCTTGCTTCTGTGGGGGGAATGAAAGCAGGGGTAATGCCATTAGCTGCTAGATAAAGCTAGCTCTTAAGTGGGCAGCCACAGCTGGATGGCTGCTCCGAGAGATGTTATGAAAGTAGGTTAGGATAAGAAATATAGGGCCTTATTAAAGTTTCAAGGATGATTGAGACAGGCAAGATTTAATGAATGGTGTTGGAGTTGGGCCAGGTCAATGGTGTTAAAACTCACTCGCAGAAATAGATAAACTTAAGGTCCTGGCCACTGCTCAAACTCCCACCCAACACTCGGCAAACAATTCCCTTCAAAAACTTTTGATGCTATTCCAGAATATTTATTTCATAGGTGGCTCAAAGTGAATGTAGCCCTTTTAATCACCCTAGGCCCCATGAAACCCAGTTGTTAAGTAGAAAACCGGGCCCCTTTATTTGCTTCTTTTTCTAGTTATTAAATCATTGAAGTAATTAAGACACCTAAATCACAAAATGAGATTACTGCATATGGAAAAAAGATGTAGCAAAGTTTCCCATGAAAAAAGTATGTGCAGATGAGATAAGTTCTGAGGCTGCGCTTGGCATTCCTAGTTACAGAAATTGTTCTAGTCCCCAGCAGGGCGCATCTTTTTGTTACAACGTTACGCTTTCACAAAAGAGGAAAGACACAAATAGCTCTATTAATTGCAACACCGGACACCCGACTAAGAGTGACCCACGGGCTTGGATTTACATTTCCAACTTGGCAACTTAGCTCTAACTTCTCATTTTAGACTTTAATAGAGACAACATAAAATAAATAGAAACAAAGAGCCTACTCCAGCACCCCAAAGGTGTTCCTCCGTGACCTTGGAAAACTACTTCCCAGGATAAGCCTCGTTTCAGTGGTTGTTAGAGAATAGAATTCCATTGTCTCTGTGTGTATTTGCCTTGATGCTAACCCCAGGACCATGCGTTAGTCAGCTGTCCTCTCATTGTAACAAATGCCTTAGGTGACCAATATACAAAGAGGAGAGTTCTTCCCTCTATGCCCCAATGCTCCAGCCCATGGTCGCCTGGCCCACTGTGCTGGCTGCTCCTGAGGTGACACCTCCCAACAGGAGCATGTGGCCAAACATATGGCTTCTTTTATGGTGAGAAAGAAGTAAAGGGTAAAAAGTGGCCATTGTATTCCTCCAAAGACTGAAGATCCCCTCAAACCTGCCCCCTCCCCTTGGGGTTTCTGTGTCCCCAGCACAAGTGAGGTACGTTGAGAGGGCTTCGCATCTCTCTCTCTCTCTGCGACACTGTGGCAGGAATTTGGCATTATTAGAAACCTGTTTAATCACTGCTAATGTATTTTTTTCATTTGCATGAAGGTCTGCCAAGATTGGTATAAATGGCCTTGCTACACTCCATGTCACTGGGCTGACTTTCATAAAAGTTGTTAAATAATTTGGCTTGGGATTAAAATAGAATGCCCTTCACCCTCTCAAATGACCCCATCAATTTCCTTTTCTCCATTTATGTGTCATTCTTAGTATTAACGATCTTAAGATGAAAAGAGTAACCAACTCTCAGAAACAATGAAGATGATGATCAGGATCCTGTAGCATTAAATGTTCAGCTGAGGCTCGCACACATCCATCTCATTAGTATATAAATGTGATGTGCCTTGAAAAATGGTAAAATGTAGCAAGGAATTGTCTTAAAATGCAATCCTTTTTGTTGCCAATAAAAGTCTGACATGTATAGATATTTCTGTATTCTGTATGTTCCAAGGTACACACACACACACAAATATTTCTTGGGAAGGAGGAGTCACGAATGGAAAAGTTTAAGATGTGCTGATCTTTCCCAAGGGCCACCCAGTGCAAGGTTTCATATTTATTGCTCAAAAACAAGCCAAACCAAACAGCAGGGTCCCCCCCCTCTCCTTTCTTTCTTCCTCCCTTCCTTCTTCCTTCCTCTCTTTTGTAAAATGCTTTGTTCCATTTTCTCATAGTTTTAATTACTCAAAAGTTATTGTTCAAGGGCTGGAAGGATGCCTCAGCAGTTAAGAACATTGGTTTCTCTTCCACAGGAACCAGTTTGATTCATAGTACCCTCTTCTGGCGTCAGCAGGCACCAGGCGTTCATGTGGTATACAGATATCCATCTAGGCAAAACAACACATACATAAAACTAAAACAGAATTAATTTTAAAAATTGCTCAGGTTGATTGTAACCTGTTACGATCCAAACCAGTTGCTACCTTCAAAAGAAGGTGCCATAGCAGCCTGGGTGGATACTAGATGATACACAATGTGTTTCCTTTATAACAAGTTCATCAGACCGAGCCATCTCTCCAGCCTCAAGCTCCAACTTACACATGCGTGTGATACGGAAATAAAACAAATACAAAAGAATAAAATCAAAAAGCACGATGAGAACCTCTCATATTTGTACTATTGTGTGAAACAAACAGATATTTCAAGAGGGGTAAGTGAGCAAAGGGCATGGGCATGCATAGCTTCAGCAGAGGTGTGTGTGTGTGTGTGTGTGTCCATTTGTGGAGTGTTCTTCACGTAATGTGTGGGGTTCGATGTGTAATTTAAGGTTTAGTAATGTTTCTTTTGCAAACAAAGTTACCTTTGTGTTTGGGGCATAGATTTCAGAACTGGAACATCATCTTGATGGATTTTTTTTTTCCTTTGATAAATGTGAAAAGTCCTTCACCATATTTTTTTGATTAATTCTGGTTGGAATTCTAGTTTGTTGGATGTTAGAATAGCTACATCTGCATTCTTCTTAGGCCCATGGGCTTGGAATATCTTCTCACACCCTTTGCTCTGAGATAATGTCTATCTTTGATGTTGTGTTTCTTCTATGTGGCAGAAGAATAGATTCTGTTTTCATATCCACTCTTTTAGTCTGTGATTTTTTATTGAAGAATTAATTTCATTGACATTGAGAGATACTAATGACCAATGGTAATTCCTATTATTTTGTTTGTGTGTGTGTGTGTGTGTGTGTGTGTGTGTGTGTGTGTGTGTGTGTCGCACGCGTGTGTTTCTTTTCTTTTGGTTTCGCTGGTATGAGCTTATTTCCTGTGTTTTCATTGGTGTAGTTATCCTCCTTGGGACAGAATTTCCCTTTTTGTGCCTTCTTTAAGGCAGAATTTACAGACAGATACTGTTTAAATTTGATTTTGTCACAGAACATCTTGCTTTTTTCAATCACAACTGGCAAAAAAAAGAAGTCAAGGAAATGATTATGATATTCTGCTATATTCATAGACCAGAGCCTAGGATAATTGTCATCAGAGAATGTTTATCCAGTAACTGACAGAAACAGATGCAGAGACCCGCAGCAAAACATGAGGCAGACCTTGGGGAGTCCAGCAGGAGAGGGGAGGCAAAGGATGTAGGAGCCAGTGGTGATGGGAGATGTTATTCTGTATACATGTTTCTCATACTGGTTAATAAAGCTCTGTGGCCAATAGAAAACTAGATAGGCGGGGCTAGGAGACTAGAAGGAGGAAAGAGGAAGTAGTAGGGAGGAGTCTCGATGTAGCCTGGGGAGGAAGGAAGACGCCTGCCTCGGCTCCCTGATAAGATGACCACGTGGAAATACTTAGATAAGTAGAAATGGGTTAATAATTAAGACAGCGCTAGCCCATAAACAATAATGGTAATTGGCCAACAGGATTGTATCAAATACAGAGTCTCAGAGTGTTATTTGTGGCTGGCGCAGCTATGGGCCCAGACTGGCGGCAGGACCGGGAGGCTGGCAGAAACATACACGCTACACAGTGGGGCAAAGGACACACAAGAAAACCTACAGAATCAACTAACCAGGGCTCATAGGGGCTCACAGAGACTGAACCAATAACCAGGGAACCTGCAAGGGCCTGATAAAGGCCCTCTGCATATATGTTACAGCGGTATAGCTTGGTTTTCTTGTGGGGCTCTTCACAGTAGGGGCAGGGGTTGTTTGTGACTCTTTTGCTTGATTTTCAGGCTCTTTCCTCCTACTGGGTTGCCTTGTCCAGCCTTACTATGAGGGAAGGTATCTCGTCTTATTGCAACCTGAAATGCCGTGACTGGTTCATATCCCTAGGAGGAGTCATTGATCTGGGGGAGAGAAGAGGTAGAGAGAGGTGCTGGGAGGAGAGGAGTGAGGGAAAACTGCAGGTGGAGTGTAATATATGAGACAATAATAATAATAAAAAGTTCACCAGGCGAGGCGGTTCATGCCTTTAATTCCAGCACTCAGGAGGCAGAGGCAGGCAGATCTCTAGGATAGCCAGGGTTGTTACACAGAGAAACCCTGTCTCAAAAAAAAAAAAAAAAAGAACAAAACCAAAGGCAAAATAATTAGTTTAGTTTATAATATGTCAACAACAGTACCTAAAGATTCAATAATAAATATATACTGACCTAAACTGTGAGTTGAATTGAGTTAAAAATTTCTTTGTGGAGACTAGAAATTTTTGTGTGGTTCGACTTGAACTATCTTTCCAAATTGGGTAGGATTTGTATCACTGTGTGATGCTTGGACAATATTGGTAATTTCACATGTGCCCAAAAGGGCTGCCTGTGCAGGCCAATCCTGTTTGTCTCCCTTTCTCCTTGTTAACAAACAAGGCAGACTAAACAGGAAAGTCAAAACAGAGAAAAACAAACAAATAGCATCGTTATATTCAACAGAGTCTTATGACTTTGCCTTGCGACGTTAATTCAACGCGGAGTGATGTCCTAACACAGCCAACAGGTAAAATGACTTGCTACAAAATAGAAATACATACTTGGCTCAAAGCTAGTGCCAGCAGGTAGCAGCAAGTGTGGAGATAAGCTATGAAGTGTCTTATTGCACAAATGGTAGAAATCATATTCCCAGGAATAATTTCAGCACTGAGAGCAATCCATTGAAAAATATAAAATGGCTCAATTTGGTTTTTTTTTTTTTTTTTTTTAAAAGAAATTCATTTCAACTTGAGGATTTTTCATTTGAGTCTTCTCTTTGTAAATCTTTAAGTTCTTGATTGGAAGAAAGTAACCTTGGAAACTCAAGGTGTTACACACACACACACTTCTGAAAACCGAGGATCAATCAGATATAAAGAGAACACATTTTTCAAATTGTGATGTGTCGGCTGGAATAGAAAGCTTAATTTATCAAAATTGACACGGACTATAATTGGAGCAAGAGTTCTGAGCTCCCACTAATTATGTCTGGTTCAGAAGGATGAAGGGTTCTTCCTAAGACACGGTAAAGTTTTAACTGTGAAGGGGAAAAATCTTTCCTAACAGTATAATCTTGGTTAGCATTTGCCTCCGAGAGTCTCGGGACTTACCGGAAGCTTCTATTGAATAGTCTAAGTGTATCCTTTGAAAACGTCCTGCATTTATGTCATGTGCTTTGATCATATCCACCCACGACTACCTTTCCCAGCTGCACCTAATGCCACTCTATCTCTCTTCTAACTTCATATTTTTGTTGCTGTCGATATTAATAACCTAGAGTCTGATTAGTGCTATCCATGGGCTCATGAGTGTGAGAAGAGCTATCAAGGTGTGGTCAAAGTACTAGGAGCCGTGTGCCCCTCTCCTTTTAGTCAAGGTTTTGCACAGTTCAGGGTGGCCTCAGACTCACCATGTAGCCAAGGATGGCCTCGGATTTCCCATCCTCTTGTGTCCAGCTTCACACACAATAAGGACTTCCTCAAATGTGATGAACACACTGTCTGCTAAGCTAACAGTGTCCCTTGTCTCTGACCAAACAGCCAGAACCAGGCTGATTCGCTTATAAATGAAATAAAATTAAACCCCAGACCAACAGTTCTAGCAACAAAGATGACATGCTTATTGAGACATGCTTACAAAAGGCACCTTTTGGGATGGTTTTGGGGTGGACAAAATAAGACCCTCTGGACTCACATTCAAGCTACATCCCCATTCCTAAAACCACTCAAACTGGAAGCTAAAATAACCACTTCCTATAACAAGCTGATTATTTTTGGTATTTTTTTCTTCCTTCATCCCTTCGTCCCTTCCTCTCTCCTTTCTTCCTTCCTTCCTTTCTTCCTTCCTTTCTTCCTTCCTTCCTTTCTTTCTTTCTACAGCACAAACAGTGTTCCTATCAAAGCTAGCTATCACAAGGTTTAACAAAGCACGTGTTGGTAAACAGATATCCAATGACTCAATAAGAGAATTAGTCATCCCAAGGTTTTGAAATCTTACCCTTGAACTGAGACCTGATGACTGCGTATATTGTAGCATAGTATATTGTATATTGCAACATAAAGCAAACAGTTGCTGCAGATGGGCTCTTTAGAACTGAAGTCAAACATGACCCACCAACACTGTTCCTATAAATAACTGGCATGCTTAAAGACAGCTTTAAGGATGTCAAGATGGGTCCTGAGCAGCAAACTTAGTTAATGAGGTCTTGTCGTATGGTCTACTGGAAGCACAATGCCTTGGACTTGTCTGGGAAAAGTTTTCTTTCACCTCACTCTAACTTGCTGTGGTTTGAACGTACCACTTTTCTGAGTGTGGGTGACCCCCCTTGGCCACATGGAAACAAAACCATTATATAAAATATGAACAGTTCAGGTTTTCAGTCTTCAAGGCAATACCTGTGGTATGATGATGTGGATGGCTGAGGCCAGTTATGAACTTCCTGTAGAAAGCTTTTTCATGGATGTATTCTTTTGTTTTAGAAAATAAGTATTTTCTCAGGCTTGTTGGTCAACAGGTGGATCTCAGGGTTGACATCTGCCTGCTGATTATTTACTCACAACCTTTCTCCTATCTAGAGTGGCTTTAAGTTGACATTAGAATTTTCACCTGATTAAGTAGCCAAGGTACTCAACAGTATGTTTATAGACTCTGTCATCTGATCTCATCAATATATCTATCCCCACAATGTATTCAGTTTTCTAAATCATGGCCACTGAATTTCCCTCTCCCCTTGATTTCGTATTTTTTAGAGATGACAGTAATCATTCAATAATTATCCTTTTCAAAATTAAATCTGTGTACAAAAGAGTTGGTACACCCATTCTAATTTTTGCAGAACACACAGAAAGATAAAGAAAAGCTTCACAAGAAGAAATGTACTTGTACACACTGCAAGGAGGTTTGCTTATAGAATTATTTTGCACACCACAGGCCAGAGCAAATGAAATGGTTAGAGCTAGTGAAACATTTTATTAAATACGGAGAGTGAAACAAGGTTTGGCCTCCAATTCTCTCACTAAATACACTCACCTCAAGGTATAAACAGCTAGATCAAGGCAGCGAATCAGTTGCCCACTTCCAAAGTTTATCCATCCCTGTGACCTTCTGTACAATAAGAATGTCCATGCTGTGTCACTTAGAGTTGCACACTTTTACTACCAATTACATTTTTATTCACTTATCCTACATACAAACACACACACACACACACACACACACACACACACACACACACACACCTAAGAAAGTTAAAGAAAAGATTATAATTTTGAGTATACTTTTTCCTCCAATGTTTGATATTTAGAGTTAGGGTTTTTTTTTGTGCGTTTATAAAGTATCTCTTCAACAGGACCAGTTGTGGTAACTCATACTTTAATCCCAGTAGTTTGGAGGCAGCAGCAGGCTGTGAGTTCAAGATCTACCTGGTCTACATGGTTGCATAGTATTTTAGTCCAGCCAGGGGTGCATGGTGAGACCCTAACAACAACAACAACACGAAAACAACAACAGAAAGCTCCTTAAGTCACTTGGAACCTATGTCCTCAAGTTTGAATTTTAAGACAAAGAAAATGATCCTAAGGTGCTGTCAAGAGATGAACAAATTCTATTGGAAATACTACTTCACCAGGAGATGGTTGACTATGCCATAACCTTCGCTGCTTTGTGGCTATGTGTAGCTTCTGAAGATGTCTGGTCCTTTCTGTTTTCGTTGGACTTATGTAGAAGAACGGGAATTGATTTTCACATTGGCATGGGGTTTAATTTTTTAATGAAAAATGAATACATTTTTAGCAACAGTGTGCTTAAAGCAGTCGAACCTGAGAACTAGCGTTCCGTGTGCAGACACTGCCAGGTGGCTCTCCCATCGGGCGCTTTGTTAAGAACCTCGCTTATGGGTTCGAAGCCAGGATCCTCAGGATCCCCTGCTGCCCACCCCAGTTCTTTCTACACAGAGAGCAGATGGGCAGAAACAACCTCAGAAGCAACGATGAAGCTTTCCAGAGACGCCAGAGCCGCTCCTCTTCCTTGGAACTGATTCTAATTGGAGTTGGTTGGACAGAGTTACTGTTGAAATTGGGATTTCGTTATGAAACAGCTTGGAAACATGTTAAAACTGTTCACATAACTATATTTTGAAGAACTAAAATGAATCATTAGCACTTAAAACGTAAGTCAAGCGTTTCAGATCTACATTGGAGAGGACAGTTCAAGGACACAAGACAGATCATCAGACCCTCTTTCGATTTCCATATACAGCATGTGCACTTACGTGAAACACTAATTTATTGAGCCACTTGGGTTCTCATAAATTTCATTAAATTATGGCTGGCATTGTGAACACAAATATATTTTCTCTACTACTTGTGTCTTTTTTCTACCTCAACAACCGCTGAGATGTCCTCGTCTCAGCAAAATGTCCTCAGCAAAATGGGCTCTGCCACAGTTCCATGTTCTCTGTCTTTCAGTGGTAAGGACAAGCCTGTCACAATATTCACCTAGTCACAGAAGCCTCTTTATCACTATGGGTATTTAACTCCAGTCCGATCAGTGAAGAAAGATCTTCTAACCATTCAGGGACCATCAAGAGCTGGACCATTTCTACAGCACAATCCCCCTTTCTATGGGATCCTGGATACAGAATGTTTCTGGTACAGTAGACAAATCTTATCAGAACATGGGTATCCTTTTTACTATTTCAGGAACCCTGAGGACCCCCTGCCCACCCCATCAAGAAATGTGTTCCACGTTTTAGTGGCACAGCGAAGCTCATCACAACACTTGGTTAGGAACAGAGAAAAATAATAAACACTAAGTACCTATGAGAAAGCCATATAGAAGCCTACTATTTTCTGTCTGTCTGTCTGTCTGTCTGTCTGTCTGTCTGTCTCTCTCTCTCTCTCTCTCTCTCTCTCTCTCTCTCTCTCTCTCTCACACACACACACACACACACACACACACACACACACACACACACACACACACAAAACGTTCTACCCCCACCAATGAAGAAAAAATTAACCATTCAAGGAACACCAGAATTTACCAATGGGAGCTCAATAGTATCAGATAAACAAGAACATCACTGACTATTAGAAACACGGCACTCACAAGTTGAAAGTGAATACTTACAATGGAATAAATTAACTCTTTGGATACATTAATAAACAAGAGATGAAAGGGGGAATTACTTTGTTGTTTAACAAAACCAACCGGTTTTTCCCTGTCTGAACAATGGCCCGTTGGGATGTTCTGGGGAAATCTTAGAGTGTAGCCTAGTGAAGCTTAAGTTTGGTCATTGGAGGCACTGCCTTGTACAGAATACTATGATTCTACCTTCTCCTATCCCCTTTCTTTTTAATTCTTTGCTGCCATGAAGTGAGGCAGCCTTACCTGCCTCATTACAGTACCAAAGGCAATGGCATCAAGTCATCATAGACTGAAACCGTGAACCAAAATAAACTTATGGGACTGACTAATCAGAAAAAAAGCTTGGTGGCATCCTGAGTATATCAAAGGTAGGATACACTCAAATGCAGAAACATGAAAGCACATCATAAATTAGCTTCTGAAAACCAAAGGAAATAAAAGGGAGGGTAAAGCAATACTAAGACTAAAGACAAAGAAAGAAACCAGCAAGAAATGATGTATTACTTAGAGAAAACACCACTTTCAAAGCCAGAGCATGTCTCATTAGAAACTACAGAGGGCAACCAAGAGCCTTGACAATAGCCTACATTTGGGGAAGGGTTTCTGAGACAACATTCTCCATCAAAATGGTAAGTATCCCATATTTGGCACTAGGTTTTTATTTGGCTTCTGGGAGGAGCATTGATCCCGTATGTATAGTCAATCTATTTAAAATTTTATATATGTATATTTTTTTTTTCAGGAAACATAAAGTTGTGGGTTTCTACATACATTTTCAAACACCCTTAATGTTAGAAGGTACCACACTCTTTGGTCATAAGACATATAGACTAAAGCACGTACTGATCTGGAAGCTTCTACCTTTGGATAGCTTTCACTGTTCAGGAAGGTACTATGTGGGTTGGTGGGAGAGAGTAGTCCTCGGCAATCTTACCCTGTTGCAAACTCTACAAGCTACATTGAACAGCTTGGCAATATATGGCAATGGGTGCAATAGTGGCATAACTGTTATAAAAGTCATCATCTGCTTTCTGATTGAATTTGAGGCATATTCACAGAAAAAGAAGCATGCCTGGTGCAGCAAAGCTGGCAATAATTCTTATCTTGGAAACTTACAGGCTCTTGGGTGAGCCTGCAACAATTCACTAAATACATTCAGCAGCAAAGGGTCTTGAAAATAGGTTTCCCTCTACCCTTAGCTTAGCATGGCTTTCAGTCTTCATGTGATAATTTTTATGTAGTGAATGATAGTTAGTTCATAACAATATACACATGGGTAGCATGGTTTTCCTCAGTGATTTAAGGTGGCTGGGACAGGGCATGAAATTAGCTAGGTCACGTTGGGGAAGCTCCCCAGAAAGAGTTGGAGTAGGAGAGTCAATGTGTTAGGAATACAATGTATTTCCGAGTGAAATTCTCAAAGAGTAAATGAAAAGTGTTACATTTAAAAAGAAACTATAGAGTGCAGAAGGAAGTGGCATACACTTTTCAAATTCTAAATAAAATTAACTGTTAAAAAACAAATTCTATATTTAACAAAATTTTCTTTCTAGGATGAGGGGACAATAAGTTTTTTCTCAGACAAGGATAAAAGAGGTTGTCACTAACAGTGAGTCACTCATAAAATCTGAAACTCTTTAATGAATGAGGGAGAAAAATGAACAAAGATGAATTTTGAGGTCCTAGGAGGAAGAAAAAAAATGTAACGAGCACAATATAGGTACTGTCGTTATACTAAATCACATTAGTGGTTAAAATAAAAATCATAACATCATCTGATCCCCAAAGCAATGATACCTTAAGGAGAGAAGAGTTAAAGTACCTGAGTTGATGTATTGATTCTATACTTCACCTCAGAGCAGTGGAAGACTGATAAGATGAAAATCTTAGAAGTTTGTCAAGTAACTCACAGGAGTTCATGAAGAAAAACAGCAATCCAACCGAAAACAGAGAATAGATTATCTCTAATATACTAAAGCATAAAATCATCAAATGTACTAACCACAAGACAGAGATAAAAATTGAAAAGCAACTCTATAATACAGTGTTTAATGTGCTGTTTATGAAGAACCACAAATTCAATTGCACAGGTTAAGTCAAGAATAAAGTGTAGGGGAAGATATAACATGCAAACCTAAGTTTTAAAATCCCAGGAGTTGTTATAATAATAGTACATAAGGTAGACACGAAGGTAAATCTATAACAGCAGGCTAGGGGCTTTGCAAAATGGCAGAAGGGTCAACTCCCATGGAGAGACAATGACTTTAAAATGTGCACCAAACAACAGAGCCTCAAAAATACAAGAAACAAGACTTGATAGAGCAGAAAGAAGAAACACAATTCTGCCATTGTAATCAGGGATTGTAAGTCTGTCTTCTAAGTGAGTAGTAAGCTGTCCAGACAGGAAATTGGTAAAGGTACAGAGTCTGTGGGCGTTATAATCAACCGGACTGAGTAGATAAACATGGAAATTCCTACCCAGCAACGTTTGTCTTCCTAAGGACTGGTACTAAGGCACAGCATACCATGTGCGGTAAAGCAAACCTGAACAAATCTGAAATACTTGAAACCACAGAAGGTGTTCTATAATTCTGATGAATAAAACTACAAATCAATAGCAGAATGACAGAATGAAATTTTAGAGACATACAGAAAAGGTGAATTAAAAAGAAAAACTACACATAAAAACTATGTGGGATGCTGCTACGGTAGTAATGAGAGTTAAATTTTCTAGTTTATATTGTTAAACGCGTGTATAGAAGACAAAGAAAAGCAAATGACTCAAAGGAAGCAGAAAAGGGGGCCAAATAAAGGGCAAAACCCAACAAAATTGGAATAGAAAAATGAACTAAGCAAAAAAATTATTTAAAAACAAAAATGAACAGAATTGATTAATATGTAAGGAGATGAACACCACACACACACACACACACACACACACACACACACACACACACACCAGAAGACACAAAATATTGAAACCAGGAATAAAATGGAAAATCACTACAAATTCTAAACTCATTTAAAAAAAAAAAAAGAAAGACAACAAGGATACTAAGGATGCTATTAGCAACATGAGCTTAAACTTGACAAAAAAAAAATTAGCAATAACTTGGATGGTTACAATCACCTAATGTGATTATTGACACATAGATACCACTATTTAATAATGGCAGAGTACAGATTCAGGGCACCCTTATTTTCTTCTGCTTATATACTGGTGATGAATGTGTAGAAATAAACCTTAAAAATATAATACTAATCCTTGTAAGGAAAGGTAAATGCTAAGTACAACTTCTCAAGGTGTAACTTAAAACGAAATTGCCTAGAGCCTGAACCTGTAAATTAATCAAGAGACGGGTGATTTAAGAAGAAACCACGTGAAGCTGTGGAGCTATTTTGCTAAACTTGTGTCAATCGGCACAGAGTGACTATTCGACACCACTAGTCGTGAAGCAAACGGAAACTCAAACCGTAATGAGATTGTCATGAGACACCCATCAGAATATATTAACAATACTAAAGAACCACACCCATCAGAACAGAGAATATTTTAACAATACTCAAGAACCAAAGACTAGTGCAATCTGAGGAAATTAACCACTCGCATACCACTGATGGAAATGCAAAGGCTCCTTAGGGAAACTTGGGAAACTGAACATGGGTCTCTCGGGGTTGTCTCTTAAACCTGTGTGAAACCACTATTACTCATCAAAGGGGTTGTAAATTAGCACTGAAAGTGGGCTTTGTATGGCAGATGTAGAGTGCCAGCTGGTACGTCACCCCAGCGACTCTGGCTATCATTTCACAGAGAACACTTGTCCATGGAAATTGCTTTCTCTATGTTTTAGACACACAGTAGGGAATGGTTCTCATTGTGGAATGAAGTGTGTGGAACGAACTTTGGTCTGTAGGTGTAGGAAGAAGCGTTGTTCACTTCTTGGCCCAAAGAGCCGCCAAGACTCCACAGTCCCAGTCCCTTCTGCACTCGCTTGCCATGCAAAAGCACGATAGTTTTATTACTGAATCACTTCGGGGAGAAGATGGATGATGAGGACACAATTTTGGAATTCACATACTAATATATATATATATACACACACACACAATAAGCCACAGAAACTGGCAGCTGCCAGGACATTTTAATTCACATGCTCGTTCTTGTTAATAATCAATGCTGACTTTTCCAGAACCTTCTACGTCTTGTTCAGCCATGTTGTTTTTCTGGTAAGGCAATACAACAATGGCCCCTCACTCTCCTTGAATCTCCTTTCTGTAATCCGAAACTTATTATTTGGGATTACTGAAATGTAATCTCTACTTTGTCCCAAGAAGAATGCAAGGTAGCTGCACAATGCCTTAGTACACCAAAAATCAAATAACTTTGAAAGGAAATAAAAGTATGTAATAGAAATGGTATAATGAAATATTTTTAAGGGCGAGGTAACTACATAAATTATATTATGGACAGATGTACGTGTTCATACTTCAAACTGATTTCTAAAGGTCAACATGATAGAAAAATAAAACCCATCACAAGATTTAATTTCATACCCTTTGAAAATTAATATAAAAGCATGCACGTTAGAAACTTATTGGGGAATATGTCCTGATGCTTCTACAGCAACCACACAAAAGCATGATCACAAACCAAAGTCCATCATCTTCTAATATGAAACAGTAAAATCAAGGGAATTCTAGGCATAAATGGACCTCATTAGTTCATATTCATCATTAGCTTTTTCCCAGAAACCCTCAACAGCAGCTAAAGTATTTCCTGAAGTGCACATTTAATCTATGGAGGAAAAGATGGGCTAGAAGTATGCATTTCCATTATCTTTCTTTTTGGTGTCGAGCAGCTGTGGGTAAATCACTACTTATTAACAATTTGGGAGGCTGTTTCAAAAGTTCTGAAAGTTTCAGAATACACAGTAGATACAAAAGCCTCTTTTCCGTGGAAATAGACGGTCAGGGCCCTTGGGGTTTAGGAAAGATACTTCCAGGGGAAGAACAGCCATTCAAGTTTGATGAGTGAACTGACATTAGCTGCAGGACAGTTGAACAAGCTTATTTGAAACTAGGTAATTGTTCTTCGTGTGCATATACATACCAATAACTTTGCAATCAAATACGATTAAACCATAAAAACTTCCAGAGTGAAGAATTTGAGATGGACAGCAATTCTCAGTAAAACGCTTCCCACTTTGTTTAATGTCCATCCTCAGTAGCAGACATTATTTTCCCGTGAGTTCAGGAGTTACGTGCGATCCAAGATATTTTCCATGCCCACAAGGGGGACCCTTTGTGCCATGGCACTAGAGTTTACACAGCACAGTCTCCTAATTAGCCATTTCCCATTTCCCATTTCATTCTCCTCACCTGTGAATCCAGGCTGACAGATGCAAACGTAACCGGAGGCTCCAAGGTAGCTGAAGGAGGGAGGCAGGCCAGCAACGTGTCCGTACAGATCCTCTGAGGACAGTTGGGCACATTCGCCCTCAAATTGGCAGGGGTTGCTACTGCATTCGTTTATGTCCGTCTCACACAGGGTACCTGTGTATCCTGCAGGGTGAAAGTTCAGAGAAAACTTCTGAGCCAAAGCTTGGGAAACGCCAGGCATGCATCTGAGAGGAGGCTGACCACTGTGCTAGAGCCAATTAGCAAGATGCTCACCCTCAAAAAGCTGGCAGGGGGAGCAGATAAAAGGACGCTACATGGAAATACATTCTAGCAGCAATGGAAAGGGATACATGATAAATTCTAGAAGATGTATGACTTTGGCCAATAGTTTCAGAAAGGTGTCATTAGTTAGGCCTGAAGTAAAATGGAACCTCAGGGTTACTGTGATTTAATCCGAACCCTGCATGAAATGGGAAAACCATTTACACCAATTAAGCAAACGAGCGTTTTTTAAAATGAAGCGTTTTTTTTTTTTTTTTTTTTTTTTTCTAAAGACAATATCTGAACAGTCAGCAGTGTCCACACAGACACACAGAGTCCCTTTTGCTGGCCATATTTATGTCAACCGGGCACAGGTTAGAGTCATCAGAGAGGAAGGAGATAAAGCCACTAAGCAGGCCTCTGCGTCAGCGCCTGCCCCCAGGATCCTGGCCTGTCCTCCATCATCGATGGACTAGATGTGGACATGTAAGTCAAACAAGACCTTTCCTCTCCAACTTGCTATGGCCACGGTGTTTCATCCAGCATTAGGAATCCTACGGCGCCCCTTAAAGCTCAGAGTAACTAAGATGCAGTTGGTACCAGTGTAGTGGCGGGATCTCTGTGACAGACCTGACCGACCACATTGTTTTGGGGAGGATTATGGAAGAACTGTGGGGCTCTGAGCTGGTTAGTGTTCAAAGCTTGGTGGGCTGTTCTGTGTCCACCTGGGAGGTAAGAGTGTTGAGAGAAATGCAGACCATGGAGCCTGTCTTGTGAAGTTTCAGAGGGAAGTTTGCAAGACTCTTAATGACTCTGCCAGGGCATGCTTTATCCATTAAGTGGACATTTTTGCTTGCTTGTGTTGTGCTGAGTGCTAATCCTAACATGTAGATTTAGGGGAACACTGACAAGATGTTGGCCGCTGTTGAAAAAGCATCAGTGAGCCTAATGTATGGAGTCCTTCAAGGGACACAAGCCTACCCCACAGGTGACATCTGTCATGTCACCTTAGGTTCACCCAGGAACTTGTTTTTAATCCTAAATCCAAAATTTAAAAAAAAAAGAAAGAATCAAACCACTTTAAAATAATAACAATGGCTTCCTGTTTTCATACAGTATAAAATTCAAGGTCCTTAATACGACCACTCCACTGCGCCCTCCTCATCCACCTCTCCTGCCTCCTCCCTGAGGATGCTTCCTACCCACAGCCTCAACAATGCTCCCTTCCCTTCTGGGAAATCCTCTTCCAAGCCTTTGTTTGGTCCAACTCTTCCTCCATTTCCAGACTCCCCCTCAGTTTATTTTCCTCTCTCGTTCAGAACATGGCACAATAAGATGCCTTGGTTCCCTGTCACATTCCTCAGCCTTTTTCTTCCATTGCTCTTTTGACGTTTAACGGCGTGCTTGTTTGCACGTGTAGTCGACTGCCTCAACAGATTGTCGGCTCCTCATAAACAGAACTGTGTGTGTTTCATTCAACACTCCACTACCCAGCAATTCATAAACAGTTGACCTTCAATCAATGACTGAGTGAGAATAAATAGTACTAATTAATGGTTAAAATGACAACAAATTTAAATTATAACCCCCTCGGTGTACAACTAGAGAATTAACTATTGATGAGCCATGAATGTGAATACAAATATTATTGCTCATCTTGTAACTCTAATAATAACCCTGAGTGGATCCTATTTCAAATAAAAGCCACGATATAAATCCTCTTGCACCATAGTCTAATATATTTATTTCATGTAACCCTTGGGGCCTTTCTCAACAATCTGAAGAAGAAGCTGAAGCAATGGATAAAGGGACTAGAAATCATCTCAAATGGAGACCTCACAGTTCTTAGTGAAGAGCTCCCCCCACCCCCACCCAGAACCCTCGGAATCTCTTCACTGAGAATGCCTACTTTTTAAAATACTTCCACTTCATGCTTACAGAATTATAAACTGTTACTAAGTAATAGTTTTCACAGTTGCCATGTATCAGGGTTTGTTTGCTACAGTGAACTTTCTGAAAAGGAAAAAAAAAAAAAAGCATGGGCTGTTTGTAACATTCTTCTTGCTCTAAGACTCAAGACTCACACATCAGCCAGGTTAGAAGAGATTTAGAAGTCTTATAAATCCTTCCCTGCTTTTCCGGCTCATGTATTATCTCATTCCATCAGGAGCCTAGGGGGAGGCCCGATTTATGTGTTTGCCAGTCCTGTCCACACCACCAAGGCTCCGGGGGGAATTTTAGTTGCTGTTCTCTTTAACCAGATATAAATAGATTCCTTCAGTCAAGACCACAGTCAATATTTTAAACAAGTTTCTCAATAAATCTCTGCACAAAGAAACAACATGATACCAAATCAGATCCTCTGGGGTTGTGATTTTTTTTTTTTTTACACATATCCAATCACATCTGAGTTTTGGGAAAACTTCTGTGATAAACATTTCGGTTGAAGGACAGTCCTTAAAATTATTTACTTCTAAAATAAGGACTTTAGACAAATACAGCAGTGATGGTTGCCAGCATGTTCTTTAGCCCTGGTTTGGTTTATAAAGTTGCTGGTGGCATTAATTCTAAGTATATATAACAGTGAGCAGAGGGTATAAAAAACATTCTTACTTTTCTATGTAGGGTAACTTACCATCTATACTTTGACCCCAGATTTAAAACAAAACAAACAAACGAACAAAAAAACCCAGATTCCAATATGCTAAATCTCCCCATGTCATTTACCTCCTACATGACCCTCCTGGCCACTTCTTCATAGGTGTGATGAAAACACAGGAACAAAATTAAGAGAGGAAGGAGTCATTTTGGATCCTAGTTTCCACCTGAGGCTCCCAATCCATCACAGCAGGGGAAGGCATGTGGGTAAGCGTCTCTCAGTCAGGGGAGGCAAGAACGTGTGGTGGTAAGGATTGAAGGTTAGAAATGACCTTTAAAAAACTTCTTGTACCCTACTTCTGCCAACCGGGCCCCACTTCTGAAGTTCCCCCACTGAGTTTCTGCTGTGTGGGATATTTTATATTCAAACTGTGGCAAAGACCCATTGTCTCCTTCACACGCTACTGGGGCTGGCTTACAGTTCAGAGATTCCGTCTCCATCATCATCATGGTGGGGCAAGGGGTTGTGCAGGCAGACACGGTGCTAGAGAGTTAGCTGAGAGTCCTGCACCTTTCAGGCATGGACTTGAACGTATCTGAGACCTTAAAGCCCGCCTCCACCGTGACACGCTTCCTCCGAAAAGGCCACACCTCCTAATAGTGTGGCTCCCTTTGGGGGCCGTTTTCTTTCCCACCACCATAGTTACACGGTATGTAACCATGTACACATACACAGCACGTAACTTCCCTGAGTCATAATGTGTAATGCAGACAAGTACCCCTGAAATCTGGCTGCCGTTATCCCCACCCCCCCTCTCACTGACACTAGTCAGCTTAGGCAAATCTTGAACGTTCACCCAAAGTTCCACCAAATAGAAAGGGCCATTTCTATTTATTCCTCCCACATTTCTTACTCCTTTCCTTCCCCTTCGTCCTTTCCTCCCTCACTCCCTTCCTAAAAATAAGTGGTATGCTAGTCAGGGCGTGGAATGATCAACCTCCTCAATTTACTAACTAGTTAGTGTATTGAGTTTTCTATATTGCAAGCTGAGCTATGATGTTTATAGTTATTACTAGATTTTTTTAAACAGATATGTTAAGATATTTATATTTATTGTTGGTGATATTCTAAAACAGCTCAAGGAGGTAGATATCATTATCAACAGATTATTTTTTTTGTATGAGTAAAAAAAACTCAATCTGTAAAGTAGTTAAGATACTTATCCAAACTCTCCTAGTCAGCGAGTACATTCATGATATATGTACCAAAACTTTATTTTTTGTATACTATATCTCTGTCAGGATTACAAATGCCCCTTTGACTCTCAGATTATGAGAGATTGAGTAATTGCATGAATTATGAGATTGACTAACTGAATGAACTATGTAAGAGACAAGGCAAACTCCTAGAAGGTTGACACATTGAAGTGCATTTATATATTTCTGGTGTCTGGTGATAGATGATAGATAGATAGATAGATAGATAGATAGATAGATAGATAGATAGATAGATAGATAGATGATAGATAGATAGATAATAGATAGATGATTGATAAATAGATGATAGATGATAGATAGATAGATAGATAGATAGATAGATAGATAGATAGATAGATACCATCCCAGTGCACGTTTGTTCATGAAAGTTACGTGGAATTCAACCTTCTACTGGCATATTTCTGAACCTGGAGATTTCTCGTCATTTGTGCTGTGGTCCCTTGTCTTACACAGTGTATAGTACAGTGCGTGGGCAATGAAGAATCCAACTCAATAAGTAAGCAAGTAAAGTATTGACTTAGCGTCTTCGATGGCAAGACTTTTTAGATTAATTTTTATAAGCAGCTTGTTTCCAGTCTAAGTAAAAAAAAAAAAAAAAGGAAAAAAAATGATAAAGTATTTGTCACTTACCAGGCCAGCAGTGACAAATGTAGCTGTTAACAGTGTCTTCACAGGTAGCATTATTGTGACAAGGCTTTGACCAACAAGCAGGCATCAAGGTCTCACAGTGCGTCCCTGTGAACCCACTACCTGTGCAGTCACAGTGGTAACTAGACAGAAAATGGAAATTTCATGTCAACCCTTGGTCATCTTGAAATCAACCCTCCTTATTCTGTCTCTATTTGTCCATCACCCTGACTCGAGCCTTCATACTTACCTCAAAAGCACCGTAGAGTTATCTCTGTGGACCTGAACGGTTATGTGTTTCCACAACAATAGCTTATCCTTATTGACTTAAAAAATGACAGTAAAGCTTCATGCCACATTATTTGGAAGACAGTTTCTTCATGCATAAATTGAAAACTTAGGTCATAGATCATAATGATTATTAAATGTATGTATGTATGTAAAAAGATAGAAGCATCATCTCAATCGGGGTACTAGGTTACGATTAAACGGTATAGTAAATAAAATTATTAGTATTTTTGAAGTTAGCACCAAATGAGGTTTATTATAAAAATCAAACTTTTTCACTCATCAGAAGCACTCTTAAGTATATTGCATTTTGATCACACAAGTACTTGAGTTTTTCTGTTTCTAAGCATTCACTGACTAAAAACTATGTCACAGTGACAAAATTCAGTCTGATGGGGTGAGCTGTTGAATTTTTGTTTAAGGAAGCTTTTCATTTAGGTGATGTCTCCACAAGGACTTAGTGTTATGAAAATTAAAAACGGATCTGCACACTTGGGTGAAATAGAGAGGGTGTTTATAGGGGATGCTCCAACCGTAGAATACTTGTAAACCATTCCCCGTGACTGTGAATGTTTATCACCAATGTAGATATCGAACTATTTAAGGATCTAGAAATGGCAGATTGCAAGGGACATACATTTTATGTCTCAAATAGTTAAGGAAAAAAAAATCTATTCATGGTGTTGTTTAATTAAAAACACTAAAACTTAGGGCCAGAAACATGGCCTGATACATGAAGTCTCTAGCTATGTAAGCCTGGGGACCTGAGTTCAATTTCCAAACCCATGTTACGTGGAAGGAGAGGATCAACTTCATGGAGTTGTCATTCCCTGATCTCCACTTGTCTCCAGCGACACGGGCAGCAACCCTAACACACACAATAATAATAATGATGAAGATAACAACAGCGGTAATAATAATAAGGCTGGAGAGATGGTTCAGTGGCTTAGAGCATGTTATTGGTCTTGCAAAGGACCTGAGTTAGAGTCTCAGCACCAATGATAGGTGCCTCACAACCACTCATAGCTCCAGGGAATGTGATGCCTCTGCCTTCCTTAAACACCAGCACCCATGTGCAGCAATTCTCCCAACACAGTTACACATACACTTAATTAAAATGTTAATAAATAAATACTTGAAGGAAAAAAACTATGCCACCTAAAGGCTAACCATAATTAAGCCGTTAAAAAATAGTGGTTTGCTCTATGTGAGACAGTAGAGACTCATGTCCTATATTCGAGAAGCACATCTACGTTCACAGAAATAAATACCCCATTTGAAACCTCCTTTGGTATAAATCATCAATTTTCCGCATGAATTATGGGAAAGATGCTCATTTTTTTTATTGTGTAGAAATAAACCAAAGCCCCATTAGTGGATTCTCACACACACACACACACACACACACACACACACACACACAAAACTAGGTATTATGAGACAGAACAGTAAATGAAGAAATGAGTCGTGGTGACACCTTTAAGAGTAGAGAATAGAAGGTACAAGTTTCCATCCTGTGAGCCTTCCAGTCGGAACCCAAACCCTTGCAATGCCCGCCTTGAAGCTCTCCAGAGAGAACGGTGCAGAGTGTCCCTTCCTTTAGAAGTTTCAGCCACCCTAACCTCTCCGTCTCTATGGTGTCCGGTAAGCAGTTGCCTGGAGTATAGACTCCCGCCAAAGCTTCATTATTTGGTTTCAAGAAAAAGGACAAATCAAGACACGGGGTATGATTTAAAGTTGTGTTTCATATTTCTAAAAAGAAAGGTTCAATTCCCCTGCCCCGTTAAAAAATCTTATCATCTTATTAAATAACTTATGGATATATTTGCTGCACACATGCCTTTCATTACATGCGTTTTGAGATTTTTAGTCATTTTGAAATTAGATTTGCAGTAACTTATGACTTTCTGTGTGTGTGTGTGTGTGTGTGTGTGTGTGCTATTGGGACTTGAACCCATGGCCTTTGCACACACTAGCCATGTAACTCCACCACCGAGTTAAACCCCCAGCCCCATGTCTCATTTATTAAAAGGAGGGAAATGATTTTACTCCTTCTTTTACAAGAAGTTAATGATGTAAACTCATGGGAGCACCTAACATCTCCATACCTCAGATTCCTTATTGCAATTAAGGAACCGTATATATTACAATTTGGGAACAGTAATTCTCACCGTGCTTCCCGAGGGGCTGATATCAAATAAGGGAATTCCAAGTTCAGTGCTATTAAACACTGTTCTCCATTTGACAGTTCAGTAGTCATAGTTTAAGCAAGTATGAGAATGTGTCTTATAGGGATCTATTACTTGATGTGAACTCAGCTATCACTATACAAATTAATTATATTTATCACACAAAGGTATAATGTAGTGTTACCCTATTCCTCCAAATCCAATGAGACACTCGCATTTGGAGAAGCATTGATTTATACTTTCTAATGATTATACTTCCTCAAATAAATTCTCCCAATTCCAGAAACACCAGGGAAGCCAAGATATACCAGTTTAATATCATCGTTCTTGCAGCCGCATTCATTTGCAGACACATTCTGGAGGATTGGGTTGTTCTTCTTTTTTTCATTTTTTGATTTATTTGCTTATTTTCATAAATATAAACCTTACATCCGCAATTGTAACAACCAATAGCATTGCTTTTGCGTCTTCCTTACCTATAACAGGTTCATGACATGGTGTTTAGATGTTGGTACTTTTCTATGATACATGTACTTCTCGATCATTTCAAGAGTGCCTTGGAAAACCTTCACTCAGGACAGATGTCCCCAAATCTTTTCTTTCCCCTTCCTTCCTTCCTTCCTTTCTTCCTTCCTTCCTTCCTTCCTTCCTTCCTTCCTTCCTTCCTTCCTTTCTTTTAAATTGAATGTTGCAACTTTTCATTACTCGATGCAATTTGCAATGCAAATGGAGGCTATGGAGAAGTTGAAATTCACCACAGTGGTACTCGTGTTTGGTCTCTGTAAGCTCACCACTCACCTATATAGAACACTTACCTGTTTCCTCCATCCACGCACAGACCTCCATGGAGACACGGCTGACTGGCACATTCATCAAAGTTGAACTCACAGTGATCTCCAAGGAATC
Organism: Cricetiscus sungorus; assembly: GCA_030556225.1. Lineage (NCBI taxonomy): Eukaryota > Metazoa > Chordata > Mammalia > Rodentia > Cricetidae > Cricetiscus > Cricetiscus sungorus. The sequence goes on along the minus strand of JANBXA010000367.1, from coordinate 2,654,482 downwards.
CAGGTGCACAGTCACAGAAGTAAGCCCCAAGAGCGTCCTGACACGTAGCACCATGTAGACAGGGCTGGGATCCACATTCGTCAATTTCCAACTCACAGTTCACACCTTTGAGAAAAGCCAGTGCAGGAAGCCAGAAAAGTTTTAGCAAAGTGAAAATATTTTAGCAGCTCGGCAATACTGTATTTACTAAAGCGCACTCGTCAAATGTTATGTTGCCCAAAATAATTTTCCTGCTCTCCTCTAATTGCTATTAACTCTGTGTTCTTGTGGGGAGTTGCAGAAAGCAGAGCAGCTGTCGCCTTTGAGAACTGCTGCCTACAACAGCTTGTGGCTTTTTTTGTCTGTGGAAACAAATAGGTTATTTTTAGAAAAAAAAATGTCATTGTTAACTCTACTTTTGTTGGAATACTAAAACGTGCTGCTAGTTTTTTTATTTATTTATTTATTTATTTATTTATTTATTTATTTATTTATTCAATATTTTGAAACACTGAGTTTGGTGGGGCTGTGAAGGCTCAGGCAGGCTGGGCTGGTGCCTTAGCAGAGACACATCATTGGCTGTGTGTTCTGGTCGATTTGTATGGAGATGTAGAATGTACAGAAAAGGACATCTTGTGCTTGCCTGTCCTTGATGAGTGTGGCTCTAATCCAGGATAACAAATTGTGCATTATACAACATTGGGAGACTCTTGTAGGTAGTGTTTGGCTTGACTTTATTTTCTTTTCTTGATCTTAGAGTAGTAATGTTCCAACAAGGTATCCTATTTATGACCATCACTGGGTTGTATAAGTGCCCAAATTAACAAGTTACCGGTATATAAAATTTGGCTTAATTTTTTTTTTGCTTTACTTTTATTTATTTTTGAGAAGAAAAGCATTCTATCAGTGAAAATGGGAAGTTGTCCAATAGCCTCAGGCCCACCCCCATTTGCTATTCCCTTTGTGACCCTCAGCATTCGCCGTCTGGTGCCCCTAACCATCACGTTCGTGATCCCTAAAAAGATGTAAATCTTGTTATGTCGATATTTGCAGAAGATTTTCAAAAGGGTTCTCCCAGCACCTCCAGAGTAAAGCGGAGTTTCTTTATAATCCAGCCGCACCTTCTAACAGATGGAAGCCCACTGCCTGCTGCCGTGGGCTTGGGATGCCATGATCTGCCCCCACTTGCAATGCCTTGTTCATCAACCTCTACTTCCAGAGAGTTGGGCTGAGTGGAACGTGATCCTGGATATCACACTTAACTTGTTATGTAAGCCTCTGACGCTGCCTCGCCCATCTCCTCAAAATAACAATGCAATAACAAAATAACAATCATATTCCTCACTCCCCCCCCACCCCCTACAGAACCGTGAACTCTTCGATGCCAGCATTTGTTATTTTCTGTGGCATGTGGCATATCTCCTCGGACAAAGGATATGATCAATTAATTTCCGATGGCTATTGCTTGCAAGTGTGTGGTAACCCGTTTCTTTCCCGGTGAACCAGGGCAGCGTTTCTAGGTGCTGGGTCTGTTGCCCCCACGGGAACAGTCGATTTATGGCTTTGACAAACGTTTTAAAACAAATCACGCTTTCTCAAAGAACACCCTAAACTTCCCGATGCACAGTTGGAGGTATCTGTCGCTTATCGCGTATGCTTTGACAGTTGGAGGTCTGTGTTAACGTTCTGTGCCACTAGATAATACCCACCATTGTGCTATCTATCAGGTTGGAGCATACACCATGCTGTCCTCATCACTCACTGCGGCAGGCACAGAGCTCGCGGCACATGAAGCACGGCCACGAGGAAAACATCTTGAACGCCTTGCCCGTTATCAGCACAGCCCATGCTTTGGAAATCATTGTGCTCCGTAGTTTATCATGCTAAATTTCAGACTCCACATAATGGGTGTGACGCCAAATTGCATTCTGTGTTTCTTTAGAATAAGAATTACGCTTGCTGGTTATGGGTTCCCATTGTCCAATTATTGTGAAAGTCTGCACAGGGCACAGGCAGCTCTCTGTTCTGTTCCTGCTATAAACAGTTTGGTCCACCCCCTCACATACACACATGCAACAGCACAGTTTTAACCACAAATGCAAATAAAGGTTAATCGGACTTCTTCCTTTCTTACCCATAGGTCCTTTGTCTCCTTCACTCGTCTTATTGTCCTAACTAAGACTCCGAATACTGTGTTGAAGAAGAGAGCCGAAGTGGACATCAGAGAGTCCTCAAAAGATGAAACACAAATGGCTAAAAAGATATGTAACACCTCTAGTCATCAGAGAAAATTCAAATTAATACTTTCTTGAGATTTCGCCTAAATGCAGTCGGGATGGCTGATTACGAAATGGTAGCAAATGTCAGAGTGGTTATCAGAAAAGGGGAGCATTTATTCACTGATGGTGGGTGAGTGTGCAAAACAGTGCAGCCTCCTTGGAAACCAGTATGCAGGTTCTCCAAAGAGATAGAGATAAATGTGCTTTATGATCCAGCTATACCACTCTTGAGCATATACCCAATGAACTCCCCATTCTGGTATAGAAATATCCTCTCTTCCACGTTCATTGCTATTATGCTCATAACAGCCAGGAAAAGAAAACAGCCTAGATTCCCACCAACCGATGAATGTAACATATTTACCTAGTAGGATATCATCTAGCTATTAAGAGAAAAAAATGGAATCATGAAACCCACAAGTAAATGCATAGAACTGGAAATGATCATTCCGCGTTAGGTAACGGAGACCCAGAACAATAAACGTTGCATGTTCCTTTCATTTGGGTACTCAGATTAGCATATCTAATTTGGACTGTCCATGGAGGTCCGGAAATTCGTAAGTAGCAGTGATGGTAAGACCCTATTGCTGAAGACAACCACATACTCTACTCGAGTCACAGACTATGGAGAAACCAAGCTGGAACTGACCTGAAGGCTTCACTTCTAATACATAGCTTTTTAGGGTTTGAATGTGCAATGCTTGCTGTAACAGGAGAAAATTCAGCAACAGCGATACCCAGCTGAGACCTCTGCAAGCTACAATCACAAGTGGCCTGGTAAGACATATCCTCTGGTACAAGTGGCCTGGTAAGACATATCCGCTGGTACAGCAGTGGTGTGGATGTCATGGGAGTCACCAGTTGCTTTCGTGTGATTGCCTTAGTTACTTTTCTTGTCTCTGTGACAAATGACCCTGACAAAAGCAACTTGTGTTGCTTGCGGTTCAAGGGTGCAGCCCATCATTGCTGCAGAAGCTTGAGGTGGTTGGCACATTATCTGTGAATTCCAGAAGCCAAGAGTGATAACATATTGAGTTCAGCTAGCTTTGTCCCTTTTCATGACATCTAAGACCCAATCCAAAACAAAGCAAAACAAAAAACGGTGACCCCCAGTTTCATAGTGGATCTTGCCACCTCAATTCCCTTAACCGATACGTTTCCCTACAAGCATGGTCAGAGGATAACCTAATCAAAATTCGCCATGACTGGCATGCCCGGAAGCTTGTCTCCTGGGTGATCTCAGAGCCTGTCACATCGGCACTGTGCCAGCAACATTAGCATCACGTGGGAACTTGCGACAATTGCGTATTGTTGAGCCTGGTCTCGGATCTGTGGAATCAAATACTGAATTTCCACGACAAGTTCTTCAGGTTGGTTAGCTGCATGCTACAGTTTGAGAGCCATTGGTGCTCATTGTAAGTTCATTAAGTTGGAAGTGTCACTGGAAGTTTCAGCACGTGTTTTTGTTAGCGGCATCAAAGGTCCCCTAGGTAAAATAGGTGTTAAGTATTCTTTCTTTGAAAAACGGTAAGTGAGCCTTGTTCCTAGTCAATGTCATGTCATGGCGGCTTTTTCCTTTTGTGCCCATAACCCTTCCAGGCCAGAGCCTAAACTTTTACCCATGGATTTTTGTGCCTTCTAAACTATAAACTGAGTACAGTTTTTTTAAAAAATATAATACTTTTGTATATTTTTGTTTATGAAAGAAAAATATATCCTATGCTTAAAAGTAGGTTTAATGCATACCTTATATGTGAATACTAAAATTATGCGATTCTTATTTTAAAATAATTCATACACTGAAGATCTATTTTTAATGTATTCATTCATCCATCCTTTCATTATTTATTTTGTGCAAATGTAGGTGGTTTTTGTATGTCTGGACACATATGTATAGTTGTATAAAGACCAGAAGTCAACGCACAGTTTCTTCCTGGATGCCTCTCCGCATGTTTTGTTTGTTTGTTTTGAGAAAGGGGTCTCTCACAGAACCTGAGACTCACCACTTGGATGGCTTGGCTAGCCGATAAGTCATAGGGAGGTTGGGATTATAGACAAGAACTATGAATTGCATAGGCTTTACCTGGGTGTCATGAATCCAGACTCAGGTCTTCATGCTTTCTCTGGCATGCTTTACCAGCTGCGCCTTAGCCCCTCAAATGTTTATTTTTGTAATGAAGGTATGGAATATTTTCCTATACACTACTTTCATTGGAAATGTCGATGTCTTTTTTACTCGACTTTTATTACCTACATGGTTGACCGTCTAACTGGCCTTTCCCTGCCCTGCTGCCATTCAGTGTTCTAATATTGTGAGCATCTTAATGGAAAAGGTATACACCATTAATTAATCTGGCCCGTTTTAAGGAGGACCTCAATTACATAAGGATTCGTTACGTAAACTCCAACTAAAACCAGATTCTCCGAGCCAAAGTCCCTTTCGCTAAGTAAAACTTTGTACTTGTTTTGAGCTTCAACTGTAGCTGCTGCTTATGCAAACAGACTCTCGCCTACAGCTTCAGGTTAGCCCTGGCTCTGCTCATTTTCGCTGGCAATGAATCACAGCTCGTGAAGTACAGTAGAGGGCACCAATGATTCACGCGGAGCGAGCCCTCTGCACATGCTGTGGCTTTCCCCCCCTGCCCTACCTCTCTGTCTTTTAAAATTTATTTCCTTTTCTTGCTTTGCTGCTCACAAGCACACAGGATTTTTTTCCCGGCTCTTAAACCCAGTTCACACGTGGCCCCCAGCAGCTGAGTCGCTGGAGCGGGTCCTAAGATTCATTAGCAGATCCAGGTAGAGTCTGGGAACTGAAGAGCATCCGTGCCGATCAGTCACACCCTTCTTTTTTCCCTTTGGCTCTCCCCGTGATTTTTTTTTTTTTTTTTAACCTGTCTTCTCTGGAATCTTTAGTAACTGGTCTATACTGCTGAAAACACTAGTATCGATGGGATAGCTATCGATGTTGTTGGAAGTAAACCAACAACAAAAGTCTCTAAGTGCATAAGAACTTAATATCTGGCTCTTATCCCTAGGTATTCTTAGAAGTATTAATTAAATTTGACCCTCTGAAGGTGGGGTCTGAACATTTCTGTTCCACACCTCTGCATAATTGGTATTCAGGGATGGGAGCCAAGATAGGCTACCGGAACACAGCCCACACTAATTCTGTAGGTGATTGATGAACCGTGGAGCCTTAGACTGAATCCTCGGAGCTGAGCATACCTAGCTGACTATGCATAGTCTTGATTCTTGTGGCCTAACGTGTATTTCACATAAACTCTATTTTATAATTACATTTTAAATGTGGCTCATAAAAGGCTGAGTTATAAAAATTTGCCTGGTTGCTTAGAAAACAAGAGAAAAATATAGCCTTGTGGGAACACCATCGTTTTATCAGTGGACTTATTATATTTCAGTGTTTTACCAGACAAAGAACACTGGTCGTTTTGAGTTCAGAGCAGACATCAGGTAATAAACAGTGTAAATGAATTAATTGCAGAGAGGATTATGTTAGGAGCAGTTTTCCACCAGCCTGGTGCCACAGCTACAGCAGCCCCAAAATAACACACAGAGACTCTATCGGGCAATGGCTAGAGCTTCTTATTGGCTAGCTCTGTCTTAGCTATTAACTCATTTCTATCAATCTAAGTGTTTCCACGTGGTCTTACCAGAGAGAGAGAGAGAGAGAGTCCGGACTTCTTATTCCTTTCACTGCCTCCATCTTGACTCCTCTCCACTACATCTCCCAGAATCCTCCTTATCATCTAGTCCTGCCTATCTTACTTTCCAATTGGCCAACAGGGCTTTATTCATTAACTAATAAGAGAAACATATATATATAAAGACATTTCCCATCAGAAGTACATTGTTGGTAAAATTGCAATAATTTTCATTTTTTTAATATACCAATGACATTCTCTATGTCTAAACTTAGGCTACAAAAAAGATTTCAAATTAAGGTTCAGTCCTAAATAGAACATTTATTCCATCCCTTCTAATGCTTAGGGATATTTAGAAGAGGAATCAGAAAGAAATAATTGCTGAAAGATAAAGAAAAGGACTGCAAAACGCCATCGTCTGGATAAGACACAGCCATTAGAATTTCAGACTCACAGCAGTTTGGCAAGCATGTATTGGATCAGCAGCCAGGCAGGGACTCAGGTGGCCTTATGCCTCACTGCTGAACTATTTGCTCCCATTAGAATAAGGAAGAATGTGAGGCATTTGATGGGAGATGTCATTCTGTAAATATGTTCCTCTTATTGGTCAATGAATAAAGTCCTGTTGGCCAATAGGAAAGCAAGATAGGCAGGATTAGGAGACAAGGAGGATTCTGGAAGATGTAGCAGAGAGGAGAGTCAAGATGTAGGGATTTGAGAGAAGAGTTCCAAGCCTCTCTCCAGTAAGATAAGACCACGTGGAAACAGATTAATAGAAATGGGTTAATATTTAAGACAGAGCTAGCCGATAAGAAACACTAGTAACAAGACAACAGCTTTATATGTAATACAGCCTCTCTGTGTGTTATTTGGGGATGACATGGCTGTGAGACCAGGCTGGCTGGCGGGTAAATGCTTGTAACAGGCACCCCACTAGGTACCAATGAATAATTGCATCCCAATGTGCCCAGAGATGGTCCCGTTTACCGGCAATCAGTCACAAACCCAAACAAAACAGAAGGCAGGGACCTGGGATGGGGAAGGGAGAAATGATAGGGATGGATGAGAGATAAGAATGGGTGCTGGGAGAGGGTAATTACAGACATGTATGAAATGACTAATATATTGTATTCATTTTTTTTTTTTTTGAGATGCAGAAAAGAATCATTGAGAGTCTGTAAGCAGTCAACGTGGTGTTCCCATCATCCTGTCTTTCTGAGAGATGGAGTAAGAGATGGCTGCTGCCATCTGTCTGCTTATACATGTTAGGAAGAGTAAGCCAATCATGCATTCAGGGTGTGGATGAAATTGCTTGCACTCACCAGAATACCCGCGAGGGCACACACAAGTGTATCTCCCTATCTCGTTGAGGCACAGAGCCTCATTCACGCAGGGATCAGAGACACATTCATTCACTTCCACGTCGCAATGCCTGCCTTGGTACCCAGGCACACAGAAGCAGGAGTAGCCATTGACTCCGTCCTGGCACACAGCCCCATTGCGGCAAGGGCTGGACGCACACTCGTTGTGATCTGCCTCGCAGAACCTTCCGGCATATCCGGCGGGGCAGACACAAACGGAGCGCTCGAGGTCTCTACGGCAGGTGCCCCCATTTTGGCAGGAGTTCCCTCCACAGGAGTTGGTGGCGGTCTCACAGGTCAGCCCACTGTAGCCCGGGGCACATTGGCACAGGAAGCTGCTTCCTCCTGGATCAGTCACGCATGTGCTGTTTCTCTGGCAGGGATTGGAGAAGCAAGGGTCTTTGACGTCTGCACACTCTTTGTCCAAATTATTGTCTATGTCCGAACAACAGTTGTCTTGTGAAAAGCCCTCGCACACAGAACTGTTTTGGCAAGAGTTTGACAGGCACCTCGTGTAGTTTTTACTGCAAAACGAATCTAAAAGGGAATATAAAATATAAAATATATTATATAAAATATATAAAGTAGTATAAATTTACAAACGGTCTAGGGAAAAAAAATTAAAAATGCTCTTTCAAACCTACTCATTAATGAAGCACATCATTGGATATGTTCTAATGTTGAGATTTAATTCTTCATTTATCCAGAAGTTTTTGTTTTTACACTTGTTGATAAAAAAAAAAAAAAAAAAAAAAAACTGAGATGCCTCAGTCAGCAAAATGCTTGCCTTGCAAGCATGAAGAACCAAGCTTAGTTCCCAGAACCCATGTTTAAAACTCAAGATTTGATAGCAAGCACTTATAATCCCAGCAATGGGGAGGTGGATCCTTGGGACTCGCTGAACAGTCAGCCTAGCCTAATCAATAAGTAGCAGCCCAATGAGAGACCTTGTCTCAAAAGAGGGTGGATGACATCTAAGGGATAGCACCTGATGTCGTCTTTGATCTACACACATGTGCACATACCCACACTTGCTCACATGCACATACGTAAGTACACACTGCAAACACACACATGCACATACACACACACACGTGCACACACACGCAAGCACACGTGAACAGGGAGCAAAAATGACTTCACTGCATTTCTTCTGCGTCTTTTCCCCCAAGGTCTGAGTGCAGTTGAATAACGAGAATCAAATACTGATAATTCCTCCAGCTGCTCAGAATTCTGATGCCTACCTCGTCTCATGGAAGATCTCAGGAAATACTAGGTCGCTTACAAAGTCATCTGCAAATCAGTGGCTTAACTGAAACACATATTTGGACGAAGCCCATTTCTTGATTTACGGCTAGCTGTTTAATGAGCATCACAGTTTTATGGTCCAAAAAGCAAAGCATAGAAAATCAAAAAGTAATAATAATAACCCTGGTTATCTAATGGGTTACACTGTTCTAAACATTCCACGTCTTCACACATTGCATTTCTCAATCTCACAGCAACCACAAAATAGTTACATTCGCTTCACAGACGAAAACGGATAATGTCGTACTGCAAATATACTGAAACCCGGGGTGCAGACTTCATCTTCCGGACATCGTCTCTGTTCTAGGAATCCAGTTTTGAAGCTACAATGGCCACGAGAAGGGCAATGATTCTATGACTCTAAGTGGATTGGAGACATTTCTAGTTTAACGTCTGAAGCACTGTGTGCTGGAGGATATAGGACATCTCAGCTCTCCCAAGAAGCTCTGTGTGATGATGCCTGTAACCTAGCACTTGGTAAAAGGAGGCAGGTCTCAGTTTGAGACCAGCCTGAGGTACGTGCCCAGATATTGTCATGCTTCTGTGTGCATACATGTGCGTGTGTGTGCTCGCGCATACACACAGTAGAGGAAGTCATTTATAAATCAGAATTATATGCCCAACTATACTACCAATTTTATATGAAGAGGGGAAAACAGGAAAAAAAAATAAGATTCAAAATTTACTCTTTTACTTGATTTTCAGGAAGGTTCTGGGGGACCATGAATGAAAATGAGGATGAAACCAAGGAAGAAGACATTCATTCTAGGAAATCTTGTCAGAAATCAAACAGCACAAAAACAAGCAGATTTTCACTAAAAAAAGAAACCCCGGCACCCCAGATGTGCCATCAGTATCAACATTAAGCAGAGCGGAAAGTGAAGCCTCAGGAGGGATGTGTCAGAGAAGAAAAATGCAAATAAACACACCAAGTGTAAAACTCGAAGCAACTTTTACTGCTATTAATTTCGGGAGAATGCTAAAAGCCGTACAGGAGAGGAAATGAAATCAGTGTAGGTCGGTAAGTGAAATCAATACGCAGACTGAGAAGATAAAACGACAACTTATGTGAGTAACATGTTGCTATAAAATAATAGAAAACTAACTGATTTTGGGAGCAATAGAGTATTGTGTGTGTGTGTGTGTGTGTGTGTGTGAGAGAGAGAGAGAGAGAGAGAGAGAGAGAGAGAGAGAGAGAGAGAGAGAGAGGAGAGGGAGGGAGGGAGGGAGGAAGGGAGGGAGGGAGGGAGGAAGGGAGGGAGGGAGGGAGGGAGGGAGGGAGGGAGGGAGGGAGGGAGGGAGGGAGGGACAGGGACAGGGACAGGGACAGGGACAGGGAAAGACCCGATGAAGAACTAAATCAATTTTTGCCACAGAAGGATGCAATAATTTTTTGTTTTGCTTTATATTGCTTTGCTTTCCTTTGTTTTGAGGCAGGGTCTTTCTACATAACCCTGTCCATTCAGGAACTCACTATGTAGACCAGGCTGACCTCACAGAGATGCACCCGCCTCTACCTCTGGCATACAATCAGGGATTAAAGGTGTACACAACCTCACCCAGCTAGGATGACAGTACTTTGTATACGTAAAGATGAAAGAAACTTGGCTTGAGAAGCAGCCACGTCCTTCAAAATAGCCCTGGGGATTCTGAAAGGATTACTGAAATGCATTTGATAAAATATTTGCAAAGCAAAGCAGCTGGAGGATTTGAATACAGCCCACACCCTGTCCGCCATTGTTCTGTTTCCGTGTACACTGTGATGTGCTTTTACTGAGGCTACAAGCCCCATGCTTTGCTGGTGTCACTCACACGGTCTGCCATGTAGGCTTGTGAATGTGTCCTTACATGCTAACAGACCTTCTTACAGGTGCAGTCCAACATACATGTGCTGACTGAGGAGAAAATTACCTGTCAGAAAGAAAATTCCATTTTTCTAAGTTAAGGAACACCTTCAGTTTACTACATTTTATTTGGCACCTTCTCACCTAGGCAACCCCCAGACTTGAACCCTTGGGGGTAACAGATGTGTGTCACTCTGTCTGGCTAACCTGACGCTTTCTTGGGATGAGCAAAGTGATTAAATAGTTAAATAGCCAGCCAAGGAAACGGAACCAAAGCAAAACATTTTAAGGATCGTGGCCACTCCAACTTTTCCAGGAATCTTGGTCAAAAAAAAAAAAATCACTCATGTGTGCCTGGCACGCTACATTCTATCAGTGAAAATGGAAAAATGGAAACAATGTTAATATTTATTACTCTGTAGAGTCAGACTCATTAATAATATTTAAATTTATCACTGGTATTTAGTTCCCTGGGCGTGGGGAATTTGGCTCTCAAGATAGTTTTCTAACCCAGAGTGGGAAATTTTTCACAGTCCTTGCAGTGACGTTCGCCATCTACTGGCGCTCCCTCGAAAGAAATTCTGCATCAGAGTGCTTTAAACTTCTCCTTCCCTCCCTCCTCCCTCCCTCCCTCCCTCCCTCCCTCCCTCCCTCCCTCCCTCCCTCCCTTCCTTCCTTCCTTGTCTTTGAAAAGCAGCAGAATTTCTTCAAGGGAAATGTCCCGAGTGGTCCCAGTAAACACATCAGCAGTAGGCCTGGTCCAATTGTGGCAGGCAAGAGGCCCTTGCTACTGGTCCAACAGGACTTACCCCTCTTCCTTGGAGATACCCTTAAGAACCCCCAAGGGCTGAGAACAATGGCAGAAGGGGGGAGCATTTCTCATAATTTTTATGAGCAGCTATTTTTGCATTTCCCATTTCCATTTTAAAATGAAATAATTGCATTTGTTGGAAAGTAGGAATTAATTTTTTTACCAGTTTTAAAGATATTAAAGACTCACACTTCTTCCAATGCATGTGTCAGTCAGTATATTAGTCTGTAATTAAATTTATATGGAAAACTGGCACTTTGGCAATTTAGCTAATGGTGAGGTGGGCCACATTTATTCACCTGGTGAAACGGGAATGAATCATTGCAGGGGTTGGGGGCAGTTTGAATTTTCAGAGGTCGCTGTGGTAACATTTATTCATTATTCCATCCTGGTGTTCCTTCTGTCTACTTACCAAAGAAGCAGATAACTGAATGTTTTTTTTTTTTTTTTTTTTTTGAACATGCGATTATCTGAAAAATCATCATGTTTCTGTTTAATATCGCCTCTTCATTAACTTTTCTATTAACCAACAGAGATGGGTTAAGCCAAGGGACCGTGGGGCAGCACCCAGTCCGTCTTTGCCTGTGCGGTTTCTGTCTCCTCCTCTGCAAAGCCTGAGCAGGACAAGGTGTCTCTTAGAGGTTTTTATGGAGATTGAGTCATTAGATTCTAATCCTTGGCAAACATACTAAGCACTAGATAAACGCTGCATATGAGGTTGTGACGGTGATCTAACTAACCCTACAGAGAACAGGATGTGCTGTGTTCTCCTCAGCACCTAATTATCCCAACACATACTCTACAGTTATTTCCCGAGTGGGAATTATGCACGCCGTGGTTCTTTGATGATGCATGTGGGCACCAACTATAATCGCTACATACAACCCGTATGTAAAGAAGTAATGGTTAATACTGTTTAAAAACATTTTCATGTAAGTGTTCTCTTGCTATCACTTTCTCGGGCTTTCATTAGGATTTAAGACTCCCTACTCATGGCTGGCATTCATTTTTATTGATACTGAACTTAAGCACCAAATTCGATCTCTGTCAGCAGAAAAATGGGAAGGGGGAAAGGATGGGATGATTATGTACTGTATTTGGGTCAAAGGATAGAAATTTTAATGTGTCCCCACTACTCTTTCAACAGTATATGCACATTTCTCAGAGGCATAAGATTTTCCTACATTTGTTTATTTATTTTTGTTTTTCTCAGACTAGTGGGACACGGCCAAGGGCTTAGAGAACTCCTAAGGGGTGTGCTAGCTTTGATGCGAAGTAACTTTTCAAAAATTACGGCAAGGGAGTGCTTTCTGTTTTAATTTTATTTCACATTTAATCAAAACAAACGTGGAAATAAATACAGGGTTTATGGTTCCAAAGTAGTATTAACCCAACAGCACTCAATCAATGGTTCCTGGTGTTTTTGTAGAGAAGACTAAATATTTACTAATGAGATGCTGTTAAGACGAACTGAGATGTGTGTGTGTGTGTGTGTGTGTGTGTTGGCAGAGTCAAGCCCAAATCAACACGTCTAAGAATTTTTATTTATGAAAATGAGGGCATCTGCTGAATTCTCTTTAGCCTGGCTTTCTGCAGAGCATGAAATTCTATTCTAAGCCCCGGGTGTGTAAGGGTTGGCACAGACAGAAGTATATCTTTATTCAGGACATCGTCAAAATGCCTTGCACATGGTATAGGTAGTGAACAGAGAACTGTTGAATAATGAATGAGGAAGCAAAAATAGCTGAATTCTCATTTAAGCCTTGTGTGAGATTCTTACTTTGACCTCCCCCGGTAAAACCAGGCAGAACAAAGCATCAGTTAAATCACTCACTTTGATCCACAGTATGACATAATCCACATGGAACAGTTCGACTAAGACGATCCCTTCTCCCGAGTTTCTGCTGCATCACCAAAGCTCGGCATTCACTGCCATGGATGCAGTTATTGCTGTGCATGTGGCCTCAGATACCAAGTCAAGGCCAGGGTAGTGCAGTGGGGAGGGTACAAACGCATGGCTGGCTGGCTAGATTTAAAGTTTGGCTCACTGGCTTCCATCTCTGTGACTCTAGTAAGACGATCATCGCCGTGCCTCAGTTTCCTTACTTTTAGTAGGGATAAACTCATAGTTACATGAACAGCAAATGAGCACACAGGTTTTTGATCCCACGTTTACAATTTTTGGCCCCGCTACTTGCATATCTCTATGAAAATACAAATATGCCTTGGGTTTCATTTTCATAAAAAATGGTACTATCCTGTAGAATCATTGTAATGATTAAAGTAGTTATCAAATACCTAACAGGGCTTAGCACAAATGAGCAGTGCCTGTTACTGGTATTTTTTGCTATTTTTATCATCAGGAACATAATTAATGACATACATGAAGTTCCTTGAAAAAAAAAAAAGAGTCAGGTATTAAATGGTTCTTACTCAATACCATTAGCTTTCCACGGTAGGTCCCAAGCCTAAACACCTTAGGAACCCTCTGTCAACTAGGGAAGCTCAATTTACATAACTGGTGCTTGATAAAACCCTCTTTGGCGAATAAATTCAAGGAAACTGAGTTTACAGTCTTGAAAAGAACATATTGTGTCTTTAGAGTTCTATGAGTTACAGGCCTATTTGCCATCCATACTCCATGAAAATCAAAAGGCATACTCTGGGCATACACCTCCATAATTACTACAGTTAACTCTCAGGCAAACCCTGACCTGCAACTCCCTTGTCCCAGCTGAGGAGACTGTGGCCACAGTTCTCTGATGTCACTTGTACCTCCCAGGGTGTATTCTATCTTTACAGGGACCGTGGCTTTTTGAGACACTTTCCTGTGAATATATTTTGAATATCTCAAGTAAGACAACCATTTTTGCTGGATGTTTTTGGAGATACTTTCTGACTGTTAACACCACCGTAGGTGGGAACTAAGTCCCCTCCGATCCAAAGGTATAAAGCTTCCCTATGCAACAAATGCATCTAACTAAGCTCATCACTATATAGCCTGCACACCTAAGAATAGGGTTGGCCTGGGTCTTGGCCATTATGGTTTGGGCAGTGCAATCACATGCTCCTTCCCTCAGGCTGTAACCACATAGGAGGTGTCTTCCTTCTTTCATCAGCCTCAGAGAATGACTTAATAATGCAAATTTTGAAGATCGCCTCTTAGTAAATGTCAGTCACTGAACATTTTAATGTGGTGTCATCGTGTTTCTTTGCCATTTAGCATCAGTCATCCTTGAGCCCTGCAATTATTATAACCAGTGTATACTTTGATAATAATTGAATTTCACTTGATAGAATAGACTTGCTCTTCAGTATAGCCATTGCTTCTATTGAGCCAAAATAGAGATTCTTGCTGAATAACTAAAAATACCATAAATAAAAAGAACACAGTGTCTAAAACTGTGTTTTAATAAGTGATCTGCAGACACTGCTACAAACCGTCCTCTATTGTCAGAAAAGCTTAGCGACACTGTCTTGGTTCTAAAAAAAAGAGATCCGCAGGTTTTGGATTTACTGTTAGAGTTTCATCCATGTGCTAAGTAAATGTACTGTATATAATTAAGCCTGAAGAAAACACTAGGCATAATAGATACAATACACTGAAATCAGCCTTTCCAAGTCTAAGAAATTCTTTTAAACACTAAAATAGTATACACAATCAACGGAAACTTAAAAAAATACACATATACAGAAGGAGTTTTAACACAGTGACTCTATAGTAGGGACAATACCTTTCCCAGATACATAGGCTTTCAAATCAAAACCCCAGTGCCAGGATCAGATTACGTTGTTTCAGTTTGTTGATAGTGGGCACCCATAGACCTCGGTTAATCTCCTGAACTCAATAGTAAAGACCCTGTTGCTGAAGAGAGCATATATTTAAGACAAAGAATATGGAGAAATCAAGCTGGTATCAACCTGAAAGTTTCACCTCTACTGGCTAGCATTCATAAAGCCAGAGGGCCCTGTTTACATTACAGGAGCCAGTAGAAAAATGCCAGCATTGTGCGCTACAATAGTGACTGACCTGGCAAGATATGCCCAGTGCTGTAGTAGTTGACACGGATGCTACAGGAGAAAAGAGAAGTTTTTTTTTTTTGTTTTTTTGTTTGTTTGTATTAAAACCACATACAATATAGTGCTCTAAATGGGCCGAAAGCGTGTAACTGACTATGTAATAGATACCAGGATATAGTCCAATACTATTGTTACTCGGTTGAATGACTACAGTATTTAACACACCTCAAGCTATTATCTTTATACACAGACTAGTGTAGTCAACCCTCACCAAAAAAGCTTCTTTTTATAGTGGATGAAGATGAATACTGAGACTCACAGCTGGTTGTTGTGCAAGGAATAAGATAGTGGATTGCTCAGCTCTAAGTCAAGCATCTGTATCACGCCTCTCCATACACACATGCATGCGCGCACTCATACACGCACACACGCATGCACACATGCATGCACACACATGTGCACAGACATGCACACACTTGCACGTATGCACACACACAAGGCTCAGGGATCATGGGATTGAGAAGACTTATAGACAAGAAGGAGTGAATATCTACAACAAAACACTACTTGCTGGGCATGACAGGACCATCCCACTCATGAACTCATAGCAGCTGTGACTGTGTAAGTTAAGACCAGTACATGGTCAAGCCAGCCCGACCCCCAGCATGGCGTCAAGAAGTTTAGCTGAAAAGCTATTTCTAACTGTTGGATATGGGGAAGGGACAGCAAATTTTACAGCCCCAGAAAGTTCTGTACCCAGGCAGCACTACGTGAGCAGAGCAGGAGAGAGAGAGAGAGAGAGAGAGAGAGAGAGAGAGAGAGAGAGAGAGAGAGAGAGAGAGAGAGAGAGCATGATATTAGGAGAGAAAAGTGGTAATGAGGATACAAATTAGGGGGGAAACACAAGTAGAAATGATCAAAACACACTATACATAGAAATCTTGAAAAATGAAGTCACCATTACAAAAAAAAAATGTTATCATTGACATAAAATGTCAATGGTCTCTGGGGATTAATGCATAACTCTATAATTTCATTTACTTTCTGTGGAAAGATTAGGGGACATAGAAATACTATAGTCGCCTTATATGTGTGGAAGTTTCAGGAATGTCAAATAACTTCACTGGTTTTGTGCATCTCATATGTATCAGAAGAGAATGCCAAGGGATTTCAAGACATTTATCCAGAAAAAAAAAAAAAGTCAAATAAAGAATCAAGAATCAGGAAAAGAAACAGTGAAAAGGTTACTTCAACCCGTTCTTCCCAGGCATCAGCAAATGTCGTTTGGCTGCAGCTTCCGCACGTTTGGGTTGAAGCCTGACATTTGCTGTCCTAGGAAACTCCCAGCTGCTCCTGTTGGCCCAGGACCACACGAAAATAGCATGTGTTTGTACCAGCTCAGCCTCGCAGCAGCCAAGTGGGAGACACATGCGCAGTGAGTGTTTTACTAACGCCATTTAAAAACAAAACACAGAGCCATGGAAAGGGCTCCGTGGATGAAGGCACTTGCTGCCAAGCCTGACCACCTGAGTTCTGAGTTCTTGCGTGGTGGAATGACAGAGCCAACTCCCAAAGGCCATGGCACATGCTTACACACACACACACACACACACACACACACACACACACACAAATATATATATAAATATACATATATATATTGCAAAAATTAATTTTAAAATATTTAGTTTAACCAAGTATACCGAAAATGTGATCGTTTCCATATAAAATCGCTATAAAAATTACTGAGATAAAGTGCTACCATTTGTATTCTCTTTAAAAGCCAGCGGATACATTGCACGTTCTCTTGTTTTCAAAGCTACATGTGACTGGTGGCTGGTGCCCCGGGCAGGGCAGCCGTTGATGTTCTCACATGTTTGTAGAGGATGTCGAGCCCTAGAAGGATAATGTAGGATGTTGACTGCATGAGGTAATTTTCTCTGTAATTTAAAATGTTATATTATTATTGTCGTAACTACAAATAAGGGACCTCCGTGTGTCCCGTGAGTGCCCTTTAGGAGGTATTTTCAATAGTATACATCCGCAGAAATGCCGGGCAAGGCCCTGCTGTGTTCCCATCTCTCAGATCACTGCTGTCTGTGGATCTCCAGCCCCGGACTTTCCATTGCTAAGACACATTGTAACAGTCATCATGTATTTCCTCAATGGTTCTTCATTCCTTTGCAATTAAAAAAAAAAAAAAAAAAAAAAAGAACCCTTTAAACTCAAGAACTAGGCTTCTTCAGAGTGTCTGTGTATATGATCTATGTATTCCGTTATGATTGCACACTTTAGTGTGTGGTGTGTGTGTGTGTGTGGTGCATGAGTGCATGCATGCATGTTCACATTTGTGTGAACATGCATCTGCCTGAGTGTGCGTGCACGTGTGTATATGTACTACGGAGACCTAAGGTGGGTTCTGGGGATCCGAACTCCAGTTCTCGTGCTCACCGTTTGGGCCAAAATTGCTTTGGCCAATGCGCTTTCTCCCCAGCCCTTGATTATACACTTTGAATAGTCCTGTGAGTCCTGATTAGGTCGGAGAATACATGACCATTGTTTGCTCTTCTGGTTAATTGGTTTCCCTGGGGAAATCGGTTTTGCTCACTCTATGGCTCACTACCCTTGAACAGAAAGAGACTGATTTGCTTCTGTCGGGTCTAAGTTGTGGATGGAATCTGGGGGAGACCCGGGTTACTGTGGCTACCAGCTAACTTGGGAGCCACCCTGAATAGATTCCGTTTTCTTCATTCAGCTAAAATCTCCATGGCAATGAGCACAACAGCTGCGGTGCCACCCCATGCCTCTGGTCTGGATATGATTTGGACGCGTTTGAGTGGCTCCCTGCCTGGCGAGTTCTGCTACTCTGAGCAGGGCCCCTGGCGCGCACAGATATGCCTCAGCTCTTCTGCGCAACCTCCCAGCACACATGCAAAACAGGTCTTGATCTCACAGGGACCACACTTGGCAAACTCTCCCAGAGAAGGGAAAGGCAGATGCATAAGTAATGAATTCTGAGGCTGCATTGCTTCCTCGGAAAAGCAAATACTGACACTTGAAAACTGCCAGGGAGGTGCAGGGGTGTTGGCATGCTTCTGAGAGCTGTAAAAGAACATCTCATACATGGAATTGGCGGCCGAACTAAAGAGGAAAGTATGAGGGCATCAGAATGGCATGAGGAGTCACACCCCAGAATTCCTGATCCTAAACATGGCCGTGACCATCTCTGGTTGGAGGCTGTGCCTCTGTACTTAAAATGTTCTTGCAAGCTAGAGGGAAAAGAAGGATAAAGTCAAGCAAGTAATTCATTAATTCGATACCTGTAAATTGAATATGTTAACCAAAGTTTTAATAATACCAATTCTTGGTATAAAAGGGTTAAAAAGACTCACGGAAGAACCCGTTTGTCTCTGGTCCTTTTCAAAAGTACCCTATCATGTTGTTATAGAAACCACTTGCAGCTGGAAATCCCCCATCATGATTATTGCTATAGTAACCACTAGATGACAAGAAACTAGTCTTTCATCCATTTGCCATCATCCTCTCTCCAAGATGGTTTTGTTTCTACATATTGTTGGAAACAGAAGGGGTAAAAAAAAATGAGTACATTTAATGAGAATTGAAAAGGAAAGGCTCACTCTAAGCCATCACTAGGACAGTGGAGTTGGTTTGCACTGTTCAGAGAAAAGCTGTGACTCCTGAACTTTTAAACCATTCACCCAATATTTTGCTTACTTACTAATTTTATATATTTTAGTTTAAGTTCAGAGTATTTTAAAAATTGGATGTAAAATATCCTTACCTTTTAAGACGTTGCCAAAAATTAGAGAAAATTTTCCAATAATATGTCTTTGCATTCAAGTTGTCAAGTTAAACGTTAATCTAATGTGGCATTGTATTAAAAGTGAAATTCTGACAAACAACATTGAACTAACTCATCTCTTCCCCCCCCCCAAAAAAAAACATGGAAGGTTTAAAATTGTAATACAGTGCTGAATTTTGGAAGTCTTGTATAAAAATTATTTATGTAAATTAAAACCAAACGTAGGTCATCTTCTGACTCTGAAAATGCTTAAGAGCAATTTGAGGAGAAGATAATGCAATGATGGCAACAGATATAAGACGTATCAGCTCAGCAAAAGTCATGGACAGCGTTCCGGTGTAAATTAACCATGGGAAAAGATGCTTGCAAATCAAAGGCAAATTCAAATAGTTGATCCCTGAATAAAAATTAAATGTTGCCTTTCTGTCTCAGCTTAACTCCAAAGTAATCATAGAATATCTACAAAAGAAAGATACAGCATTCTCATTTTCTACGTGTTTTATTCAAGGAGGGATAACCTGTTTCTCAAATGTGAACACTAATATATCTGAAATTACTGAAATAATAAGAGGGAGCTACTTGGACTAAACTGGACAGCTTGACTCACTGTATTTGAATATCCCTTTCATCAGATCTATTCCGAAATGGTTATTGCTGTGATCGGATAATCAACAGCACTACACGTAATTTTGTGTGTAAACAAAACCAGTTTTGTTCACGTTGACTGCTTCACCTGAGTGGCAACGTTTTTCTGTGCTAGCTCCAACCATCTTAAATGACCACACTGGCTTCTACCCTGGATTACAGGCACCCCCTTCTTAACTAGTCTCTTTCTTTACAACAATGTATCGCTTAACAAACCTGGGGTGTTTTTGTTTGTTTGTTGTTTTTCCTAATCATTAGCTCCTCCTGCGTATGCTAATTCAGAAGGCAATCAATCCTCTCTTGCCACACCTGGCTTGCTCTGCTGTTGGGAAGAACTTAAAAAATATTGGGAGGGGCATGCAGCCTTTTGACGGCCCTGAGCATGGGGAGGGCAGGGCTATGATTTTTGTGAGAAGCAGAACATACATGGTACAATTAGGTTCCCCAGAACTGCTTCTCAGAACAACACCTATGCTCCAGGCAGGATGGAAGGGCATGGAGGAGCAGCCATGTTCCTGAGCACAGGAGGGTAAGATCAAAAGCAGTTGGATTTCACAGGTCAGGGCAGCAGAGAGCAGGTTAGGCAGTGAGATAAGAGCCCCAAAGTCTCGATATTCTAAGGGCCAGCCCTGAATTCCTGCCTGACCAGGAATTGCTATTCAGTAGGCAATAAAAGTTATAATATTAGAAGCTTGTGCCTGCCTTACAATGGTGACAATAGAATCAGTAGAAGTGAACAGGATTATAGTAAATAACATCAAAGATAACAGTCGGTGAAATTCATGGGTGAATATCATCTGTCTTGGAGAGGTCATTGCTTTATTGCTTTTTACAATTTTTATTTTTAAATTTTATATATATGCATATATATACATATGCTGTCTAATACATTATCATTTCAACACATCTCATGTCACTCGCACTCCTCAAATTCATGGACTCTTTTTCTGTAATGGTTACACACACACACACTCACACACACACTCACACACTTTTCTAGGCATTAGTATAAGGACTCAATTAGTGAGTGTGTGGAAAGCTCTTACCCAAGTTGGTATCACAACATGGCTCGTTAATAAACGAGAGCTCTCTCTCATCATGTTTGACTGAGCCATTTAATCTGTAGGGCTTAGATGAAAACAACGTTGAGCTGGGAGGAAAACACAGCAGCAGCACGTTGCAATCATGCCATGAATTTTCCTCAAATTACGTAGTAGCCTACTTTTATAGCCTTTTTAAATAAGTGAAGTTTTCTCGCCCTGGAAGCATCCGTGCAAACACTACTCAGCAAAGAGCACATAAACAGTAGCTACAGAAAGTGATGCCTACTTTAAAGTTGAGAGTAATAAAGAATGAGCATGGAATAGCAGGGACCGGTCTTTGCTATGTACCACAGAGAGCAAAGCCCTCTACAGAGTGAGCTATCGTAGGCTTAAGGGGCACAGACAGAAGATAGATAAGGGAAACATATGCTACTTGCCTGTTAGAGCCAGGGAAACCCAAGCCTGGACAGTCATTGTGTCTGCAGTTCACATTCCTGCTAACTGACAAGCAGCAAGCGCCCCTCATGAATCCCCTGGCCCTGATGCACGGCAGAGCATCTGTATATCAAAACCTGAAAGCCAAATAAAAGAATGAGTGGGATTCTCCACTTTTTGATGTCCAAATGCATGTAGTACTTCTAAGGTCTGACATTGTGCAGAGGTGGCCTTCGTTCAGCCAAATTCCAAATATTATTGCTGGAAAGAATCATACACAGATGGCCTGAAGGGTTGTTGGTGTCAGCGTCCAGGACGCATGTCTTAGATGCTGCAGGCACTGATGTGTAGCTCTAAGTTAAGAGCTGCATTCATTGGTGAACGGGAAGTAACATTTTGAAGCATCTATTATTCTATGCACAGAGTTTAACTTAGGTTTTGTAAAACTGGAGGTGGAGACCTGACAGTAAATGACATTTGTTCTACTGAAGTATTGTAAAGTAAACGTCTCACGTAGAATGGATGATCCTTGGGAACTAATTATTAACACCGAACACCAAACAAGCAATGATTTTTATGCCCCCACCTACCAACTGCTTTTTTTGACAAAGGAAATTCTAGTTGATTTTTTTTTTTTTTTTTTTTTTTTTTTGGTAACTTGCAAAGGGAAGAACCTTCAAGTTAGTATTTTGATAGCAGTTTTCTCTTGTGAATTCAGAGTGTGTTGTCAAGTTTCAAAAGATCTGTGTAATTATATGGTAAAATAGGATGTCTGGCAATTTTAAGAAATGTTAATTTTGGAGTTATGGTAATGACAATGTATTGTGTATAGGCAGAAAGAGACAGAGAGGGAGACTGAGAGAACAGCAGCTATATTAGACACATAATAGAAGAAAATACTCTTCGGGTTTTCCTGTGGCCTTTAACAGCCTTTATCTGGCATTAGCCATTACTGCGCCTGAAGGAGACCACGGCTTGATGTTTGCAGTCATCCCCTTACTATCTTTGAAAATCAGTATTAATCTCATGGAAAAACCTAAAGTTAAAAATGTTCTTAAAGTTAAAGAATGTTCAAAGACAAGGCTGGAGGAATTGTTTATCAAACTTTTTGCTGTACAAACATGAAGATATGAGTTCAGATCCCAGACCCAAGCTTTAAAAAATAAAAAAATAAAAGCCAAACACTGCTCATGTGCCTCTAACTCCAGCACTGTTGCTCTGGGAAGACAGCTCGGGTTTGCTGGCTATTGGTTTAGCTTCAGGGTCTGTTAGAGAAACTGTCCCCAAGAAATAAGACAACAGTGGAAAGTGACAACAGGCACTTGATGCTTTCATCTGGCCTCTGTACACTCAGTCACACAGTAGTAAGACACACACACACACACACACACACACACACACCCCACACACATACACACCCCACACATACACACACCACACATACACAACACGCACGCACATGCTTGCACACACACACACAAACACATACACACTCACACACACATACATACACATACACTCACACACACATACACATATACACATACACACACGCACACCACACATACGCACACACACACACATGCTTGCACACACACACCCAAACACATACACACACACACACATACATACACATACACACACACACACACACACACACACACACACACACACACACACACACGAATAGAGAAGGAGAGGGAGAGAGAACCTTACCAGAAAGGAATGTAAAACCTAAGTGAGTCCAAGTGGCAAATGCACATCGAAAATATTTGTAGGGTAACACCCATGACCACAACATAAATAAGCATATTGTACTCTGTACGTTGTGTGTACTGGAACATATGTGTGTACAAGTGTGTGTGCACATAAAGTATAGAGGACAGTGTTGAGTGTTTGCGTCAATAGCGTGTCACCTTACTGTTTGAGACGGGGTCTCTCACTCGCCCTAGAGTTTGCTGATTGGCTAAAGTAGCTGAATGGCTAACCCTGAGGATCCTGCTGTCTCTGCCTCTCTATTTGTAGGGTGGAAGGTAGGCACACCATGTCCCACTTTCACATAGGTACTGGGGACCCAAAACAGGTCCTCCCTGTTGCACAGCAAACACCTTGTTGCACTATTTCCCCAGAAGAGAGAAGAGAGTGGGCAAAACAGAGTTAGGCCCCCCAAATGTTTTTTTCATTTCTCTAATTACCGGTTTATACATATTAATCTTTTAGTTATTTCATGATTATTTTTGGAGAAAATATAGAGCTAGCGTCAAGTACCGTAGGAGGGAGATAGCTGAAGGATAGCCTTATGTAAAGTCAAACTAACAAATCATCTGCTTGAAAAAAGTTACTGGTGCCATTCTTCAGCTGCTTTTGCTTAATTTGTTAAGACGTGATGGCATGTCTGGAGCTATCCTCCTTGCCAAACAAACTGAACCGGACCGAGATTAAACTGAAAACTGAGCCTCATTAGCACCCTGCCCTCACCAATTTGACTAAACACGGTTACGTAAAAGTTCCAATGAATTTTGAATTCAGAGAAAAGAGCCATTCGTTTGGAAATTGCTATTACAAAATTAACGAAGGCTACACGGTGGCACCTCCCATCTTCGCAGATGTCACTTGGTTAACTGGGGCTATATTTTTCTTCAAACATATTCTCCCAGATCCAGGAAATACAGTATTTGTAATTATTTCCACCCTGGCTGATTTCCTACAACAATGCCAGCACGCACAAGTCCTGACCATTTATCTTTTACATTTTAGGAGCTAATATGCTGCTTAGATCCAGACTGACCAAGTTTTGGAAATCTCACATGTGTCACGCTATATCTGTGTTTTTAGTACAACTTTTAATGTATCTCACCTTCAGTATATTGGTAAGTTTAATGATGGCTGCCTTGTAGAACTTGAAGATACTGTTAGTAACATAACTGGTACCTATTCTACTTTCCTGTTTTTCCATCTGTGTACTCTAGTTGTACAGAACTCCTAGCAATCTCTCAAGGTTTATAGGCATGGTCAGCCTCAGGACCATTGCGCTAGATATTCTCTCTCTCTCTCTCTCTCTCTCTCTCTCTCTCTCTCTCTCTCTCTCTCTCACACACACACACACACACACACACACACACACACACACACACACAAACCCAACCAAACAAAAAAAAAAAAAACGTTATTCACGGCAAGCTAATATCAAGTTCCAAGCAGAGTTATTAGAACATGCTCCCATTGTTTAAGATGATAGCTGTAAAATAATGGGCTACAAGAGTCTCCCACCAAGAAGCAAAATGAAAAGGCCCTACTTAAATTATTAAAATATATCTGATCCTATATATCTGAATACATTTTCAAAATTCTGGAACAGATATAGAAAAAAAAAAATCAAGAGAGTAGATTCACTGAAGGCCCAGCTAAGGAGAATGACTTCCCACCTACCTACTGTGTAGAAGTCAGCTCTAATGTCCTTCATGGCGCATATCCTTGACTGCAAGGATGGAAAAGACAGCAGGGCCCTGGTAATAAACAGCATCTCCCTGATGGCATTTCGAGGCATGACTTTACAGAAGCAATGCAATATAGGGCCAGTATCAGCTACTTCCTCTTAAACTTAAGAGAGCAAATTTCAAAGTGTGAATTTAAAAACTAATATGATACTGGTTTCAACTAATAAGACGGCAGTCACTGAGTTCTCCTGTGTTTGTGATGTTCTGAGCAGAGTGCTATGTTCCCTGTGCATTGTCACTGAATACGGACAGTATGTGTCATTTGAGAATACAGATTCTAGAGACAGACCCTCAGCTGACGGATCACCAGTTCAGGGCTTGCGAGTGAGTTCAGAGCCACCCTGGAACTTAATGTTGCCTTGTTCAAATTAAAAACATGAGAGGGACGGGAAATAATTTAGAGGAAGAACACTTGCTCAGCATTTGTAAGACACTTAGATTTGATCTTTAGCAACACACACACACACACACACACACACACACACACACACAAAGGAACTAATGATAAGTTCAGCTTATTGGATGCACGGTGGTGCATGTCTTCAATGTCAGCACTTGGGAGGCTAAGGCAGGATGTCACAGGTCGGAGGCTAGCCTGGACTACACAGTGGGTTTGGATCC
This sequence comes from Cricetiscus sungorus, assembly GCA_030556225.1. Taxonomy (NCBI): domain Eukaryota; kingdom Metazoa; phylum Chordata; class Mammalia; order Rodentia; family Cricetidae; genus Cricetiscus; species Cricetiscus sungorus. The sequence goes on along the minus strand of JANBXA010000367.1, from coordinate 2,629,154 downwards.
CAGCAAACCTGGCTACCGATAGAAACTCAATCGCTCCAAAACAGTGTAAAATAAATGCTCTGAATATAAAGGCGGTCTCGTCGCCCCTTACAACAAGCGAGACACAGATGGAAGGTCACCTGCATGCTTAAAAGCTGGATGAGGTAAGTTTCAAATTTACCTCTGCAAATTCGACGGAGAATAAACTAAACAATTGAAAACATTTGTTTAGAGTCCATCGATAAAGGAAAATGAAACAGAGTGAACATGTCCCCGGTCACCTTCCTAGTTATGATTTCTGTATTTAATAAATCCATATATGAGAGGTAAACTATTCAAGCCCTAAATAACACTCCAGGAAATTTCATAAATATCACACCAAAATGACAAAGTTCTTTGCTACAAACATCCCCTCCCCCCCCCCCCCCCCAATATGGCATGGCTTTTCATTTTATGTCTCGTTTCTGTCTCTCTCCTTCCATTTGCGTCCATCAAGATAAGTTACCTTTCACTCACTTCCTATCTCGTGGGTCCCATTGTAAGTTTAAAGGGGATGAGTGACTTTTAATACCACACCTCTTTAACAAATACATCTTTGAAATTTTTTTCTCTGTGTGTTCTGCAATGGAAGTTTTACTGTTCATTTATTTGAAGTTAAGTTTGAGATGCTTTTCTGGGTGTGTTTTTCAGGTACCCAGCGAGAGTATGTGCTTGGGTCTTCTTCACCTGATCTTTGCTATTTGCTCAGCTATTAACCACACCAGTAAGAACTCTGTGGTACTGTCGCAGCCACAGAAGGCGACCCAGATTACCCATCCCCGCGCTAATGACAGTGGTCTCCCACAAGGGCAGGTTCCGTCTGCTTTGCTGTATTGCTATCCAGATGCAACAGACACAAGTCGCACGGCCGCTTTGACAAGCACACTCTCTCCCTGTCTTCATTTTAAATGCATTCAGTAGCTACTGTCCTTCATAAACACATAGCCTGGACCATTCTCCCCTGTCTCAACATACACACCTAACAAGATTATCCCCCCTCCGGGGCGGGGGGATACATAGCTCTTGTTTATATTTGGGGAAGTTTTTGAAAACGGTATCTTCATTCATAAAACAGAAGTACCCATTCTCCTCTTGAGAAGTAATGAGACTATCCCTCTGATCAAAAGAGCAACTGTAGCAATCCAGAATTATTTACACATGAAGACAAATACACAGCACGAGGGAATAAGAGACAGTATGACTTATTAATAACGTCTTTCAAAGAAACACCAACTATGGAGTGCCAAGGCTGTTTCATAAGCGTGCAAATATACAACAAAACATTCTTCTTTGCATGATTCCTTCATCTCCTTTCATGCTCACCGCTCGAGATATAAACAGTTTGAGAACCCAACTACCACTTACCATAAGTCATAAAACCTGGACTAAAAGCAGCGACTTGGTGCACTTGCTAATGCTTATCAGAAAGCTTGCATGCCTTTCCTGTAACTATTGTATCCTACAAGTGATACAATTAGCCAGGAAGAGCGGCAGAAGTTCAGCAAGTGGGAAGGGCTTACTCTGTGTGCAGAGGAGCAGTGACAAACTGAGGTAGGAGATGAGAAGGCAGTCAGATTTCCTGAGCTTCATGGTCTTGCTTGAACAGTGGCTTCTGCAGTGAGTGAGGTTGATCCTTCCCTGCCTGGCTCCTGACTCCTGTCCCGCTCACAGAGGAGCAGGTGCCTCAGAGACCCAGGATGCCATGCCTGTCCCACCCCTCCAAGACAGACTTAGATTCGTGCCTCTCACAGACAGGGGAGGACAGGGCAGTCACTCAAACGTGGAGTGGAGTTTTCCAGGCTGGACTGGATTCGTGCCCCTTAGGGCATTTCCTACCAGTTTAGTTCAGTCAGTAATGCCTCCTGGAAAGGATCTACTGTAAGGTAAGGTCCTTTCTTGCTCTTAATAGAGAAATTAACTTCTCGTAACAACAATCTATGAGCATTTGTCCTTAAACCCCCAGATAGGCATAGTCTTCACCCCTCATTAAGGAAACTTCTGTTTGCAATGGATGGAGATGGCTACTACCGAAAACCACAACCAATCAAAATGCAGAATTAGGGAGCATTCCTAGTGGATAGATCTACAGAGCACTCCAACACCTAAGGCTCAGACAAGATTACAAAAGAGGTGGCAGACCGATTATGAGAGCCAGAAGTACAGCTGTGAGATTGTGTTACCACGAAACATCAGAAGCTACAACCATAAAAGTCTCACCAAAATGTCCACCCACATGTGAGCTGAACACGGGTTGAGCTCAGTGAACACTACAAACTAGACCGCGGAAATCCAACGAAGCCTCAACCCTACACAGAGAACTAGTAACTGAGTAAAATCTGGAAGTGGAGAGACGGGAAGAACACATGTACTGTTGTTCAGTAACAAATAGTCAGCCCTGGAAACACACCCACAAGTAACATTATATGGACTCAACAGGCTACATTTGGAAATATATATGCATAAGCAAAAACATGCATGCATGCAATAATAACAATCAATGAAAAAAAAAGGTCATGAGTTTGAGAGTTGAAAGCATTACATGAGAGGGTTTGGAGGAAGGTAAGGGAAGGGAGAAATATAGTAATTAATATAAGATCTCAAAAAATAGACAACGTCATCAACAACAGCAAAAAGGTAAGGCATAGGTACAGAAAAGTTTTCCTAACTATGTATCGGGGAAAGGAATTAAAGCAGAAGAACAAGGGTGATATGTGTGTGTGTGTGTGTGTGTGTGTGTGTGTGTGCACATGCGTGCGTGCGTGAGTGTGTATGTATGTATGTATGTATGAAAGGTCTATTCTAAGACAGCTTTCTACCCCCCAGTTTATTCTGCTTTGGTAAAAACATAGGCAGATGTGTAACACTAAGCCTTCAGTTCCTTGGTGACTGCCGCTGAGCATCTGGATAATGCAGATGATTGACAGGCAGAGGAGTCCTGGGTTCTCCAACATGAGCATTATGCTCCAGTAATCAAGACGCACTGGACTACCAACTCTTTCTTAACAATTACTATTGCTCATTTCCGACGAGCCCATAAGCTACTGAAGCACGTTGATGCTTGACAAGTATTTTTTTTTTCCCTCTAGCTGGATTCACATCTGAAACAGACTTCTTAGATTATAGGTGACATGCTTCTTTAAGAAAATAAAGGATTCCATCTCAGGAACACTTAAGGCCCGGTACAACAGAAAGAATTGAGCAGAACAGGATTAAATAGGATGGAAAAATAGAGGCGCAAGGCCCAAACACTAACAACTATAAACACTTGTATCATGATGATGCCATTGAAATAAATTCATTACGATAATTTTTCCTGTCACATTCCAACGTGGTGGGGGTCAGAGTGGCTAGCCTAGGGAAAGGAGGTGTCGCCTTGAACTACAATTCAGATATACAAAGCTACAAGAAGAAAGGCAATAATCTCCCAAGAGGGTTTAGCATGCTTTCTCCTGTGAGATCTAAGAGGCGTGGAACCCAGCATTAGAATAAATACCCACCACACAGCTCAAGAAGAAACTTACAAATTCACCATGGGCTTGAGTATCTCTTACAGTCTTTCAAATGAAAAAAAAATCTACTGCAAAATTATTACATATTAAAATATACCATCTAGGCTTATGAGTTCTTCAAAATTTGATAAAATTTCTAGAAACATAAATAATATAAATTGTCACATGAGAAAAGGTAATTATTGGATTACTTTACTGGTATATGTGGAATTACTTTATTAAAAGTCTATTACTGTCTTTCAAAACTATTGTTTTACAATACATGTAAAATGTCTTTAGATGTTATTATCTGTGTGTTCTCGTGTGTGGGGGGTGCACACATGTGTGGGGGTATATGTGGAAGTCAGAGGACAACCTCATGTGTCTTTCCTTAGAAGTAGTCCATCCTTTTGGAGATAGTTGGTCACTAGCCTAGGACTTACTAAGTAGGTGAGGTAGACTGGCTAGAGAGCCCCAGAAATAGATCTGCCTTCCCACAGCTGGGTTTACGAGAACACGCCACCCTGCCTGGCTTTATTTCAGTGCTGATTCTGGGTATAGAATAAAGATGTGTCGCTAATAACTGATGAGTAGGGTTTCATTAGCAGTCCCGGCACTAATTAATCAATGTCTTTGCTCAGAGATGAAAACAGCTGAAGCTCTTCTGCTCTCTCAATTATCATCACCACTAAGAAGTACAAACAAAAACAGAGCCTGAGAGTCAAGCAGGGGGAAAAAAAAAAAAAAGAATTGCACTACCGTAAATAATCGCGACAGTCCTGAAGACAGAAGACAAACAATTCTGAGTTGTTGTTACTCATGACATCAATATTAATTTCTAAAGTCCTTCATGGGTTTTAGACCTTCAGACCTGTTGGCATTTTATATCTTTCTATAATGATTGCATGGAATTTGTGTGTGCATCTTTCTTGACCATGGAGGACAATGAGTACAGAAAGATGCACACGGATGATCTTTGTCCAGAAGCCAGCCTTGCTTTTGCAAGGTACATGAACCAGATTTTAGGAAACTTTAAATCCATACACACACATTGGGGACTTTCTTTCCATGATTTATAATGATATCTATAAAAAGTTTGTCTGGCCTTCTGGAGAGGAGGAGAAAAGTTGTAGGGATTGAAGAGAGTAGACTAGAGCCTCAAGATCAGACTAATAACTTCAAGAGTATCTTTAGGACGCTTGGATTTCTAAGTGACTACCGGTTGAAAAAAAAAAAAAAAAAAAAAAACTCTTAAAAAATCTCAGATCTAGATGATTTTTAAAAAAACTGTCTGTGCTTATTTGTGAATTTTAACAGAAATTGCGAAGACAGTCAGCTACTATTCTTTAAAACCTGGGTATTTTAATGCTGTACTTGGTGTTAATCAGTGAAACTCTGGGGATTTGGTGGCAGTTGGTGCAGAGACTCAACAACTGTGCCTCAAGAAGACGACGAATGACTGTGTGATGTGTAGCCTTAAATGGAGCATATGCATCACACCTTCTAGCTCTCTTCTAGTTGATAGAGTGCCTGCCTAACTTGCCTAACATAAGGCCCCGGGTTCAATGAATTATGGAATCCTATCATGAGGGAAGTTCTTGAACAAGAAGTTTCAAGGCCATCCTTAGCGCCATAGAGAAGTTGAGTCTAGCCTGAGCTACATGAGGCTGAGGGGAGGGGCGTTTCGGGTGTAGAGCAAGAATAAGGATGATGATGAGAAGGAGGGAGAAGAAAGGCTGGGTACATTTCTCTGGGGAGGAAGGAATACCAGGAGTTGTAGAAATTAATTACAATGTGTTGTGAACACTCAAGGCCACCAAACTCAGAATGGCATATACACAAAGGGCAAAGATCCCAAGTTTGCTCCCTGAGGTCAGGTCCAAAATATGCCATCTCTATCACTCATGGATTTTTCCCCCTTTCTTGATTTCTTTTTCCAGCTAGCAGCAATCACAGTACTCACCTGCATCTTTGGTCCATGTACATCTCCCCAAACTCAGGTCTGGATTTCTTACATATTCTTTCCAGCCTCTGTCTCCTTTAACATGAGTAAATCTATCCCAATTCTACATTTCTTCCAGCTAGAAAATACAATGTCTCTTTTTCCTCTAAGCTACAAAAAACTCCAGGTAACAAGAGATAAGGTTCACACTAAGAACATTCTTCTTTATTAAATGCTAGTCACCCTAATTTCATCAGTTCTATTAGACGTACAGTATATTGTTATCATCTCTCAGTATTCAGAATTTAGATACCTCCACTCTGTAGCCATTGATTTCCTGTCCTCATTCGGGTCACTCACATAGACTTATATCTTGTTTTATATTAGTTCTAATTATTCTATTTAGTTTTTAAATTTTATGACAAATTAACAACGTCCCTTACTGATGGGAAGTCTGTCAATGCTCCGTTTGTCCTCTGACTTGATAATTCTTCACAGCGCACATTTTGATCAGGAGAACATATTTTGTTGAAAATCACGTCACCTCTAAATACACATTTATAAGGAAAATGCTTTTCCGGACTTAAAGTACATGTTTTTTTTTTGTTTGTTTGTTTGTTTGTTTGACATGTATAGCTATTCTTTGACACAAGAGTGTTTAAAATAAGGAAAGTAGGAACGCGAATAGCATTTGTAATTCTTAGTTAACATCAGAGTTTATCCTCTGACTCGGGCTAATATTGCCAAAGCACCTGTTCAGAGGCAATTACATCATTTAAGATGCAGAATCCAGTGATAGTTGTGCCGGTGTGCCAAAGTTTAAACTTCCTTTAACATGCAAACTCCCCCTGGGCCTTTTATATTTTTTTACAGCACAAACAAGCTGATTCCAACAGGATCCCTGCTGCTCTCCAGGGAGCTCTGGAAGGCAGTGGTGTGTGATACAGTTCTGCTTATTTTGATGAACGCCTCCGTGAAGAACATGTTCTCCCTGCCTTGCCTGTTGTGGTTGATACCACCAGGGAACAATTCCACTGTCACTGATGGATGCTAGCTAGGTCAGACCTTGTCAGCGCAAATGCAAGTCTTGTGATTAGCATCCTGTACCTTCTTACTAATGAACCTTCTAATCACGAAATCTGTCTCTACCGCTAATGTTCTACTAACGGTTAAATGCCCTTGAAGGTGAGATAGGCTGCAAATAAAAACATTGCCTTTTATTTTTCCTTTTCCTTGCATCATGCCTTCCCCATTTATTTAGGACTTACTGCTCATGTCTCTGAGAGTTACAACCAGTCGACACCATGACTCTGACAACCTCAGTTGTACAATTTCAAATTGGTGACAGAAGTTCCAAGTATGCAAAAACGGTTAGAATTAAGAAGTACATTTTGAAGTACATTCTGTAGAGTTTTTGAGAAACACTTTGTCAGTAGAGAAGAAAATATGTTAATATTTTTATTTATTTATTTGGTTTATTTTTTAAGGCAGTTTTCTCTGTATTGCTTTGGAGACTGTCCTGGAACTAGCTCTGTAGCTGGGGCTAAAGATGTGTGCCACCAACGCCCGGCTCATGTTAAGAATATTTATGGGATATTTCATTTGGAAAAAAAATTTATTTGGAAAAGGTAATAGTGACAAAGTTTGGTTTTAGTCCTCAACACTTTTAAATATTTTTAGTTGTAATAGAATTACATCACTTCTGGTATCTTTTGTTTGTTTCTTTAGTTCCTCCCAGCTACCCTCCAACCCCTCTATTTTATAGCAAAGTTGAAAAAGTAATTTTGAAACCAATGCTTAACTAAGTTTGTTTAATGCAATCTCTGCTGCTTTTAGCTTCATATAAAGAATATCCACTTAAATATGTATTTACTTTCATACAAGATCAGTTATATAGTTGATTAACTCTAAGATAAAAAAATTGCAAAGTACATTATTATTTTACAGAGCTACTATTAACAAAGAAACTTACCATCCATTAAGACATAGCAAGGAATTGAGGAGGCTATGAATGATAAAATGTGGAAACTATTATAAAATTATAAAAAGATATGAATTGAAGGTTAGGATGCTTAAATGTGAAAAAAAATCCTTCATTTTAGGATATAGGAACTAGCAATTATAAAATTAAGACTGGGTGGCAAAAAAAAAAAAAAAAAAAAAGCTGTCTTCAAGAACCATCTTTCTTGGCCAGTATTTTAACTAAGTCAGTATTCATCAAGATTTGACTAAAATGAAATAGAACCTACCTAATTTACACATCATCTTCCCTTTAATTGTGCTGGTACTAGTATGCCATAAGTAACATAACGGCTACCAACACGCTTTAGGAATATATATTCTTTATAAAGAGCTCAGAAATACATTAAAAATAATCTTAGATGCATCAAAGGAGTTGTACAAAAATATTAACTGAACCGCAGGAAGGCAAGGAATAGAAAATAGGAAGAAAGCAGGGAAAAAAAGGCAACAAAAAGCTAATAAACATATTAAGACTTATATTGCCGACTTAAGTATACCCGGAATTTCGTAAATGTAAATGAGAGAATACACCAATTTAAACATGTAGGTTTGTGGATTTTAAGGTGTGACCTAACTGCATGTTATCTATATTGTATCCACGAGAACTCTGAAAATATGCAGAATAAAAGTAAATAGGCATAAAATATATGCTGGGCAAATATTTATTACAGAAAATCATGAATACTTGTTTTGATATTAGTTACATTTTACAGCAAAGAAAACTATCAAATGTGAATATTTAAACAGCAGAAATAATTGCACTCTAAAATTTAGATATCGAAATTACAAAATATTCCAGGTAAAAATGATAATATTAAAATATAAACGGACAAGCCTGTATGTGACTGCAATACTGAGTCCCATATCAAATGTGATACTAAAATTAGAGGAGTAAGAAAGAATATAAATGAAAACCAAACTATACTAACTGAAATTTATAAAGATCCCACCCCAAGCAGCGGCAAAACTCTTCTCAACCTTTCAAATTCTGAGAAAGACACCAACCCAAATCATCACACAAACTCAGTACATTTAAAATCATGCCTAGTTTATTCTCTGACAACAAAGAAATGAAACTGTAAGTTGTAATCAAAAGATGGCAAGAATATGTTCAGACATTTGGACACTGTAAAACATACTTCCAAGAAGTCCAATGGTCCAAAAGAATGTATCAGGAAATGCTAAGCAAGTTGTCACGGAAGGGAAACAATTCTACCATCCTTCCCGGCTGTGATATCTATGAACCATGGCAATTACCTGCATGCCAAGATGTGCATAATGGTGGGGGAAAAAAAATGAGCCTCATATGCCCCTGGCAACCAATAACTGTTTAATTGGATTTAGGGTTCACTCAACAGGTGGGAAATCATGCCTGGCAACTGGAATCTAGCCAGGTTCCTGGGGCCAGTTTGATCATGGGTCTTAGAAAAGAGTTTGCTATGCCACTCTCTAGACCAAAATAATTCCTATCTACATTATAAGTCTCATTCTTATACCAACAAATAAGTGTAGCTACCACCCTTCATCAAACAAGCATCTTCTAATCACAGAAAACTTTGACAGGACACAAGGCAGAGATCGCTAGACTGTGGGACCCCAGCTGCACCACAGCTCCTGTGTCTATGGCTTAGGAAACATCTCAGAAAAGGGAGTAGAAATCTGTTGTCAAGGTCTGTACTAGAAATGGCTGCGGAAACAAGCCTGGACCGGTAATAATGTCAATGGGCATGGTAAGTGACAGGGTACCAGGTCCCATCCCCAGACAAAAATCTTCAGACAACCACTGACTCCTGGGGCGAGGAGAATTGGCCTCTCTCAACAATGAGCACCCCCTTTTGGATGTCCAGTACAGACTATTCAGCCCCCAAATCATATACATACTAACAATTAAAATGGATTCTGTACGTTCTATTTGCATGCATTTGTATATCGCATGCATACATACATATATATATATATGTATATAACAAAAATATTCAGAGTAAAAGAAGCTACCACCGTGACAGTGAGGAGTGACAGGAGGGTTGGAGGGAGTAACTGAAAGGGCCCAAAGGAGAAAACCAGAGGGTAAGTGATATAATTCTATTTCAATTTAAAACAGCTAAAAATATATAATATCGCACTGAACAGGATGAGAGTGAAATATTCCATGTAAGAATTGGAGGTGATATTAATGTCGAGAGTAAAATAAATAGCCTCAAATAATACCTACTTTGGAAAAGTCCACACGACCACAATGTAAACATAACAGTAATAAGGAAAGTAGACATATGAAAAAAAAAAAAAAAAAAAGCAGACATGCGTGAAATCGAGAACAGAAATTTAATGACAAGATCTAAATTTCCGACATGGTCAGTAAGTTGTTAACCCCTCTCCTCCCCCTAAGATCTCAAACACCAAAAGGAAGACCTCAGACATGAATACGGAAAGGAAAACAGAGTGGTAGCTAGAGGTGCCAGGGATCATAGAGAAAGTAATGTGAAAAGCCATGCCTGCAGACCCGATAATGCAGACGAAGTGGTCCATCCCCTTAGATACAGAAATCATAAACTCTTACCAGAACTAGTGAGTGATCAGAATACGCCTCTCTGTGGTCTGAATCTTGTATTCACATCAAACATATGCTAATGCACTAAGGGTTTGTTAGCATGAAGACCATGACCAAACCCTTCAAGTTCGCGCCTCCGGAGCCGTGGGCCCTTTTATTCTCTATTACATGCAGTATTTCTTTAGTAACACAAAGATGACCAATTAAGAGAATGTTTACCGCTTGATAAAGAGAACTGTAGTTTAAAACAACACCCTCTTCAACACAGACAGGGAATTTCTAGTCAGCTCAATAGAGCAATAACGGAAATAAAAAGCCATAACGTACCCACACGGCAATAGGTCATCCCACACGCACGTGTTTATCGGGATATCAGGAGCACAAACTTATTTATTCACACAATGGTTTTCTTCTGGAACCCGTCAGGACGCACAAGATCGAGGTTTCCAAGCTTGTCCAAGGCTAGGCCTAGGGAAAAGGTGACATGACGTAGGATACAAATGTATAATGGAAAAACTAAGCCTAGCCCAAAGCGCGTGAAGAGATCAAGATTTACCCGAGGTCTCAACCCTGAAAGGTAACAAAGAATGTCCATTCTTTTAAAACAAATGTTTTTTGTTTTTTTTTTTATTTAATCAACTAATTTGTGGTAAAAAAAAAAAAAATAACACACAAGTAAGCTTATTTTGTTCTTCTTCTGGATTGTTCTCCATGTTTTTATCCTGGGAAACAAAAGAAAAGAGGCACCCAGAAGGTAAAACTCAGCACAGGCACTGGGGTGATGGGGTGATGAGGTGATCAGGTGATGGGGTGATCAGGTGATGGGGTGATCAGGTGATGAGGTGATCGGGTGATGAGGTGATGGGGTGATCAGGTGATGAGGTGATCGGGTGATGAGGTGATGGGATGATCAGGTGATGGGGTGATGGGTGATGGGATGATTGGGTGATGGGGTGATGGGGTGATGGGATGATTGGGTGATGGGGTGATGGGGTGATGGGATGATTGGGTGATGGGGTGATGGGGTGATCGGGTGATGGGGGGATGGGGTGATGGGGTTATCGGGTGATGGAGTGATGGGTGATCAGGTGATGGGGTGATCAGGTGATGGGGTGATGGGTGATGGGATGATTGGGTGATGGGGTGATCGGGTGATGGGGTGATGGGTGATGGGGTGATGGGGTGATGGGGTGATCGGGTGATGGGGTGATGGGTGATGGGATGATTGGGTGATCTGGTGATCCAGTGATCTGGTGATGGGGGTGATCTGGTGATGGGGTGATCTGGTGATCCAGTGATCGGGTGATGGGGTGATTGGGTGATCCAGTGATCGGGTGATAGGGTGATTAGGTGATAGGGTGATCTGGTGATCCGGTGATGGGATGATCAGGTGATGAGGTGATCTGGTGATCCAGTGATGGAGTGATCGGGTGATGGGGTGATGGGGCTTCTGTGTATGAGTGGACAAGCATACCAGGGTGAGTTGTGATTATCAGCTAATCAAAAAAAAAAAAAAAAAAAAAGCTAGTTTTCTTGAATGAGTGTCCCAGTATAAAGTGAACCATGACTCCTAGGCAGATACTTGGGAAATGGCCAGCACATGAGTTGGTTGGTTCAGACAAAAGGAGTAAGAGGGATTGAGGGGTTGAGCAAAGGCACATCTTCTCTGTCTCTGCCTCTGTCAATCTCTCTCTGTGAATGCAGTTCCGCATCTGTTCATTTCTTCCTAAACATACTTCTCAGTACTCAGAATGACATCAGTTGCCCCTAATATTGAAGCGACAACCTTCTGTTTTGTAGTAGAGAGATTCCCCAGCATTTAGAAGGTATGATTGACACACACGTGATAGTTGAATTAAACAATTCGTTTATTCTCAGTGTCCAATGTGAGTCTGTTGCAAAAAGGTACACAATAAATGTTTACACAATAAATGGGGGCTTAAACATAGAGCAGTGGTTCTCAACCTTCCTAATGCCGCAACCCTTTAATACAGTTCCTCATGTTGTGGTGACCCCTGACCATAAAATAATTTTGTTGCTACTTCATTACTGCAATTTTGCTACTGTTATGACTTATAATGGGTGCATCTGATATTCAATCCCCAAAGAGCTTGTGACCCACAGGTTGAAAACCATGGATCTAGGATAGCTTATTAAGAGATAATAATGTCTAGAAGTCACAAATGACAGTAGATAATAAGAGACATTAATGGACACACTAAAGGATAGAAGGCAAAGTAGTCCATTTGGACTGCAATCATTTTTGCTGCTAATGTAGTTCCAATTTCTTGAAATAATTCTTGGATTATACTAACTTGAGCAAACGTGGTCGTGATATGCTTGTTTCAAAAACTTCATTTCCTATTTACTCTTTTTCGCATGTCTCTCTGAAACTTGGATACTCAACAATGGTTTAAAATTGAGGTTTTGCATTCTAACCGCCCCCCAGCTGATGTGATTGGCACAAGCCTCCACAGCACTCGCTGTCAAGCTACCACAATCGCACTCATATGACTAGAATTTGGCAGCCTGTCCACTAAGCCACATGGATAACTGGACTCATGTGTCTGTCACCACCTATTAGGTTGGGCACAGACTCTATTAAAGATAACCCCAGGATTGCAAGAGCTGCATGAACAAGCCACCAGGTATGGGCATTTTTTCAAAGAGCTATTGTCCTGCCTTTGTATGATGGCCAAGTTTAATCACGCCTTTGGAATGTTGACTTATCTCTGTTCTAGTTTGTCATTTAGCCCAGAGACTTCAAATTGCTCAAGGTACCACTGTAGCACAGCTACCAAGACAAGAATGGAAGCGTCCCCTCTTTAAAACAAAGTCCACAAAACATAACTCCCTGTGTCAGAATTGCAGGGACAGAAATCTTAAGCTCCCCGCTGGGTCCACGACAGACTATTAGTGACGCCACTGCTCCTTACAGCCATTGGGATTTTCATATATTCCATATATTGCAGTGCAAGCTATTACTGATTTAGAATATGCACTGTTTTGGAAGGGTGTGTATCGATCATCTCTGAGCTGTGAGCGCCAGCTGCACCTTCAACAAGGTCTTAACTTCAACAGAGTCTTTTGTCAACACCTACCCATGTATATAAAATAGGAGACCATTGCATTGCAGGTGTCTAATTCTGTACCACAGAAGGAAGTGTTGAACACAGCTATCAGCCACTAAAATGGTCTTGCTGATTTTCTCACAGAGTGTTTTAGTGTTATTCCCTATTTTTGTGAGGTTGGACTTCTGGCACCAGCAAAGGACTGGTTGAACGGCCTTGGGAGATGGGGACTTATGGACTTGTGACTGTAAATAACTCCCAGCTCTGCCCTCATGGTTTCTTCCTGCTCACAGCCACTGATCCGATACTGAATTGGCAGAGGAAAGGACCAAGCACTTGACAAGTCACTTTCTCTGTTCAGTTTGCCTTCAACGGTGGACACTACAATATGGGCCAGTGAGGGGGTATAACACTTATCCTATGTGGTATAAAAATTTACAACACACTTGGCAGCTTGAAATACCAAATATTTATTATTTTACACATCACTGTATTGCCGTGTCAGCAAAACAGGAATTGCCGCTTGTAGCTCAGTTTACAAGGGAAGGGGTGTCAGTCTATAACCTGAGGGGTTCTTTTCCAGTTCACTGGGATAACCTCCATCTATCTTTATCATAGCGTGGGTTAGTTCAGTGGTCCCCGGGTATCCTCAAGTTAAGGGGTTGTAGTTGCCGAAGAAAGTGACAAGAACAGAAAGTCACAGTGCTTTTCACAAATGGATCTCCAAAAGTGCTCATCCCTGTCTTCTCTCTGTTGTTCCGATTAGTATCAGGAGGAAACTCAGGCTTCCGTTGAAGAGAGCTGCATCAAAGAACTATTAGTAATTGAGAAAAGCTGCAAGCAAGCAGGAGACATGGTCTTCCTTAGGGAAAAACATCCCAGCTGGTCAAATCTGAGATTGCATGCATACTGGTAACATTATATGGAATGATCAGATTAAATTTATGTATTTAGTTTTACGTATGCATATTTAATGCATATGTACACCCATATCAACAATTTAAAAAAGAGGCCACGGTTTTGAGAGAAAGCAAGAAGGGTACATTTGAGGGGTCCACAAAAGGAATAGGAAGGAGGGAGGGTGTGTAATTAAATTATAATTTTGAAAAATAAAAAAATATTTCATGAAAAGCAAATATATACCTTTCGGCACACAACTGCGGGATTTATGCAGGCTCTCATGGGTGTAGTTGTATATTTCTCTTCTATCTGTCTCCCTTATGCTGGCCACTCAAGTGCCGCTGAATCGCAACATTTCTTCCAAGTTGAAATATTTACCCCAAGAACGAGGAGAAGACCCAGAAGCCCCCTGGTGGTAAATAGGAAGCAATCAAAAGGTCGCTTACCCAGGAAACATAGATGCTTGGAAGATTCCTACCAACAGCATAACTAGGGGTGAAGGCTGACTGACCAGACTTGCAGTGAGAAAGACGTTCTGTTGTGGAAATATCTTGCAAGCTGCATACAGAACTTCAGGGGTGCAGTTTCCAGGAGCTGCCATGCACAGAGGGTTTGGGCTTCCAGGTGATTCAGCTGATGAGGCAGGAAGACGGCAAGCTAGTTCAAGGTCAGATGGGATAGTTTTTACCGGGCATTTTAGCAAGACCCTGCATTAAATTAAATAGTAAAAAGGAGGAAGGGGTGAAGAGGGAGGGGGAAGTAGTAGTTCAGCAAGACTTAAATAGCAAAAAGGAGAGGGAAGTGGGGGGAGAGATGGAGAAGGGGAAGAGGGGGGAGAGGAAACAGACTGGGGAAACTTAGCAATTGCCTGCCTCGAATTAAACAGCAAAACGGTAGAGGAGAAGAGATGTTGGAGATGTATTGTGGAATAACAAGGACCGGGAAAAACAGGTTGAATGGATGTTTATTCAGTGAGAAATAACTTACACCAGAGACAGACGAAGGCCAGCAGCTTCCTGTCCCAAGGATGCCTCTGGATGCTCTCCGTCCCTGTCCGGCAAGCAAGAGAGAGCACCATGGGGCCCCTTCCCCAGACCTAGCTTCCCCAGGTCACATCTGCCCCTGGCCCCATCCCCACTGGGCGTGGTCAGTGTCACGGGTGAGGACTGAGCGAATGTCTCACTACAGAGACGAAGTCCGATGCAGCAGAGCACTGGCCCGACAGACACTGGGTTCTGTCTCTATTCCCTTTTCCATTACTAGTTCAAGCAGTTCACTGTTCATGCTTACTTCTTGTTGCCTCTGTTAGAAACTATTGTAAACAGTGGCTCAGAGCAATGAAAAGAAATTTATTCTCACGTACACCTACCTGGAAGTTACACTCCACATTGCCCTGATGGAATGAAACAAAAATGTTCACTGGACTTTATCTCCCCCTACACACACCTGTAAGGTCAAGGCTCCTCTGGACACTGACCCTCCTGAAAATCTTCTTTAAAGACTTCTGTGGTCCCACCGGGCCAACCCAGGTAATCCAAAGCCACCGAAGGGTGCTTTGCCACCGAGGCTGAATATCTTTAGGTTCTTGGGACTGGAACAAGGTCAGCTTTGGGGCCATTATTCCTTATGCCACAAAGAGCACCCACTGTTACCATCTCTGACCTGCAAAAGAGATTCTTTTAAATGTCTTTGGGTCTTTGAGTAGCATGATGTCAACTGCAAACAGCAAGTTTTCATCCCCCACTGGGGGGCGCTCCAATCTCGTGGCGCATCCCACCACTCACTCAGCTTCTCTCTCACTCGCTCCGGCTCAGTAATTTCTCCTTGACTTCCCTAATGCCAATCTACCAGCGGCTTTTCACTATTTCCCAGAGTCCTTTCTAGGCTGGTAAACACGGGCAGAATGCTTCAAAATTGTATCCTGTCCAGCTTTGTGATGTGTCTTGTTTTGATTCCAGCTTCCTTGGAATCTAGTCCCATGCCTACTCTCCTGGCAAAGGACCAGCAGAATGCCACCTAAGGGGAGTCTGGCAGCAGACAAGTGACAGCCGTGCTTTTCAAATGTTAAATATGATTCTTGAAAAATACCAAAACCAAGATATGGTGCTGTTGCACATATATCGGGTAAATGCCACCTCATCTGATATAAAGTCTCAAGAATATTCACTGAAAACGTATTTATGTATTTATTTGGTCTCCGCCACTGAGCTATACCACCCATCCCATGAATTTTAGCTCTTAAGGCTATCCTTCATGCTGTCACGCAGGAAACACCACACAAGGAATAGAGTATTCCTCAGGTTTCGCAAATTCGTTTGATCTGATGCACTTTTGTTAATGTGTGTACACATTCGAATGCTCCATAGCGTGTCATGCCTGAGGACATGCTGGGTGTCTTTTGCTCACCACCTGTTATGTGTATCATATTCTGCTTCTATATGAAATGCTCCGGCCACACCCTTCTCCGTGCTTGCTTTCACAACGTTTAACTACAATTGTTTTATTCTTATCCAAGTCATGCGGTGGCAGATGCTTCTGCGTTGGGGCTAGACTCCTATGGGTCTTTATCATTTGTTCAGGTCCTGGATTTTAGGTGACATGGGATTCATTAGTTATGAGAGCCGGGCTGCTGATAAACAGGAACTTTTTTATGGGGATAAACTTCATCCACACTTACTTTTTGCCTCCATTTTCCATTTCTAGTTAAGCACTTTCAATGCTTCTTTGCTCTCTCGACTTTGTGGGTCTGAATATTCTCTTTGCTGCTTTGGGCCACTTGAAGAGGGACCGAGAGTACGGGAGATGAGGGCACAAGAACTGAGTAGAGGCTTTCTATTCTCTTGCTCTTGAGGGCAAGATCACACCTAGGCTTTCTGCCTGAAACAGGAGGTAAAGTGGGAGAGTATGCCAGAAATGAAAACGGGAGACCCGGACTCTTTTTTTTTTCCTTTGGTTACTGTCAGATTTCACTAGATTGATGAAGCATCTGGAACGCTTACACTTTGTGGCAAGATTTTCCATTTCTCGTATACTTATAGCTGTGCACATGAGTATTAATTCTACTCAGTGAATTAGCTCTAGACCTGAGAAATACTTATATTTTTGTTTTAAGCACAGTTGTACCTGGAAAGCAGGACCTGATGTTCGTTTTGTAGTTACAAAGTTCATAAAAGTTGGGGAGATCGTATTTGTGTGGTGCTAAATATAAGAAATAGAATTTCTGAAAATCCCTGAATCTTAGTTACTTATCTGCTAACATGGAGGTTGAGTGACCTTCTTTATCTCTTGAAAGCCTTTAAGAAAATTAAAGACTGAGATTGGTCAATCAAAACCATTAGATTAAACATTAAGGTTTTCCTTAAAACTTTAGGGAAGAATATTTGCGTCACAATCCTTTCTCATATTTTGTAAAAGGCTAACACGACTATTAAACTAGTTTTTAGTGGGTTTTATGATTTAACAATAATGAAATAGGAGTTTCATTAGTATTTGAGAAATGCCTGAATTGCTCCAAAATTTTTCATGAAGAAGGCACCAAAACTTTTCTTGTCTTGGTACCAGAATCGGATGTAAACTCTTGGTAGTGTTTATGTTTTGTAGTGTTTATTGTCTGTAGCACAAGGAAAATCTATTCACAGCAGACAATAGTAGAGCATTGTCCCTTTTATCGTCCTCTCTTAATTTCCTAAAATACATTGTAATGTATTTGACCTTAAGAAGAAAACAGCACAATGCCCAGCCCCGTCAATCTGGATTGCTAAAACAACACACATTCATTTAAGACATATCTGGAGGGTGGAAGTTTGTGGGCAAGCTGCCAGAGTGGTGGGCTTCTTGGTGGGGTCTCTGCCCCTGGGAATGCCCCTCAGGCGATTATTTTGCTGTTGCTGTCCATTAGTGGGTGTTTTTAGGTAGGGTATCTGGGATTATAATGAAATACTATGTAAACGAGTCTAACCTGAAATTCATGGCAATGCCTCTGCCTCAGTTTCTGAAGGGCTTGAATTATAGGCACAAATCACTGTGCCTTGCTTTGTAATGATACTAATTTCATCATAGGGTTTCCCCAGTCATGATCTTATCTGAAATTATTTTACCTTCCATAAACCCCATCTCCCAATACTATCCTACTGGGAGCTAAAAATCTCAACATATGGATTTAGGGTGGGCAAGAAAACTCATCAAAAATTGTAGTTTCCTGATGACAAAAGAAAAGATATAATATGGCCTGAATTAAATTATTTTAATAATTGATGCCTGATGGTAGATCATACTCCACAGGTTTTCACTTCTTATAGAACTTTTAAAATTAATTTTGAACTATAGAAATTGCTGTGTAAAACAAGAAATATTATTTATTTAAAAGCATTAAAAATTAAAGGTATTTATTGATCTCATGGTAGAAACACGTCCATTGAAGAAAGAATATGGTATGGTGTTATTGGAGTTAAAGAGAGAGAAAAAATAGCTTTTAAACCTTACCAGAATCTGTTGATAGAATTAGAAACAGCTGCATGTAACAGAAAAATAAAAAGCAACCCCTAAAACAAGAAAAAAAAAAAAAAACCCTAACAAAAAACGAACAAACAAAAAGAAACCAAAACCATAAAACACAGCAAGAGGAAACCCTTTAAGATAGATGATTAAGGGTGGCAGAAATCATTTCCTGACTTGCTTTGTTATTCTGGCCTCTTGCGCCAAGCACCCAAACGGCTGTTAAACACCAGCTGCTCTCCGTGTCCTTGTGGAGGGCAGGGACAAAGAGTCATTTGAAGCTAGCACTGAAGGGGCACAGACCTCATTTTTAAGGAGATTTCCCGGAGTCCCCACACAACACTTAGTGAGCATTTTCTTATCCAGTCGATTATGTGGTCATGCACAACTGAGATGGGGAAATTGGTCCGCTTAGTCTTTGTGGCAGGTTGCTGTAATAACGGCGGTGTTCGGGGAAAGAAGAATGGAGTATAGGGCAAAGGGTACACGAGCCATGAAATAAGATACAAGGCTGACTCTTTCTTCTAGTTCCAACTCTGGCGAAGTGTTGTGTTTTGTTCGTTCTGTTTTGTGGCGGAGATGTGAATTCAGCACTGTGTGTATTGAAGTGGCAAGGGCCATCTTTGAATCCTGAAAGAGGCCTCCAATATGCTGGGCCTTTGAGACAGCGACTATGGAAGCTGCGGTTTTGTTTTAATCCCATTGACCATTAGTGCAATTGAAATTAGACGTGAAATTTCAATTTGAAATTAGTAGTCATTGAATACTGATGTCATGGTAACCCACGTAGGAAAAGTGATGTTAAAAACTTTGGTCTTTGGGAAAGGGATTCGTCACCTTAAATTTCCCCCGGCTTCCCTTTTGTTTAAAGCTATATGAGACTATTGTATTACAGTGTTGCTTAATATGTCAACTGTGTTGCTATACATAAAATATTATTTTTTTAAAAAAAATACTACTTTTTCATTACTGGGAAGGACAGAATCAAATACAAACTGATGGGTCAATGACAATCTTCCTGAAGATGACTTCTCTAAGTCATAATTACAGGAGTTTTATGAGCAAAGGCCAAGCAGAAAACACATGCATGCATGTGCGCATACACACACACACACACACACACACACACACACACACACACAGGGGCAAATAAGCCTCAAAGTGCCTACTTCCTATGTCGAAAATAAACATTAAAATTATCATCTGGGTGGCAGTGATAGACATCAAGTATTTAACATGATTGTAACTACTGATGAAATCTGGGTATTGGGGGATGCCACTTTCATTGAGCCTGATGCCACTTTCGTTGAGCCTGATGGCACTTTATGCCCTTGGAAAGTCACCTAGCATCTTTTATTATTTATCTATGAAATGGAGAACCTAGTGTACCCACTCTATAAGACTGACGTGAGGATTAAGTAAGTAACTGGAGAGTCAAGAAGCATAGAACTGTGCTAATAGTCAACGTTTAACAAACACTACTAGCAAAATTCATTGTTTATGCATCTAGTAATCTCAAGAGCATATGGGCTATAAAATAGAAGTAAAAAAAAAATTCAGGCAGGTTTGTCGCTTAGCTTTATACTTATTAAATTCACATTTAATATTGAAATAAATACTATTAGTGTAATAAAGTAAAATTTATCTTTATCTTATACAGAATTTTAAGTATATGCCTAGACCACTGAAGTCAGCAGCTCTCAAAACTTCGTAGTTATTATAGGTGAATTTATAACACCGTCATGAATATTTAGTGTACATTTTGCAGTATTGACATTGGACCTTTTTAACATGTCATTAAAAATAATAAAAATGAAATTGCTTTTACTTTATATATCACTTTATCCCAATTAAATCATAAGTATTTTTTTAATAAATCCCAATTTCCAGGTGGCAAATTTTCATTTATTTAAAAGAACATGAAATCTCTTCAGTATTCTTTGTGGTTTGGAAATAATCAGTTCTCTGATATTTATTAAGTCTACTCATTAAAAGAACTATGGAAATGTTGATTTACTGGTAAATTGCACCCTCCAGTGGAAATAATGTTTATCTATAAAAATGAAACGTGTTTCTATGCTGCAGCTTTAACATACTCAACTATCCTCCTGCTTAAATTTTAAAAGTTATGATTGTTTCAAACCTGAAAGAACATATTTCTACCTGTGTTTACATATACAATTATAGCTTTTTTTGAAAGCACACGGGGAATGGCTCTGAGTTTCAAATTCTACTGTGTGGATAGGCCATTAAATGAAAGGTAAAGAGGTTTAAAGGTTTTCTTTGAAAAAGTGTAGAGTAAATTGTACATGCCTCACATATTGAATGTTTCTAGACGAAAGCCCCCTCTCCTCAGCTCCTGGACGGCACCAGCCTCTTGCTCTCATCCCTATTAAATCTCTGTTTCCATGCCTGGGGTTCATGTTTAAGTTCTACTTCTGAGCTTTTACTTTTTTCCCCTAAGTTTTATTTTACTTGTTTGTATGCTTAATTCACTCAGTTCTTAGCTTTCTCTTTACCTGTTTTAAAAGGGTAACCCACCATCTCCTGAATGTATTTCTTGGGTGTGTGTTTTGATTTTAACGAGAAACGTCCTTTACAAGCTCGTGTTTTGAACTTTGTCCCAAGCTGGTGATGCTGTTTTAGAGGCCGTACAGATTTCAGAAGTGAGTGATTCTTGAATGTAGGAAGAAGAAATTCCCCCAAAAAAGTGCTTCTGGAAGCTACACCTAATTCTTCAACCTCTTGTTAGCTGAGAGCTTTCAGGCAGTGTGCTGTTGGTTATCTGCCTCTGTGGTTTTTCTAAGAATCAGGATAATCAAGCATATATGGCTTGTCACACAATTATTTAGGGTTATGCCACTACAGCCCAAGCAGACAAATCCTGCCTGGCATTTCAATACTGGAACACATAGGTAGTCAAGCAGAACTTTTTGTGACAATTCTCCTCCAGCAGCTGATAGATCTCTGTGCTGTTTCTGCTTTTTTTTTTTTTTTTTTTTTTTTTACCATTATGTGGCAGAGAATACTTTTATATAATTTTGTGAACATGTGATTTTAATTGTCTTGAGTATTATGGATGTAAAAGTGGAATTTCTAGGTCTGCCATGACTCTTGAAGGACCCGATAAACTCTTTTCCAAAAGTGTACATATTTACATTCCTACCAGTTCAAATTACTTTAAAGTTATTGCCATTGCCCATTATAATTACTTAGAACTAGTTGTTTCCCAGTGTGAAATGGTACCATACTGTTGTTTTTAATCTTCATCCATACGTGGGTTAAGGATGCTCAGCAGCCTTTAATGATGATTAGCACCTACATTTATATTCTTTGTGTTCTTTTATTACTTGTGAAATTTTTTATGTTCTTGATATTGAAATATTTTCACGCAGAACTCAATTTTCAAGTCTTTTCTCCCATTCTGCAAGCTGCCTTTTAATTTTCTTAAGTCCGTTATTTCTTTATGATGCTTTTAATCGCGTGAGGACTTTTCCTACTCTTTCTGTCCCTATTACTGACGTATGGAAGCTGTCTCTCATACATGACACTTGAGCCTTCTTTAGGATTTACGTTCTAACAGATCACCGCTCTTCTCTTTTTGTCTACAATGTATGTTGGCTTTATAAAATCTCCATTGCCCTATTTCACAAGCATAATGTGATTCTGTATTTTTTTTTAAAATCATAGTGTCACAATGGAATGGTTTTGTATTCTCACAAAATAAAATTTGTATCTATATCAGATATATTAGTCTGAGTCCTCTAGAGGAACAGAACTGATATTATATGTAAAATATATGTTATGTATAAAATATATAATATATGTGGGATTTATAGGCGTGGTTTACAGGATGTGGTCCAAGTATTCCGATTGTCTCCTGGTGAAAGTCTAAGAATCCAACAGATCTTCAGTCCATGAGGCTGAATGAGTCTGCTGGTCTTCAGAAGAAGTGTACTTACTCTGGTTCTAATATCAGTGAAGAAATGCTTCTACAGCAGATGTATGAAGTTGCCATAGAGGGTGGGGACAAGTGGGCAAAATTCAAAAGCTTCTTTTTTCCATGTGCTTTAAGTAGTTTTCCACAAGAAGGTGTGGCCAAGGCTGAGGGTGGGCTGCCCAGCTTAAATGATCCATAAACAAAACAAAACAAAACAAAGCAAACAACAACAAAAATAAAATAAAATAAAGAACCCCTCATGGGTATATGTAACAGTGTGGGTTTCAGTTAATTCCAGATGTAGTCAAGTTGACAAACAAAAATAGCCATCCCAGCAGCACAGGGTGGCACTGACCTCAGTGAGCTGACCTCTCCCACATCTATCATTAATTATGAAAATGCCCTACAGGCTTGATTATGGCTAGGTCTTATAGAGGTATTTTCTCCATTGAACGTATCTCTTTTAAAATTAATCTAGTTTGTCAAGTTGATTATATATATATATATATACATACACACACACACATATATATATACATATATGTATATATATATATATATAACACATCCAGCCAGCACACTCACCAACACTTAATACAGTGTCTCTGTGTGTTCTATTATTATAACAATATAGTGCCGTGTGTATTCTAGTATGATTAAATTATGTGCTTATCTTCTAATGTTTATCTTTTCAAATGTTTTACTTTATACTCTATAGCTCTACATAGTTTACCGTTTTTATTAGCTTTCCTTATAATATTCTAGATGTAGGTTCTTTGTTAGATACATACTTATCAACTGCTCTCTCCCCTCCCGACGATTTTTTTTTTTTTTTTTTTTTTTTTGTCTCCCTCACACCGTTTCTTTTTGTTTTTTGTTTTTGTTTTTTTCAAATCCGTGGATTGTCTTTTGGCGAAAGGGATTGAAACTGTTGATAGTCTAGGATGGATCAGAGGCTAAGGGCACCTCGCTGCTCTTGCAGAAGGCAAGTAGTTCAGAGTTTTCATGCAAAGAGCTTCGCAACTGTCTGAAACTCAACTCTGGAGACTCCAGCGCCCCCTTCTGGCCTCCACGTGCAGCTACACTCACACGCGCACACCCACACAGGCATGCCTGTAATAATTAAGAAAAGGGTGTTGATGGACAGACACCTAGGTCGTTTGCACACATCGATACAAATAATAGCTCTTTACATATTAACGATATGCAAGCATCTACGTGATATGTTGATTTGGGTTCTTTGGCATGGGAACCGTTGAGGCATATGATAGATCTAATTTTAGGTTTTTTTTTTTTTTTTTTTTTTTAGGAACCACAGTACTGAGTTCCATTCTGGTTGACTAGTTTACATCATTATGTAAAGTTACCTACATATAAAGGACAGTGTATGAAAGTGGGTATTTAGCCAGGCTCAGACACATATTGTATGTCTTTTCTCATTTGGGGTTTCTACATTGCAAACAGATTTATGGGACAATAATAGGAAGAGGGATGCATGGATTATACTCATAACTGATTAACTGATGCATCA
Source organism: Cricetiscus sungorus (assembly GCA_030556225.1). Classification (NCBI taxonomy): domain Eukaryota; kingdom Metazoa; phylum Chordata; class Mammalia; order Rodentia; family Cricetidae; genus Cricetiscus; species Cricetiscus sungorus. Next base: position 2,605,200 of record JANBXA010000367.1, on the reverse strand, counting down.
ACGTCACATTGAGGAAAGATATGAGGGCACCTCCCCCTTCGAGTCATTTAACCAAGATTGAGTCCAGATTTGAATTCTCTGTCTCATGTTCTTTGTGTCTTCAATCTGCTGTCTGTTGTGTGAGTCTTAACTCCGTGTCTGCCTAAAGGCCATCTTGTGAGTCTGTTTGTCCTTTTGTGTCTGTCTTGTGTGTTTATGTATGTGCTTTTTGTTATGTATTTATTGAACAGCATAGGACGCATTATGTAGGGGAAGGAATACGAGACTTTAGAGAAAACTTTAACAAGTTTTACAAAGGATTAAAGTCACTGGTTCCCATAGATCTAAAACGACCCAGATAACAAACTTTATTTATTTATTGAGACAGGACTTCTCTGTAGCTTTGGAGCCTGTCCTGGAACTCGCTCTGTAGACTAGGCTGGCCTCGAACTCACAGAGATCTGATGCCTCTGCCTCCCAACTGCTGGGATTAAAGGAGTGCACCACCAACACCCAGCCTTCAAACATAATTATTCATCAAGCAATATCCATAAATGGTTGTCTTCCTCTTTTCTGGTGGGGAGATGATTTCAATTTCTGTATTTGCTGCTTTCAGCAAATGATGTACATGTATTATTTTGGTTCAGGAATATGGTGGGGTAAGATTATGGCTATACAACATTAGCTAAGGTTGTAAAAGCTGATTACATGGGAAAGCCAAGACAAATAAGGTTAGTTTTTTACGTCATCCTCTCAAAGGAAAGTGAAACAAGCAGTTTTGAGTATACAGCAGGAGAGCAAATGTTAAGCAACTTCAGGGTGTATTATTAACCCTGGCTGTGAGGTCCAGCCAAAGTTCCAGTCTCTGATGACATAAAGACAACACTCTCAGAGTATTGTCCCGCCACAGGGGAGGAGAGAAGAAGGGGGAGTGTGAAAACGCTAGCTGAGATATGCTCAAAGTACTTTATGTATTTGACGCACATATTCCTATGTATCCCAGTACCACACACAATATCTATATGCGAACAGGGAGGAATAGTTCAATATGCAATCTCATTTGCTCATGTCTTTGAATCTATAGTAATTTGAAGACAACTCTGTGATATTATTTTTTCATCCCGCGATTATGGTGAATGGCCTCCCTCTTATTCATGCGCTGAAACTGAAATCTCCAGAATAGTGACTGACATGAAAGCTCTGTCTCCATGAATGAACACGACTTAAATGGTTGAGTAGAAGTATTTTAGGATGTCTTAAATCCCTTTCAGCCACTTATCACAAGAGATAATCTATTCTTCCATTTAAGGATAGATGAGGGCTCCGAATGCCAACACTTCAATTTTAGATTTCCCACAATCCAGAAATGTGAGAAACAAAATTTTATAGTTTATAAACTATCCAGTTTGTAGAGTTTCCTTATCCAGTGCAGAGGGTCTAGGATGGCAGTCTTCAGTTATTTGGCTGTTAATTTTGTGAGTGTGTCCGAGGGGCCAGAGAAACAATGTCTGTTGAGCCAAATTTAACCAATGTCTGGCTTTTGTGAAGTTTATGGTGTATGAAGAATTTTAATATTCTCATAAGATTTTTAAGTTATTTAATATTTTTATTATTTTACATATCAACAAAAGGAGAAAATAAAAAATGATTAATAACTCCCTTCCAAAATTCTCTTAGCCCCATTGCAGAGAGCTTGCAAACAAGTTGACTATAATTAAGATTCATTCTTAGGCATTTTATATCTGTCATATTATTGAAACACGTGTTTATAGCTGGGCATTGGTAGCTCATGCCTTTAATCCCAGCACTCGGGAGGCAGAGGCAGGCGGATCTTTGTGAGTTCCAGGCCAGCCTGGTCTATAAGAGCGAGTTCCAGGACAGCCTCCAAAGCCACACAGAGAAACCCTGTCAAATTTCAGTCACAATAGTTGTTTCATAGACATTTAATTGAATCAATGAAGAAACACTTACGTGAGTTAGTGTTTTCTAGAGAAACACAGATAATAGGATGGAGAGATAAGATTGATAACATTCAATTCCAGGAATTAGGTTACGGAGTAGTTGTTGTTAGGTCTCAAATTCAGGACAAATGAGCCAGTTCTCAGCATTGCAAGTACCGGGCAGTTATCCAGATTGACATAGGCACCCCTACCCTAAATCTCTCCAGCCACCAAGTTTCCCTTCTTTTCCTCCAGCTTCCCTGACACCTATATAATCCAGACGTTTTGGCTACAGGGCTTCTTGGCCAATTAGTCTCCTGTCTTGTTCATGGCCTCTTGGTCTGCCATTTCTCTCTTACACCTGCGGGTTTGGTGTAAGACACACACCTTACCCCACCCTCCGCCCCCTTTTCTCAGCCTCAGTCTACAGGAACGTTTCCCCATTGCACTGCGAGTCGGAAAGCCACACAGAGACTTCTACTTCCATGCAGCCCGCACTCGGGGGCGTTTGCACACCGAGGGCTGGGCACGGGTGGCTCTTTGGTGACAAGATAGCTGGACATGCACCCACCCAGTCGTCACCGAGCCAGCTCCTCTTAAGTCCCCATCGGAGCAACCTTCCTTTTTCTCCCTCCATGCAGCTCAGCTTTATCCCTTCGTGCATATTAGCTTTTGCTGATTCAACCCGAGAGGGCCGCAAGCAGCGGCAGCAGCAGCCGCAGAGCAGTAGCCCCAAAGCAGCAGCAGTAGCCGCCGCAGCAGCAGCCGCAGCAGCAAAGCAGCAGCGAGCAAGGCAGCAGCGGGAGCCCACGGCGCACGCGCGAGGCAGGAGGCGCGCGCATGCGCCGTGGCGGCTGGGCGTCTGCGCGGGTGACGTACGCGGGGCGCGGGGCGCGGAGCGGGCGGGCGGGCGGCGGCGGCGGCGGCGGCGGCGTCGGGACTCCGCGAGCGGCGGGCGGGAAGCAGCGCCGCCGAGGTGGAAGAGGTGGGTGGGGGCCGCACCCGGAAGTGGGCGGGCTGCGATCGGACGACCGGAGGGAGCTGGCTTCCCGGTAATGGGCCTGCGGGTGCGCTGGCCCGGGCAGCGGGGAAGGACGGGGCGGGCGGGCGCCGGGCCTGCGCGGGCTGCGCTGCTCGGGGCTCCGGCGCGCTCGGTCGCCGCTCCGCCCTGCCCGGCCCTGCCCGTGCGTTCCCGAAGGTCTGGGTCCCCCGGCCCGCGCGCCAATGCGGACTCGGCTTGCGTGGCCGCGCTGCTCGCATTGTCAGGCGGGGTCCCAGCACCCGGGGCGAGCGGGGTCTGCAGCCCTGGGGCGTCCGCACGGTGCAGCCTCGGCGGGGCCGCACTCCCTCTCCCTCCTCTCTCTCTCTCTCTCTCCCTCTCTCTCTCTCGTTCTCTCCACCCCAGTCGTGCGTGCACCAGGCCCTGGGAGGTGCGCAGTGTGCAGCCTTCACCTGGCACGGCTCGCTCGCCAGCTCGCTCGCTCTTTTGTTGGTTGCCCTCCCTAAATCCCAGCCCTTCCTCTCTTCTTGCCCAGAAGCTCAGCTGCGGGGCGGGCGACGGTAAACGTGGACTTGGTGACCCGAGCGGGTTCCATGCGCTTAATGGAAATGGAAAAGGCTGGTGCAGTGGGTCGGCAGCCCCTTGGGTTGCTCGCTTAGCATTGCTTTGCGGAGGGGGCTTCTCACGTGGCTGTTCGTCCCTGTCTTGCAGAGCATGAGACGGTGGGGCACGCCCCTTCGGGGAGCTGTGGTTGAAGACAATCTAGTGCGTTTATTTTGATTTTTATTATTTTGTTCGTGGACCTCGGCAGCCACTTAGGAAGTTTTTTTTTGGTTTTTTTTTTGTTTTTCTTTTCTCGTTCAGAAACTGCAGTACTGCGATGAAGAAAAGGAGAAAGGTTGCTGCACATTTCGACGGGAGGATCCGCCTAGGCTACCACAAAGACTCCGCAGAGGAACATGCTGGTCTGCAGTGCGGGCCAGTGACCTACCCTCACGCGCACACTGCTCACCAGGCCGCAGAAAGACCCAGCCCCGAAGCTCTCCAGCGTTACCAGCAACTCCCTGCCTCCCCGGGCCAGAGGAAGCTTTTGAGTTCCTTGCAGTATAATAAGAATTTGCTCAAGTACCTCAACGACGACAGGCAGAAGCAGCCGTCTTTCTGCGATTTGCTCATCGTCGTGGAAGGGAAGGAGTTCAGCGCGCACAAAGTCGTCGTGGCCGTGGGCAGTAGCTACTTCCACGCGTGTTTGAGCAAAAACCCAAGCACTCATGTGGTCACCCTGGACCACGTGACGCACTCAGTGTTTCAGCACTTGCTGGAGTTTCTTTACACGTCGGAGTTGTTTGTGTACAAGTACGAAATACCCCTTGTTCTGGAGGCCGCAAAATTTTTGGACATTATAGACGCGGTGAAGCTGCTGAATAATGAAGACGCTGCTGCTTTTCAGGCAGAGCTAACTGAGAAGGCATCTCCAGAAGGAACGCTAAATGAGTTCACTGGGAGACTATCCAGCAACCACCAGTGCAAGTTCTGTGGCAGACACTTCTGCTATAAGAAGTCCTTAGAGAACCACTTAGCTAAAACGCACAGGTCCCTGTTCCTGGGGAAGAAACATGGGTTAAAAATGCTGGAGAGAAGTTTCTCTGCACGGAGGTCAAAGAGGAGCAGGAAGTGCCCCGTGGTCAAGTTTGAGGACACCAGTGATGATGAGCAGGAGAGTGGGGGCGGGTCGGACAGCCTGAATCGGGAAAGCCTTGGTAAGGAGAAGTCGGACAGGAACGATTCCGAGGACCCTGGGAGTGAATATAACCCTGAAGATGATGACCTAGAGGAGGGGGTGTCAGAGGAAGACTCTGACACGGGACAGAGTGGAAAGGACAACGACGCGGAACAGGAACCTGAGGCCGGAGACTCTGCGGGAAGCGGGCTGGAAGGGTTGGCTCCCGTCATCATCCAGAACAGTAATAGGAAAATACTGCAGTGCCCCAAATGTGATAAAACATTTGACCGGATAGGTAAGGAAAGCCTGCTTCCCAGCTCTCATCACACAGTCTTTGTGGCTTTTTTTTTTTTAAAAAGAGGTAAACCATTAAGAAGGAACTTGCAAAGAAGGAGGGTTCCATTTTCCAACACATAGTTTGTCCTGGTATTTTAAATTTGTTGTGAATCAGGAATGTGGTATTTACCCTTATGCTCTTTCTTCATTATGTCATAACAGGCTACAGGTTATGTATTTGGGAGAAAGGCTCTCCAAAGTCAGCAGTTACCGTATAGGGCTTTTTGACTTCCGAATCAGATTAATTTCAGAAGTTGCATGTACATTGATTAGGAAATTGTTAAGAACACAATAATTAAAACAATTTATGAAACGCAGACTGACCTTGTTAAAGAAACCATGCAGCTCTGTCCACACATGGCTGTTTCGTCCTGGGTTACGAATGCTATTCGCAAAGGTTAAAATTTGGTCTATAAGGCATTTGTAATCATTTGCTATCAAAACAGGTTACTGTATAGACTGGTTATACAGAGGAAACTTCTTTATTTTCTTTGCTTTTATAGTACCCTTTGAATGTATTCCTAAGGATGCTTTTCTCAGTCCAGTTTAATGAGTATTAATAATTTTACTCTGCTTCATACACAGAAATAAAACAACTTCTGAACAACTTAGTCAATTGCAGGAGCTTATGTGTGCAAGAAGCTTGTTAGTCCTGGTTGTAAATGTCACTGTAGGTCTATCAATGTGAGGAGCTGCTTTTTGGAGCCGAGGTATCCGGGAGCATTTTATCTTAGAACGTTTTATTTTTCCTATACATCTTAGACTTTGTGCTCCCTGCTTCTCTTATTCTACAAACTTTAATTAGACTAATTTGACTTGGAAATCGGTGAGCAAGGGCCAGTCCACTGATTATAGACATTATAGGTCCAGCCTGTGGGCCTCCAACTGCTCTCTTGACAGTCAGTCTATGAGGGAGAAATGCTTGCAGTCCCACTAAGTTTGGGACACTAAAGCACAGTCTTAACTCTATGCAGTTCTGTAATGATACTGGAACATGTTAATTTTGCTTACCCTAGCTTTTCCTCAAGTCACTTTAGAAATAGGGAACCCCGTGACTGCTTTTCTGTGTGCACATGAACTCAGGAAACCCTGCCTAAGTTTGAAGCTGATAAGCCAGAAAGTTTGCAAAGTGTCTTTTACCAAAGCCATTCCATATATTATGAGAGTCAGGGTTACAATTACAATGTAGGGTTATTTCCAACTTACTTTTCAGAGTGATTTTTACATTGGTCTTAACCTTCTGTTGCTTGACTACCTTGGGCTTGCTTAGTGTTCACTCATTTTTTTTTTCCTATGGCCAAGTGTGTCCGTCTCTATGTACATCTATCTTGTTTATGTCCACGTGCTGATATTAAAGGTGTGGGCTTTTGTAGGGTCAACCTGCTGGTCCTTTAAATGTAGGCCTGTGTGAGTTGTTTAACCTGTATGGTGTTCCCCCCCCCCTTCACTAGTGAAATGAGATGATGCTGATGTGTTGTTAATAATGCGAACGGTTATGCTGAGAACTTCGTAACGGGATGGTTCTGAGGACCCACTTAACATACTGCATAGAGTGTTCAAGAATGTTAGCCGCTCTTAGTATTCATTCACTTAGCATTGGAGGCCTCCCAAGCTCTGTTAAACAGAAACGAAACGATACATCCTCTGTCCGCAAGTATGTGAGTGCATGCAAAGAAATGTCATGTACAATCAAGTTATCGTGAACAACAAGGCTGCTTCACAGAGCTAGTAATCCTGAACCCGAAACCTTACAGAAAAGGGTGGCGTTTACAAGGTAGAAGAAGGATCAGTGTGTGGAGGCATTGGTGCGTTCTAGAAATGGCTAAGGTGTGGTGTGGGTGTCTTTCAGGTAAGTAAAGAGGCACAGAACAAAAGGACAGGGACTAAGAGTGGGCGAGTAAAGGAAACCCAGGGAGGCTTAAAAAAGGGAATGACAGCCAATGAGTTAGAGCCAGATCATACTGTACTGTGAGGCTGCACTGTGAGGACGGAAATTGGGCAAGGGAACGAGGAAGCCAAGGAGGCAAAAAGGAGCACATAGCAAAGAGGCAGAAGCATAAAGCTCCTTGGAGTCAGAAGTTGAGTGACATTGGCAGTGGAACGTGGGATGAGAGTCGGACAGTGAACGTTGACGGAGCAAGAATTGATGGCAGGTAGAGTGCAAAGAGAATATGGAAGATGTTTTGTCTGCCCGACCTCAAAACAATTCTACAGCTGTCTTCCAGTCATTTTTCTCATCTCACGCTCATCCCTTTTCACAGGATTTTATGCCTTATATTTTTTAGGTTCCACTGGAACCAAAACAACGAGGTTTGTGAATTAGAAAGTTGATAAATTATTTCCTAGTCCTGAGACTCTGTACTAAGACCCGAGTGTTAATAATGGGTTACATGAATTAGTGATTGCTAGGTACGAGAATGTTTTGATTGTCATTTTGCTAGTCTGACTACACTGAGGCTGAAGCTTATATACTTTGCGCTTGGTTAGTGTGCTTTGGATATTCCCGGTCAGTACCATGGGCTAGTAAGCACTTTCTGACTTGAACTAAGTCTAAAGGGTGTTATCTAGTTTCCCGTTGGCTTGCACAGACCCTCTTAGCTGTTTTAGCATCTTGCTTGGCTGCCGTATGTAAAGTGTGCTCACGAAAGCAAGCGATGAGCCCTGAGATTTCTGCTGGACCCATTAGCTGCACAATACGTAACTTGAAAAGATTTGGTTCCATTATGAGGACCTTTTATTCTTCCTGGTGCTGCAAGTAACACTCCTGATCTAGTTATATCTTTCCAGAGGCTACCAGCTGTCCATTTCTCATCCAATTCTCATGTAAATAAGAGTCCTTTGACCTTGCTGCCCCTTATACCAAAAACCTACTGGGTAAAAGGCAAAGTAGAAAGATGACAGATGGGGTAAGAGAGGAAATTTGGATAATTTGTAGTTTTTTGTTTCCTCCACAGAACTAAAACCTTTGCTTGGAGTAAATCACAATCTCTTGTAGAGATAAAAAAAAATATTTTCTGCCCCCCTCTCCCTCTTTATTAAACGTGAGTTTACTTGGTCTGTTTGGATAGGGATCCTACTTGGTTCTTAGTGAGTTGTTAACAATGGTGTAATCTTCTGTCACTAAATGTTTTGTTCGTGTGCTTGTTACGTCGCAGCCTGTTACATGATTAGATGCAATTGAGATTAGCTGTGTCAGTTATGAGCTAAAGCAGAGCAATGTGGTGATACTTCTCACAAAAACTGCGTGTAAAATCTGTAAGTAATAACTTTGCCGTTATCGGGGAGTAAATTTTGAAGCACATCAAAGACAAATTTGTTCATGTGGAAACATATTTAGTTTGTGACTCCCACTTTGAGGTAGTTCGTATTGAGATTTTGTTCAGAAAAGTACTGTGTACACAGTTTTCAATATATGATGCTCTCCAGTTTCTAAGTAGAGACAGGTAAGTTTGAAGAGAACATGCCGATTTTACACACTGTCATTGGAACCTCTTTCACACAAAATGAAGGGAGGAATGTAGGTTGTAGGCGAGTGTTTCTACCCAGGTGTGCCTTTTCACACCCCTGCACTCCCGAGGTTGCTTTAGACGTGAGGTTTCTTGGGGGGTTACATTTTGTTTTTCTTCGTAAATCTCTGGAGACCCACGTGGATCTTCTGAGTCAAGCTTTTCTCAGCCTTGTCTGTTGCTCTCGTTCAGAATTTCAACTCCGTGGAAACAATGGGCTCTGTACTATGGGTGTGCATAAACTTTTGAGTTTGCAACAAGTCTTTTCATTTCTGTGATCCATAGTGCTATAGGACATCATTACGTTCATTTTGCTATTTTTTTTTTTTAACCTTTTAAATTTCATTTAAGTCTTACTATAAAAACCTTGCAAATTGAAAAAAAAGGAAAAAAAAGAAAAAATCTCGCGTTCACATAACTCATTTTCTCCGAGTATCTTTCCTTTCAGTTCCCTATGGGCATTTGGGTGTATATGTTACCTTCATGGAACCACACTCGCATTCGTCGTTCTTGCTGCTCTGAGATCTCAGTCCCAGCACAGCAGGTCCGTTGAACTAAACTTTCTTCTTCGTTGTAGGGAAATACGAGAGCCACACCCGTGTGCACACAGGTGAGAGGCCCTTTGAGTGTGATATTTGTCACCAGCGTTACTCGACAAAGTCTAACTTAACTGTTCACAGAAAGAAGCACAGCAGCGAAGTGGAACCCCACAAGAAGGAGCACAAGTGCCCTTACTGCAGTAAGCTACACGCCAGCAAGAAGACGCTCGCCAGGCACGTCAAGAGGCAAGTGCTGTCTTGTTCCCGCCATGTACGCCCCTGCGCCTTCTGATGTACAGACAAGCAGACCGAAAGCATCTGCAAGGCGCTCATTTCCACCCCTGTCATTGCCTTGTGGCTTTGTAGAGTTTGCAGATCAAAACAGCGGCGGACGTGAGTTCGCTCATATATATATATGTATGTATGTATGTATGTATATATACATACATACATACATATATGTAATTTTTTTCCCCCTTCCCCCCATTGTTGAGCTATGAAGCCTTGTGGCAGTGTAACAAGGCTCTGGCCCATAATGTGACGTTTAAGGTGCATTTTGATTATCCGTTTTCTCTTTGTTTAAATTTGGTTTTGACAAGTGTGTCAAAAATTAAAGTGTCTGCGCACATGTAGATTTTGTCTAAGCGTTCATTAAAGTATACTTTTCTTAACTAATTTCTGTGTAACTTAAATATATGCATAAAAATCTTTAAAATGGTGGGACCTATATTCTTAGGACCTAAAGGGGGGTAAGGTGGCTGATCACTGCCTCCGCTCCCTGAGTGTAAGGTTGTAAGTACCACACTGGTCTAATATCGGATTCTTGAAATTACTGTTGAGAACTCATATGAAGTGTAGATTTAATTACCATCTTTTTCATCACATTTTCTCTCTTTTTGATAGATTTCATCCTGAAAATGCACAAGAATTTATTTCCATCAAGAAGACTAAAAGCGAAAGTTGGAAATGTGATGTAAGGATTTGTTAATTTCTGTTAGAAAATCAAAGTAAATGTAATGTTGTCTTTTGGGAAACAAAGGTAATTAGGTTTAAAGTAACAGAGCTTATCTCACTTTTAGAATCTTTTAAAAAAAGTTATTTGGAAAAAATTTTTTTTTAAATTTCTTCTGCAAACCTGTAAGCTTTCAGAAAATAAATGGAGATCCTGTTTTGGTTCTTATTCCTGGGATCTGCCCCCTGCATACGATTAACAAAGTCACTTTGCTTTGTACCTAGAGTTGTGTGTGACCCCCTAATGTTACTGTGGCAGAGTCTAACATGATAAAATTACCCCTCCATTCCTGGTTGTCTTTCGCTGTGTAATAAACCGTGCTGAAGCTCAAGGGTCCTTGAACTGCTGTCAGTTACTGTTTCTCACCTTTTTGTGGGTTAAGGATCCCAATCAAAACAACTCAGTTGTGAGAAAATTACTGGGTGATCTTGTCTGGTTTTGAGACATTTTCACAACAACTTTTTAATAAAGCTGTCAACTTGGTGATACCTGATGGCTAGGGTTAATAAGGATGGTCAGGGGACAGGAGGCTCCTTCTTGCTCTCTCTGAAGCTGGCTTTGTTTCCTCCACCCTTCTAGTGTAGCAGCTGGGATGGAGAGAGGGAGACAGAGAAAGAGAAGGAGAGAGAGAGAGAGTGAGAGAGAGAGAGAGAGACAGAGAGACAGAGAGAGAGAGAGAGAGAGAGACAGAGAGAGAGAGAGAGGCCTCAGATCAGTTCTAGAACAGGGTAGAGGGCAGAGGAATTCAGTGGGAGTAGTAGCAAAGAATTTGTTTATTCTGTCACATCCCTAAGGTTTCTTTTTCTTTCAGTATTTAGTTGCATATAGTTTAGTATTTAACTTTGTTTGTTATCATTCACATTCTTATTCTAAAGATTAACTTACATATATGGCACACTTCTAGAATCATCCCTAGTTTTCTGACTGCGGCTTCAAAAAATTGAAGTTGGTTTTTTTTTTTTAACTTTACGCAAGATAATGCCTCCTTCATTTTATTAGGAGCTGTTGATAGTATATCTGCTCTGTAGTATTTTTTGAGCATTAAACTTATAATTGTGGAATTGTGCCTACTTGGTACAGTTACCTGTTGCTGCAGCAGCTTCATCCCTTTTAAATCCCTGACTGGGTTCCTTTTATAGACCCGACTGCCCTAGAACTCCCTCTGTAGACCAGGCTGCACTCTGAGATCTGCCTGCCTCTGGCTCCAGAGTGCTGGGATTAAAGGCGTGCACTGCCACGCCCGGCCATATATCATATTTTTATATACCTTATTTCTGAAAACTTGAAGATAAAAGTTGAGGGGTTTTCTGTAGTTTAATTTTAATCGATAGTCCTAAAGTATATAATAATAATGATAAAAAATATCTTTTTATTTCTGTTATAAGTTTGGTTTTTGTGGATTAAAAAATTGATACCCGTAGGTGGAGAGGTGGCTCTCAGTTCAGAGAGCATTGGCTGCTCTTGCAAAGGGTGTAGATTCTGTTCCCGTTCACAGCCATTCATAAACCAGGTACACCGGATTCAGTGCCCTCTTCTGACCTCCATGGGCCCAGGCACACATGTGATGCATATATGTATATTCGTGCAAAACACTGACGTGAATAAAATGAATCTTTTTTTGATAAATTGCTATCTAGGATTAAGATGCTAAGATTATGTTTTAGCCATGTTAAACATAGAATGAGTGGAAACTTACCTAACGTTAGGGTTAATTTAACACAATTCTGAACTATAATTCTAGTGTTTCTTATTTCTCTCCCCCCTTTTTTTTTTTTTTTTTAGCACAGTTAGAAAATTGACAATTCTTTGATAAATTTTCTGTTGGAAGATGTTTCTCTTTACTTGAATTTATTTGTTTTCTCTTTATTATGAGCGTTGTATTTTAATCCGGGCTCAAATTAAGGTAGTTAACGTTTTATGCGCACTTCCATTTAGATTTGTAAGAAATCTTTCACTCGAAGACCACACTTGGAGGAACACATGATTCTGCATTCACAAGATAAACCTTTCAAGTGTACCTATTGTGAAGAGCATTTCAAATCCCGATTTGCACGGTTAAAGCATCAGGAGAAGTTCCACCTGGGTGAGTTATGTTTTCGTAAAGCAGACATCTAGTTACTGATTATCAGAACCTGGAAGAGTTCACCGCTGTTAAACTGGACTTTTTCCTCTTGAAAATCTCCTCTGTTTGGAGGGAGTAAAGAGAAGGGGGAAGTGAAGTGATTATCTTGAAAAAAAAAACCACCTTTTTGTTTTGTTTTGTTCTGTTAAGAGTAGTTTTAAGTTCACAACAAAATTGAGAAGGTGCAGATAGTTACTGTATTGCCAGCCTCCGATTGTACAGTGTCAGCCCCCGTCGGCATCCCCACCCCTTGGTACACTCCAGAAATGAGGAACATCCAGGTGTTGGTGATTAATTACGAAATGGCTTTAGTTGTCGCTTGCAGGTTTCATTGTGGGCGTAAATTTTAAGTTTGCTTGGATAAAAATCTAAGAACATAAAGAAAAGGTTAGAAATTGCATATTGTCTTCCAAAATGGTTGTGCTATTTTGAATTCCCACCGAGACTGGATTAGAACTCCTGTTACTTTAGCATTTTAAATTTAGTATTGTCGGAATTCTGTGTTTGAGCCGCCATAATAATTGCTTACTGTATCATTGCTCCACGTGGACTTTGCTGGAGATGCCGCGTGGGATATCTTCTCACTGGCTTGTCATTTGTCTCTGATGCTCTGTCTGTTGCGCCTTTACCTTTGTTTTTGTTTTTACGTGGTTGTTTGGTTTTTTGTTGAGTTTTGAGAATTCCTTTTAAAAATACATAGTGTTTGTGGTTGTGTGTCACATGGTCCTCTGTAGCCTATGGTGAGGTATTGGGACAACTTGTAGGAGTTGGTAGTTCTTTCCACGATGTGTGTCTCAAGGATGGAACTCAGGGCGCCTGTTTAGTGGCAAACACCTTTACCTGCTGAAGTAGCTCTCTGGCTCGAGATTTTCCTTACTGTTTTAAGGATTTGTTTTTAATATTTTAATTGTATGTTTATGTTTTCCTCCTGTGTGTGCCCACGGAAGGTTGATGGAGTGTTGGGTAGCTTGTAGTAGTTGAAAACCATCCAGCATGCTTGTTGGGAACCTAATGGGCCCTCTGGAAGAGTAGTATGTGCTCTTAACCACCTAGCCAACTCTCCGATCTGTTTAGAATGCTTTATGTATTTTATGTTATACTACTTTGTTAATTTCTTCCCAGATAGCCTGTCATTTATTATGTTTACAAGGTTTTGCCATGGAAATAAATTCAACTTTCATGAATGTTATATCTAAATATTGTCAAACCCAGAGCCACCTAGATTTTTCCTACATTGCTTGTATATGTTTTATAGTTTTTTATTTAGGTTGGTGAGCCATTTTGAGTTCATTTTTGGGAAGGACACAATTTGTAGAGGTCTGTGTGTAGATTTGTAAAGGGTCTAGTCTCTTTCTTGTGTAAACTGTTGTCAGCACCAATTTTTTTTATTGAAGTTCATTGTGTGGCCTTCACTACTGTTTGTCAATTCACTTCATGATTCTGTTTGTTGTTATGCATACTGTCTATTTTTACAGCTTCATAGTAAACTTTGAAGTCTGGTACTGTTGGCTTTCTAATTTTGGTTTTGATTTCAGTATTATGTTGTCCATTCTGGATTTCTTATCTCTATATAAACATGAGAATCAGCTTTTCAGGCTGGACTTTGTGACTCATGCCTGTGGTGATATATTATTTATGGCTTATTAAAGTTTGGCTGAAGATCATAGAAGCAAAGCAGCCAAGCCATTAGGTCTTACCTCTGCCAAGCAGACATGGCAATCCTGTCTTCTTGCATTAGACCAAAAAAAAAAAAAAATTAGACAAAAGGGGAATTGTGATTTATTATTGTTTGCCTGAGGATTCAGAAAGCAAAGCCAGCCACAAGCTATAGAGGTCAGGCAGTGGTGATAACATACCTTCATTCCCAGCAGCCATATTAGCTAGCCAGGCAGTGGTGCTACTCACTTTTAACCCCGGGACTCAGGAGACAGGCAGATGGATTTCTCTTGAGTTTAAGGCCACCCTGGCCTACACAGGAGTGTAGAGTAACAGAGCTCATGCCTTTGATCCCAGCACTAGGGAGGTGGAGACAGGAGGATATGGCTGGGTGGAGACAGGAATATAGGAGGAGGAGGATTCGTGGAGACAGGATTGCCATTTCAGCTGGGTAAAGGTAAGATCTACTGGCTTGGCTGTTTTGCTTCTCTGATCTTCAGCCAAGCTTTCATTAAATCACAAAGAATACATCGCACATGCCTAAGCTGCGGCACTCGGGAACAATTGCAATAATTTAGGCTACATAGTGACTCTAAGTCTGCTTGGAGAGAGCATGCCTTAAAGAAAAAACAAATTCAGTTTATTGATATCCCCTCCCAAATAGTTTATCGGGAATGATTGATTGGAATATCATTAATCCTTCTTTATCAAATCAGAAGTCCTGGTGTTCTTGAGTCTCCCTGCTTATGAACTTAGGACATCAGTCATTTTATGCAGTTTATTTTCATTAGTGTTCCCATTTTTATCATTTTTTGTTATATCTCTCCTAATATGGTTGAGACTTTTTAATTTGCAGTGATGCTATATATGTTACAGTTCCTACAGATCAGCAAATATGGCTTGGTTTTGTTTTGAGTAGCAAAAGCATCAGAGGACACAAACAGTTCACGTTGATCATTGGATAGATCTCATTAAGTGCTTGATTGAAACAGGGCATTTGATTTTATAGAAGCTTTTCCCGAATGAATAGACTTAGCATATTTGGAATAAAACGTTATGTGAAGAGTTTCCTCCCTAAGGCTTTCGGTCACGATGGAAACCCGAAAGTGTGACTTGGTAGTTTTATAAAAGTTAATCCTCATAATCATTTACTGTCATCCCAAGGCCTTTCTTTCAATCTTATTGCTTTTATTGACAGCTTGAAAGAATAATGTGGGCAGGTAGCTTTATAGATGGCACGAAGCTGGTAAGAATATTTCATATAGCAGAGATTAAAATATGTATTTTTTTAGAAAAGTATAGGTCACACAATAGTTAAAGACAAAGAAATTTGAAATTAGCATACGTGCAGAGCCTTTCCATCTTGGACTGTTTGGTTATGACCCAGTCCGCCACCCAAGCACCTTTTCTTGTGGTTGGGTTTAGTGCCAGAGGCTTTGTAGATGGAGGCATGATGTGAGCAAGCTGAGCTGATAAAAACCAATGATGAGCTAAGCTTTATTAATAGTCTATACTTTTCAGAATTAAAGTCATGTCCTAATTTTGAATTGATCTGAAAAATTGCATTAATTTCTGGGTAGTATATTTAAAATGGATATTAACAAAAACAGAAGTGAATAGCTTGTTTTGTTTTCACTTTTGTTTTATGTGCTTTATTTATTTATTTATTTTTTAAAAAGCAGTGTTTTAAAAGCATGTCACTTAAAAACGTTAAAAGGCCCTCGACGTTGTGCCTCGATAAAAGAATACGTCTGTTTTTAGATAACTTCAAGGCTGTGTTGTGTTTCAAGGCATATTTGATTTTTGTGATTATAATATAGAAAGCTACTTATTGCCAGCAGACAAAGTACATGCAATTTTAAGTTTAAACCTTTCCAAGTGATTTTTGACTAAGTTCAACTTTAGAAATTCTAAAAAATCATCATAGAAACTATTAAATTTATTAAAGATTTAAGTTGGAGACGTCATGATTGTATGTTACATGTGAGAAAATTATCTTTATAGTTTATTTTAGGAATAACTACTCTATGAATGTATGTGTGCTGTATTAATTCATTATAATTTCTACTTCGATTTATTATTGCAAATTCCGAGACACCATCTTGCAAATATATGTTGCCTTGCACTGTACACAGTATCTGCTGTGAGTCTGCAACATGTTTTTGTTGCTTTTGTTGCTTACTGTCTCCAGTTACTTATTTGGTAAAACTCAGATCCAGGAAAGGTCAGTCTGTCACGTGACAAGTATGGGCTTAATTTTGCAAGAGTGGACAGAAGTGTGCCACAGTTGTTTTCAGCTTTCTCAGTGTTACTGTATGTGAACAGCAGCTCATTTCCCAGTCATGAACTGTTCATCCTGTAGTCTTTCAAAATTTCCCACAGCCTCTTTTCGTAGAAAGTGTGCATATCGTACTTCTTACTTTGTTCCAGTCTATTTCGAAACTAGAAATTAGCCATTTAAATGTATGAGCACCCTAGTTTATCGGGACTTATATTTACTTTTCTGGATATAAAGCCATGTACTTGGGGGCTGGAGAGGTGGCTCAGCAGTTAAGAGCATGGCTGTTCTTCCAGAGGACCCGGTTTAGTCCCAGCGCCCACGTGGCAGCTCACAGCTGTCTGTAACTCCAGGTACTCTGATACCTCCATACCAATGCACATAAAATAAAGTTAAATGAATTATTAAAAAAAAAAACTTCCTTTAAAAACAAACAAAAAACCCGTGTGATTTGGCCTACGGTCTAGAAATGCCCTTCAGTAATGAAAAACCTAGGAGGGAAGAGAATATAAACAAATAATTTGAGTATGTCACAGATTTTGCCTGTGCTCCTGAGGGTGGCAGGAACAAATTTGTGGTGTCTCTGTTGAATGTAACATAGCATCTCTCGGACTTCAAATACATCCTGTTTTTCTTTTCTGCTGTGTTATTTCAGGTCCCTTCCCATGTGACATATGTGGTCGTCAGTTCAATGACACTGGGAATTTGAAGCGTCACATAGAATGTACTCATGGAGGAAAAAGAAAGTGGACTTGCTTCATTTGTGGGAAGTCAGTACGGGAACGGTAAGGTTGCCTGCCCATTCAGAGAAGTGGAAGGAATTCCATGTGCTATATAAATTGTTAATACGCGTTACAGGAAGTAGAGAATGCAAGGTACTTGGATCATGCTTCAGTTTAAAATGTGAAAGACAGACATTTCAGAAGACTCAGGGTTTGCGGGTTTAAATGGCTGATTTACTACATTGTATGTATTTGTTACTTCATCTGCTGGCACACGTCAGGGTGGCCTTGTGAGCCCTTGGACAATCTGCAGGTGGATTCCATCCACAGACCCTGTTCTTACTACCTTTGGGAGCCTTTGGTGATCTAATAGTAGTGGCAATAGTTAGGACTATACTCGCAACTCAGATGTTCAAAAGCATGTGCTATCTTGTATAATAGGGTGTCTGTGTGAGAAGTAAAACAGAAAGGAATCATACACACACACACACACACACACACACACACACACACACACGCACACACACGATTATTTCCGAGGAGAGAGGAGAATAAGATGAAGCAATTGATAGTATGGTAGTGTTCCAGTTCCTAACCTGAGCATGTTTAATGCTGTTCTTGAAAAGCAGATCTAAGTTTTGTATATTCTTGAAGCCAAGTTTAGTAACACTTGTCTGTAATTCCATTGCTAGGAAGGCGAAGCAGGATGCTTATAAATTTGTCATGAGCTTGGATGACATTGTTGAAACACAATGCAAAAATTTAAACCTTCAGTATACTTAAGCTTCCTGGCTTTTGATTAGAATTAGAGTGCTGATTTCATAGTATAAATTATGAACATGGTAAGAGAGTTGTAAAGTCATTATGCCACTTAATATTAAGTAATATTTATAGATTAGAAGATTATAAGTTTATTATGTGAGCTATAAATTTATTTCTCCCTTACAGAACTTTATATAAAAAGACAAAACCAAATGAGCCACGAAAGAAAAGCAGAACAAAACAAAGACAACACTTCAGTTTCCTGTAGCTGCTTTTATCCATAGTTTAGCAACACCTGCAGGGGTGTTCCCCACACAGCTGGGCCTCCTCTCCTGATGAAGGCTTGGTGGTGGATTTTTAGACAGCGCCATCTGCTGGCAGAGCTTCAGCTCGTGCTCTGCCTTTTCAAGCCAGCCAAGGGGATTGACATGAAAACCAAGTCAGAGTGGTGTCAGGGAAAAGCCAGCACAAGTCAGCAACTCTTCCTTTTACTTCTGTCTCCCTTAAAAGCTTGGTCCGCCCTGATTCCGCCCTTTAAGCGTGCAGGAAAACTCTAAAGTTAGAACTACAGGTACTCTGGCAAAGCGCTTGCTGGAGTAATGGTTAAACTGTAGGTCTGTGTTCGAAATCTGCATTTAGTATGCACATTGGCATTAAAAGGAATATAATATGTGTATCTGTATCAGAAAATATGTTTAATTAAGGACTCTGGGATATATATATATATATATATTATTTGTATATGTATGTAATTTAAAACATTTTTAAACATAGAACTACCTTGAAAGAACATCTCAGAATACACAGTGGAGAAAAGCCTCATCTCTGTAGTATCTGTGGGCAAAGTTTTCGCCATGGAAGCTCGTACAGGTGAGTTACCTTTCCCTGTATTAAATGATACACAGTGACAGGTCTGCTTTAATTCTGTTTCACTGTAGGGCTTAGTTCAGCTCAAGCCTCTCTTAGACTTACGGTGTGTGTGCAGTTAGGAGAGAACTTTACTGACCTTTCTTCCTGCAACTTTATGTAAAACACCAAATATTTCATTACCAGCGTTATCAAAGTCGTTACTGACTGCCATTATTTAAATACTTAATTATTTATCTTTGGGTAAAAATAGTATTAAAATTCTGGTGTTCCAAGCTTTGATTTCTTCATACTTCATTGTAGAAGAATATATTTAGTATGGAAATAAGATTAAGGACTCTGGAATTCTCAGTTTGAGATGGCCTTCTGTCTGTTCATTGTTACATGTTTAATTGTTTTCTGTCTGAATGACCATACTGAAGGTTCTCAATTTCCCCCGAAATAGGTAGGTGCTTACTACAAAATATGTATGATTTTAGTCTTTTTAAGTTAATTCTGGAATTGTCATCTTATGGCTTTAATAGTCATAGTTTCGCTTATTACCTCTTTAGCCGTGAAGAGATTATTTTCTCCTTAGGTGTAGTCTGGTCATTTGACTATTTTAGTTAATGTGAAGTCAACACTTTATAAATGTTCTACTTGGGTAGAACATTCAGGAGTAAAAGTGATTCAGACTAGGAAAATTTCAGTAATCCTAACATTTTATTGTTTATCTTTTACTGTTTACCATTTATTTTTTATTGTGAAGTAGTAAAAATGTAACTTTTATAAGCCTGATGTTTTTAAAAAAATATTGTGATTTATCAGCTGTCGATTTATGTAAGGTATCAGTTTTCCAGAGTAGTGTAGTCATCAGTTATTATTACCATCAGTAGCTGTCACTGTCATGTAGTTTAAGTGTACTAATGGTTTGTCCAGTTCTAATTCCAGAAATATGTCCTTGAGACTCAGATCAGTAACACCCCCAAATGTTGGGTAGAGTTTGTGGGTAGATTTAATATCCAGGAACTTAGGGAGTATCTAGAACTGTAAGAGACATGCAAATTTAAAAGTGCTCTTTTTTTGGTGTGTGTGTGGGGGGAGGTGGATAGGAACCCTGAGGGTTTTGTTTAAAAGATGGAGACGGACTCTGGAAGTGATACTTGCTGAGCAATTGCTGAGTATGAAGGTGCTCGAGCCGACAGCCTTTCCCATTTTTTTCCATTATTTATTTATTACCAAGCATTTTCATCCCATGTCAGATTCAGCCGTCTTTGATCATTCATCTTTGTAGGCTTCACTTAAGGGTACATCATGATGATAAAAGATACGAGTGCGATGAATGCGGAAAAACGTTTATTCGCCATGACCACCTGACAAAGCACAAAAAAATACACTCAGGTAAGTTTTATTTTGTGCTGCTCTTTCCAGAACTGTTTAAGGAACACGGTAGAGAACGTAATATTGAAGTTTATTAATCATCCCTTTGTAATGACGGTTTTAAAATCCTTTCGGCGAAAGCATCTGGAAATAGGGACATAATCATAACATGTTTACTGAAATTTCACATATTATTGCTAACGTATGAAGCAATACTATTGGCCCCGCCCCGAAGAGAGGACTGTATTTTTCACTGTGATTATATTTGAGAAGTTGGTGAAAGTTTGGTGTTTTAAAGGGACATTGTTATAACTGAGTGTTAAAGTTTATGTTGTAGTGGATTTTGAGGCCTTAAATTTGGGAAAGAACACCTTTATATTCCTGACCGACTTTTCAGATCTTTACCTTATAATTTTTATACCCTGGGGATTTATGTTTTCATCCCAGACTGATGTTCAGGAAGTGCTAATAGAGGCAGCTATGTGAGCATACTATGGGAACAAGCCATCGATGTGCATAGTGGAACATCAATGTTATAAACATTCCTTAATCATCAAGTGTGGCCCATGGCTTTCGTAATGATCACAGCCAGGCAAAGTTTAACTGTCCTTCTAAGAGATTAAAGTCTGTTGACATTTTAGTTGAGATTATGCATTTCCATTTCTAGTAAGGAAATTCTAAATTTGTAATTCTAGAAGACGTATGCATTAATTGCACATTGTTATAGAGACAGTGCTGTTTAATGATCAATCTTGGAACAGAAGAGTTATAATAGGTAACCAACTGGATGTTTCATTGTAATTACATTTTGGCTCACTGCAAATGTACGAAATCCCTATAGATAAGAAATAAATTTAAAATACAAGATCTGAAAATGTTCATGTCAGTTTTTCTAAGTAGTGAGATAGCTCCTCTGAATTTGATTGTGTTCATTTGAGGTATTTCATATCTAGATCCATATCTCTCGTGAGTGTGAAGTACTTTTATTTATCTTGTTCTGCTACATCGAAAGGCAATTTTCTAATTTCTCCATGTGAGTGAGACATCTGCATTCCTGAAACCAAGCATGCATTCTTTGTTAAAGACAGTTGAGTAAATGATTGGCTCTGTTTCCCTGGTGTCCCATCACACGATCTTACTGCTTGGTCGTCACTTCTGGGGGAAAAGAGCAAACTTAAGGACCATGTGGCTCGTTTTCAGGCGAGAAGGCTCACCAATGTGAAGAGTGTGGAAAGTGCTTTGGTCGGAGGGACCATCTCACTGTCCATTACAAGAGCGTGCACCTGGGAGAGAAGGTGTGGCAAAAGTGAGTGCAAAAGCAACCTTCCTCTTTCTGTTGCTGAGAAACCTGCATTGTCCCTATTCTGTTTAATTTAACAAGCTATCGTCTCTGCCTTTGGTTTCTATATTCCTCCGTGGTCTAAAAGGAGCGCCCCTACCACCCCTGCACCCCCAGCTGCACTGTTTTAAGTGGCTCAAAGGCTAGGGAGGGATAGGCATTGGCTGTCATTTAAAGGCCACTTAACCCACAGATGTCACAGTCCTGACACTTGAATTTGAATTTGCCCTTAACTTAATATTTATTAGGCCTTCCACTGCACTGCTAACTATGTTAACTTTTGGGCCAATGATACATTTACTTACATCTTTGTGGAGTATAAAAACAAAGAACTTATATTTTATTTCTCTTTATTCTTTTCTCTGCATTCCTTCGTGTATTTAATAATTCATTAGAACTTGGGTTGATTTAAGACATTTTGAAGTTGTGCTCTTACAAGTGTCCCAAAATATTCTTCTATTAAATATAACTGGAGAACACCCCAGAGACAAGCTCTGAATTTAACAGTGCTCCCCATCCTCCAGGCTTAGCCTTTCATTGATGAGACATTTGTCTGTACAGTTATAGAGCTGCCAATTACTTGTTATCGATTAAAGTTACACCCATGAACTATTTACTTTCTTAGATATAAAGCAACATTTCATCAATGTGATGTTTGTAAGAAGATTTTTAAAGGGAAATCAAGTCTGGAAATGCACTTTCGAACACATTCAGGTAAAATTTAAGGGTACCATATGCAGATCTTTGTGTAGTTAAATTAAACAATACTTGACTCAGAATTTTACATGTAATATTGTTTATGAAAGTTCATGTCATGGATGCGCAGTTGTCTCTGCTTTCTTCTCAATTTCAAGACTTTGGGAAATTGTGTTCTGTAGAGAATAGCATTCTTAATTCTTTTCCCCAATGTAAACTCTGATCTCTTGCTAGAGACCAGTGTTACTACTTCTTGTTCAACACCCCCACTCACTATCCCCCCCTAAACAGCTCAAGTTAACCAGAGTTGTTGCTCCTTTGGCTTTAATATATTTTGTAGGTAGAAGGAAATGTTTCAGTTTAACAAACCATTCATTTTTTTTTAAAACCAGTATTGAAGTAATAGCAATAATGAGGTTTATTAAGTATTGAAGTAATAGCAATAAAGAGGTTTATTAAGTATTGAAGTAATAGCAATAATGAGGTTTATTAAGTATTGAAGTAGTAGCAATAATGAGGTTTATTAAGTATTGAAGTAATAGCAATAATGAGGTTTATTAAGTATTGAAGTAGTAGCAATAATGAGGTTTATTAAGTATTGAAGTAATAGCAATAATGAGGTTTATTAAGTATTGAAGTAGTAGCAATAATGAGGTTTATTAAGTATTGAAGCAATAGCAATAATGAGGTTTATTAAGTACTTAGCAACACACTGAGAAACTGAGAATAGGCTAAGTAATTACTTCCTTATTTAGGCACAACACTATTTGTTAGGGAACCAGGCTTAAAAATTTGACTACTAAATGGTTTATTCAGGACTTAAACCCAGATCATTTTGATGTTTAATCATTATCTTTATGAGTTTGGTAGGCTGTCTTCATTTATAATAGCATAAAATTACTACTTTTTTTTTATTTTAACCAAGTTACTACAGGTTTTTTTTTTTTCTGTGATAAATTTGCTACTTAAATCACCATCTTATCAAATAGGTACATTATACATTAATTTCATTTTTGTTTATACAGGCGAAAAACCATACAAGTGTCAAATTTGCAACCAGTCTTTTAGAATTAAGAAAACTTTGACAAAACACCTGGTTATTCACTCTGACGCCCGGCCTTTCAACTGTCAGCACTGCAATGCAACGTTCAAGCGGAAAGACAAGCTGAAATACCACATTGATCATGTTCATGGGATAAAATCTCCCGATGATCCTCTCAGTACCTCCGAGGAAAAACTCGTGTCTTTGCCAACAGTGGAGTACTCCTCTGATGATAAGATCTTTCAAGCAGAAACGAAACAGTATCTGGACCAGCCCAAAGTTTATCATCAGCCAGAAGCCAAGACTCTGCTACAGAATGTGTCCGCAGAAGTGTGTGTTCCAGTAACACTGGTTCCAGTTCAGATGCCCGACACATCCAGCGATCTGGTGCCTCACACCACCACACTAACGCCGTCATCCCATGAGATGCTGCCGCCACAGCCTCAGCCCACTGATTACCCAAGGGCGGCAGCAGATTTAGCTTTTCTGGAGAAATACACTCTCACTCCTCAGCCTGCAAATATTGTTCACCCAGTGCGAGCTGAGCAGATGCTAGACCCCAGAGAGCCATCTTACCTTGGAACGTTACTGGGCCTTGATAGCACAACTGCTGTCCAGAATATGTCCAGCAGTGAGCATAGCTCATGAGCAAACATTCCACAGACCTGTTTGTTGATGCTTGTGCTGACAGCCAGAAGCCACAGGCTTTTCAATTAGTAGGGCTGCTATTTTTTTTTTCTCCCAATTTTTTTTTTCTTCTGATTTCTCAAGTCTTCAAAACAGCTTCAAATCAAGTAAAGTTTATTTCTATTGACTGAATACTTGGACACGTTTTTGACATAATATTTGAAGTATGATTTTTTTTAAAAAAGATTATTTAGTATTAATTTTGGATGGATTTTTAAATTTCAGATTAGTAGCTGCTGACAATGGTAGAGGTATTTTTTTAAATCATCAGTGGAATTTTCTTATTTCTTTCCTGTTTTGGTTTTTTGAGACAGGGTCTTAGACTGTAGCCCAGGGTGGCCTCTATTAGTGGCAATCTTCCTGCTTTAGCCGACTCCGTGTGAGCCCCAAGCCAAAGTTTACTTTTAGTCATGTCTTTTCTCCCTTTCCACATTGCTATGAAGTTTTAAGAACCATGTAGCCTATAGGAAGGAATGTAAGCGTATGTCAAAAATTGCAAATCTTCAATACTGATTAAACACCATCATTTCTTTCAAATTTTCAAAGTTGAGATTTCAGAATTCTTACATACCTATGTAAGAAAACCTTGATACGTCTATGTCACCATCTCTGCCATTATATTTGGGGTTTTCACAAACTGAAAGCTAAAACTAACAACTATAAGATTAGGATGCTAAATAAAATGTAAGATTGTTATTTTAATCCGGACAATTGGGCCTGTACTCAACTGTGACGACTAATAGGTACAAAGAGATGCAGGCATTAGATGATCTAATTGAGTGTATCTTAATGAAAAATGTGACAGTTTTACCTAGATGTCATCAAGGCACATGCACATTTTCTATTTGTTTATGTTTTCCACATTCACAGTTATGTTTCTGCATCTAGATGACAGCAATGAAGGGACAGCTGTAGCTAAATTGATGGCAGTTTAATTAAGTAATGTATTTAGTGTTTCACTGATAAAATTTAGCTGGCTGAAACAGAGAAACGGAAGCTAGATATTTCATGTGTAATTGTCAGAAAAGGTGCCAAACCCATTCTCAAATTTGCTCTAATTTAATATAATTGGTTTTTCAGCCAAGTATACTGCTACTTGTATACAGATTTACACTCAAGCCAGATCTTTAATCTTGCTTCCTTATGAGATGTCTCCATTCTTCATTCTTGTCTTTGGATGAGACAACAGTTGAAAGCTTTGTGAAAGGAAATAGCAGCCACAGAAACGCTTCACTGATTAAATTTAAGTGAAAAAAAAAAAGCCTGCCAAAATTATAAAATATCTTTAACGATGTGCACTTTGCATTTTTTTTTTTTTTCTTTAATTCAACTCAATTTCTACTTAACCTAGGATTAGGTTTTCCTGGTAGGGTTGCTTGAGGGTTAGACCAGGCAGAGTTGACTTGACTGCTAACATGCAATTTGTAAACTACTGGAAAATTAGCAGTTTTTAAAAATTTTTCTATTTATACGATTTGTTTACACTCCTAATTGCTTTTAGCACTTTTTAATGTGTGTAAACTGTAAAGTCTTGCCTAGCTATCCCTTGTGGGTTTTGAAAACATATCACAATAAAATAATGAAGTTTTAGTGAATAAGATGTAATCAGTAAGGAGGAAACTGTGTAAGCACTTGAGAAATGAAGGTACTTTATAGGAACAGTTGCCATATTAGTGTTCAAAGAGCATGTCGTAAGTTAGGTTGAGGCATTAACCAAAGTAGCCGGTAGAAAATAAGGGTGACCTGAGTTTTGCCTCACTTATTCAAGTTTGGTTGTAACTGTCTTTAGACCAGTAGACTTAATTTTATATTATTTCTCATTGTTAAAACATTCTTATTTACTCAGTGTGGAAATGTTCTATGGGGACTAATGATGAAGCTGGACTCTGAGGCACTTTGAGAGTCCTAGATTTTCAAATCAAGTGTCAGAAATACAGATTTATAATTTTTATCATGAAGGCAGATAAGATTTTTAACTAAATGTCTTACTGAAATTAAAACATCAAATCTATAAATATACTTCGCCTTAGAGATAAGCTGATGTTGAAAACATTGGGTTTATCAAAAAAAAAAAAGGCAAGTGGTATATATGTGTGTTATATACATGATTTATTGTATATTTTGGCAGAAAAGGAGGGTACAGCATTTTCACAGTGAAAATAATACCTGGGTTTTGAAGGCGTTTAAGGTTCTTTTAATAATGATACGCTAATACTTTATATGATTTAACTGTAGGAATTGGTTTACATAGGACTTTTCAAGAATATAGCTGTTATGTAAAGTGAGATGCAATTGTATAATTGTACTTCGTTATTACTTACTGTAGATGAGCTGGAATACTGCATTAACTAGAACACTTTCACATGCTCTCCCATTTGAGCCGCGTGAACAGTTCTTAAACAGAAAGGGAATGATGTGTTTCCATGTTACAGAGAAAGGACTTATTTTCACTCTCGTGACATACTGCAAAAAATGGAATAAGGAGACATGCAGCTTTAACGAGAGCATGCTATGTGCCGACACTATGCTCTCCTGCTCCTAACTCAGTCTGGCGGAGATAAGTAAAACCACCATAGTGGGAAATGTAAGAACAAGGATTCAGGTAAACCGAATGTGTATTAGCTTTCAAAGCTGGCACAAAAATTATAAAATGAGCCCTTTCTTCTCAGTTCACCTCTCCGTGACTCTAAAAATCATTGTTTCATGGCTAAGCTTAAAATTTTGAATCTCACAACTAAGTTTAGCCTCATTGTGAATATTTTGTTTTGTGAGCATAATTTATTGTTTTAAATTAATTTTTGATAGGTAACAGTTAGCACTTAATCTGTAAATTGAATAAGTTATTGAGTACAGAAATTTATTAACTTACTGTCTCTGACTTATATGCACCAAAGATTTTGAGTAGGTATTGGACAGTTTGAAAGAATTTAAATTCTTTGTTGTTTGACTATATCTTTGTCCAAAGAAGCACAGTTGAAGTAAGTCCTTGGATAATGGATTTAAAAAAAAAAAAATCGTTAGTTTGAATACTGCTTTTAAGTATTAAGTGTTTGTGTTTATATGTATAAAGTGAGTAGGAGAACTACTCTGGGAACAGTCCCACTGACCAGCCACTTACAAACTACAGTACTCTGTTCAGTTTAATGCAGTTTTTTTAATGAACACTACTGAATAATAATCTTATATTTTACACTACATCATAAAAATAATTTCTGCCTTAGATTTTTTTTTTTTTTTTAAAGATCAAATTGAGTTATTTTTTTATAAGAAACTCCTTTGGTTCTGGCTGCCTACAATACCACTTAACCATAGGTTTTGTTCCTCAAGCCAGCAAGACACCTTTAAGCAAATACGAAAGTAGTAAAGTTTGCAGACCTTTAATGTAGCTCTATCTTTACTGCTGGGGAAAAGAGGAATAAAAATAACATTTTAAACTGGTGCTTTTTAATAAAGTGACTGCCTTTTAAGTGATGGTGGCTTAAAAAAAAAAAAAAAACAAAAACACACACTAATTTCTCTCGACCTTGAAAGTGTCAGAAACACGTTTACAGAGTGACTATCAAGTGTTAAGGGCTAATAAATACCATCCATTGTTTTCCACTCAGTCACAACCTAATTAAACACAAGTAACCCTGTGTATTTATGAACTTGAATGTTGTTCCTACCGTATCACTCTAAGATACTGACAGGAGAGGTTTTGAGCATTAGTGGTTTTTTTGTTGTTGTTGTTTTAAGAGTGTTCTTTTAGACCATCTTTTCTGGATTGCATACTTTGTACTATTTCAGAGACGGGTAGCTGTGTCTCAGCTCCCTAGACTGTACTGGTAAATAAATGGCTTGTTTGTTTTTACTTTTTTTTTTTTCCTTTTTGGTTCTTATGTTTGTGTTGCCTGCTGGCTGGGCAATAATAGCCTTTTTACATCGTTCTCTGACAACTTAGGAAAAAAAAATTGGCATGAAGCGATAGTGCGAACATTGGTATTTTTTTTTTTTTTTTTTTTTTTAATAATTTACGTGTCCTGTTTTAAAAGTTTCTACTGTGGAGCCACTCCTCAGCCTGTCTAGATGTTTAGAAGGATCTGGCAGAAGGAACGCTGCTGTCTGTCCCTCATGGCGCTCACTGTCTCTGATCGCTCTTAAGTAACTTGGTGCCTTGAGCACGGGACTCTGCTCCCCCTGAACTCAGCACGGAACTTGAGTGGACGACTGGTGGGGGGGGGGGGGGAGCAGGACCTCTCATCGAAGTCATGTTTGGACATTCTAAAATTCAGTGCCAAACTTTAAAAGGACGGAAGATGCATTATTTAATAAGGATTAAGTAGCGTTTCCAAATCTCTTGAGTTATGTTACCTGCTGTTAGCGTGAATAATGGCTGAGAATTATTTTCTACACAGCATATAGGAACTAGACATTTCTGCATATCCTGCTCATTTCTCTTTGCACATCTCCCTTTACGTATCCCATGTGTTCTTCCCCCCCCCCCCCCCCCACCACCACCCCTTTTCTGGTTCGTGTCCTCTCAAGCATATACAGTCTTCACTGTATCAGTTATCAAAGGATACTTACCCTTTGATAACAACAGCATGCTCTGTGCACTTCCTCCCTGGAAGTAGATCACTACGCTAAAAGCAACAGGACGTGAGAGGAGGGATGATTTGGTAGGGAAGGCGTGTTTATGTTTTGCTTATTCGTGTTTTCACTTGCTTTATGTTGGTGTTTTAAGTCTGCGTCCTCTGAAAAGGCCCCCAAACCAGTTAGCCTCTGCGGCCATTTATTTAGAGAGAACTTAAGGATGTTGTTTGGAGAACAGATGTTATTCAGAGATGGAAATCTTTATTAAAAAAAAAAAAAAAAAGTTTCAGATTCTCGAGTAAAGCCAAGTAATTCCAATGCTTGTGTTACTGCTGAAGAGCATGCTCACATCTCACTGTCGCTGATCTCCCTGCTTGCATAAAGTAGAATAATGTACTGTGGTATAATTATAGAACTCCCTGTACTCAACAATCAGATCCTTCTCCTTGTAAGTAAAACGATATTGCAGTGACAGATGAGAGTGACTGCGGACAGTACCCAAGCGGGGTGTTTTAGGTGTTCCATTCGATGTCAAAACTGTTCTGTTTAAGGGAGGGATGATGTATATTAAAATGGAAATGCCTTCTGGTTTTCAGTTTCAAATCATGATTTTTTTTGTTTTGTTTTTGATTAAGGATAGTTTTAAATTACAAAGGAAAAAAAATCTAAAATATCAAAACTCATTATTTCCCGTTGTATGTTAAATGTTGAGTTTAATAGGTATTTTTGTTTGTCTGGTGTTTCTTAAGTGCAAATGTCTTTGTAGCAAAACCTCAGTCCTTTGTGAGTATTAGGCGTCATCTTGCACACTGAATTTGTTCTTTGTGTTATTTTGATTTTTTAAAATAAACGGTTCTTTGGTCCTAGTGAAGCATATCCAGGTTCTTTACAAACTACATTTTCAGAGTATGGGAACAGTGTTCTGCATGCTCCTATGCAATGAAAACCATGAACAAGTAGGATACCAAGTATCTTGGGGGCATTTTTGAAACTTACAATTTTAACAAATTCATATTATTAAAAGAAACATTATATATTTATGTATACGTATATTATTAAAATGTATAAATCACTAGACCTTACATTTTAAGTGTTTTATATGAAATTCAAGTATTAGTGCTGACTTGTTTGAAGCTTTTGGAGAAATCTAAAGTGTAGCAAAACTGTTAGTGAAGAAAGATATACCCTATATAAAACTAAAAATGGGCACCCTTAACCTCTCCTGTTCATTTTTGCCTATTCGTCCTGTCTTTTTGGAGCGAGCAATGCCTGCTGTCAGTGTTAATGCCTGTACGGGATACTACCCGGACCTTACAAACTCGACACCATTCCTGTTACAGCCTTCAATGGCCCACGGTTTGTTCATGACTACGGAGCTAGGAAGGCCCCATCTAAAATGTCTGCCCTGTCTAAAAGCAACAACTCAACGTGATTAACTTTTATTTACATGTCTGTTAATCCCAGTAAACTTGACAAAAGTAAAGCCAATTAGTTCTGGGCAGGTGTATCAGATAAGAAGGTATGGTTTATATGAAATTTCTCGGTTTAACAGTTGTGTCTGGTTATGCGTGGCAAGCAGGAGTGTCAAACTTTCTGACATAGTGGCAAAATGCTGGTAAACCACACACGATACAAAAAAAAAAAAAGCAAAATTCCATATTAATTGCACTGACAGAAAATCAAAATTCCTCAAAAGCATGTCCTTGTTTTTTGGTTGCATTTTATCAGAGAGTTTTAATTCACAAGTCAAATATGAGTGAACATAGCTAGGGACACAGATTTAGGTTATCCCAAATTCCATGTTCCAATGTGGTAGCAATTTGATGAAGTTTTTACAGTACCCAAAGGTACTTTTCGAATAACAGATGGAAACATTTAAACAACGCGTTAAGACCCGTTACACCTCCAGATGGCAGGCAGCGCCTGCCCGTAGTTGGTTGGAAAAACCAGTGGCTCTGTACATTGTAATTAACTTACACAAGGGTCACAATGCTGTCAGGTAACTTACAAAGGACTGACAAGACATGGCTGTTAATTGGGCTGACGGGTGTGCGCCAATAATTGTTAGAACCTGTCTAAACAACAAAAATCAAACCAACCAACCCGTTTTCTTTACGTATCTCTCTATTCAGCCCAGTAAACTTAACAGAGCAAAACAGGTTAACCCTGGGCAGGCGTGCCTGGTTATGTGTGGCAAGCAGGGTGTGTCAATCTTTCCAGCCTCCCCGCTAGGTAGCGCTGACTTCCCACTCAGCCCCTCAGCCTGGCCCAGCATTTCCGAAGGGGTCGATTGTTCCCGGGCATGCATCTTTGCTCACAAGTTGCACGCAGCTACTCCGGGGCGCATGCAACCGTGGGTGGTGGGTTGCACAAAGCGATCGATCATCCCCTTGCAGAACATGAAAGGCAATTAATCCATCCCCTCTCCTCCATGCATCGCTGCGTCTGCAAAGCATGAAAGGCAACCAATTTATTTCCTAAGCCGCTGCTGCACGGATTCACACGCCGCACCTTCCTCCGTGCAGGCGGCCTGAGCGCGCCGCGCCATCATTTAAACAAGGCACCGCGGCCTCATTGGCCAGGAGCCCTCGCCCCCCACTCATTGGCTCCTTCGCAGGCGTGGGCGGGTGCCTGCTCGCCGATTGGTCCTCTCGCGAGGGAGGGGGCCAGTCATCCGCTCTCTGATTGGCGCCCTGGCACGCACGGCGGCCTCCGGAGCTGCCATTGGTGGAGTGCGGGGATTTGAACCGAAGCAAAAGCGGCCCGGGTGGTTGGGTCGGTGCCTGCGCGCTTGGGGACGTGTGTCTGTCTCCGCCGGTCGGTGTCCGTGTCCTGAGCCCGGGTCCCTGGAGGAGGCGGCGAACCGCCCGCGGGTGCGAGCACGCCCGGAGCCGGGGGTGGGGGCGGCTGCCATGGCGACGCGGCAGGAGGCGAGCGGGCGGCGCGCGCCGGGGTCCCCGTCCGCCCCGGCGTCGGGGGACGACCCGTCCCCTCCGGTGCTGCGGCTCAGCCACTTCTGCGCCGCTCCGTTCCTGTGCTTCGGGGACGTCCGCGTGGGCGCGTCCCGGACGCGGGCCCTGGTCCTGCAGAACCCGCACGCGGAGCCCCTGCGGGTGGAGCTGTCGCTGCTGCGCGCCGCGGGTCAGGGCTTCAGCGCGGAGCCCCGCCGCTGCGAGCTGAAGGTGGGTGCGAGGGGCGTGGCACACCCCGGGGCGTGGTCTCCTCCATCCCCGGCACACCCTGGGTAAACTAAGTCAGCTCTCCAGAGTGCAGTCCTGACCCTGACGCTGATGCTGGGGCTGGGGCTGGGGCTGGGGTTTGATGCTGGGGGTGATGCTGGGGCTGATGTTTGGGCTGGGGGTGATGCTGGGGCTGGGGGTGATGCTGGGGCTGGGGCTGGGGTTTGATGCTGGGGCTGATGTTGGTGCTGATGCTGGGGCTGATGCTGAAGCTGATGCTGGGGCTGGGGCTGATGCTGGGGCTGATGCTGATGCTGGGGGTGATGCTGGGGCTGATGTTGGGGCTGGGGGTGATGCTGGGGCTGGGGCTGGGGTGTGATGCTGGAGCTGATGCTGGAGCTGATGCTGGGGCTGATGCTGATGCTGGGGCTGATGCTGATGCTGGGGGTGATGCTGGGGCTGATGTTGGTGCTGATGTTGGGGCTGGGGCTGATGCTGGGGCTGGGGCTGGGGCTGGGGCTGATGCTGGAGCTGGGGCTGGGGCGCCCCAACGCTCTCTCAGGTCAGCTTCCTCTGGTGATTTGGGGATGCTCCCCTTTGCACCACAGGGTGGGGCTGGCGTACACAGAGCGGAACTGGACCCTGGCTCCAACCAAGTCTTGGCTGTGTGCACGGGCTTTGGGCCCTGTGATTTGTGAGAATACATGGCAAAAAAAAAAAAAAAGGAGCGGGCAGTAGCTTCCTTGCTCTTTGCTCTGCAATGACAACTCGGAAAGCTTTGTGCTCCTGTCATCGGCAGAAGCCTTTCAGAAAGTTTCAGTTACGCGTTTTTTTTTTTTTTAAGTTTATTTATTAATCTATTTATTCTTTCATTCATTCGTTTGTTTATTTATTTATTTATTTTTATGGGCTTTTGGCAGTCATTGCAAAGTACGTTTTGAGGTTAGCATTCTCTGTTTTGAGATTAGTCGTTGTAACATCCATGAAAGTTTTCTGCATTTAAATATGCATTTTATTTTTCGTACATGTGTTTAGACTCAGTGGAACTACACTTCTATGTCGATAGTGAAGTGCCTTGCTTCAATATTCCAGACAAAACCCTTAAAAACATCCTTCCTTACTTTGGATTGCACTTGATATGTGTATGTGATGGGTAGACACACCTTCCACTCCTTCTTTTTTTCTTTGCTGTCAGTGTAGAGTTGAAAAGTTTATTTCCAACTGTTTACTGTGCCCTTTTCATGGAGTAGGACCTCAAAAGCTGTGAAAACAATTAGATGGAGAGGTCTGCACAGATTGCCTAGTAATTACTAAGAAAGGTCTTAAGGAGAAGACTGGTCTGAGTTATTTATTTTTTCGATAAGTGCTGGCTTATAGAGAAAAATTCTCTGTTATTATTTTTTAATTAGCTGGTTTAAAAAAAATCTATGCTTTCTACTTTTTAAGAAAAACTTTTGCACTTAAGGTTTCTGACAACTTAGGCTGATCAAAACACATACTTTACCACTGAGCTAGGTTCCTAGTCCCCACAACTGTTTTTTATTTCTTTTTAAACAATTCAGTTAAAATGACTTGTATATTATCAGTTCTTTTACTTTTGTAAAATTAGGTTTTATTATAATTTTATTTTGTTGTGGACTTTTATTTCTGGTAGCTTTTTTTTTTCTTACAATGAATTAGCTTGAGAAAATAAGAGTACTAAAAACATATTTTGGGGGTGTGGTAACTAACAGTTATTAATGTAAGTTATATTTCGTGCATTTGAATGTTACATAGTTATATTATCATAATCATTTAAAATGTATTATTCTTTCAGCCTGAAGAAAAAGTTACTGTTTCTGTTACCTGGGCGCCACTGAAGGAAGGAAGAGTAAGGGAGATTGTGACATTTCTTGTAAACGATTTTCTTAAGCACCAGGCTATATTACTAGGAAATGCAGAAGAGGATAGAAAGAAAAAGGTAACGTTTTAATCATTCTGTGATGCATTGAAAGGAAATATTTGTTATAGAGAAATGATTTTGATGGGACTCATGAAGTGACATGTATGACATCTCTTTTTTTTTTTTTTAAGAGCAGTAGAGAACAACTTGCAGCTCGTTTAGTGTATTTCCTTTACTTTTACAGAGAAGTCGCTGGAATACCGTTAAGAAGATTCCAACCTCTTCAAAACATAGTAAACGGGCTTCCAAAAGCCAGAATTGTAATGAAGCATTTACCATTTCACAGAAGGTTGGCAGAATTAGGAGCCCGCTGCAGGCCTGTGAAAATCTGGCTATGAGTGAATGCTGTTCTCCAACAGGAAACAGTCCCTTATCCCTCGAAGAAAACAAAGTACCCACCTCATCTGTTAGCCCCGTCAAAGAATGCCAGAATGAATCCTGCTTGACAGTGCCTGTCCACAGGTCTGCTGCCTGTTCACCTCTGCATGGGTCCCAAAATGCACATTTAAAAGTACAAGACGCCGGCATTTCAGATGATTTTAACTTCTACAAGAAGGTCACAGACGAGACTTTTCTTAATCCCGTTGGTATTAGAGACCCAAGTGACAGAGGGAAGGGTGAAATTCCTCTTGCCCCAAACTGTTCATCACCTTTGAATAGTACACAAAGCCCAATCAATTTCCTGAGTCCAAATTCTTTTGTGAACAACAGCGATGCATCTGACACTGGCCTGGGACTAGTGAGGAACGTTTTATCAGAAACATTCAGGAAAGATACCTCAGGGTCTCTGTGTTTGGAATCCCAAAACATACGTGACGTTTGCCAAACAATCCTAAGCCCAGATTCTTTCTTAAACGATAATTATGGACTTAAAAGAGCTCTTGAATCAGATTCCGCCAATCCCATTTTATCTCCAACACAGTTTTTAAAGGGTAATATGGTACACGTAGGTCAGCAAGCATCTAAGTTGTCAGCATTATCAAATAAAACTTCCCAGGACTGGAGAGTAAGTGCAGGTTTAGCACATGGCCTGGAGCGTCTGCATCCAGAAACGCCCAGAGTTCGTTTTGAAAAACACAACCCTGAGGAAATAAAATCTCACAACCCCGGTTTTACGAAACATCACACTATTTCCGACGCTTCTCTTTGTAACAAGAATAAGCAACCAAGGAGACGCCCGATTCTTTCCGCCACTGTTACCAAAAGGAAGCCTACCAATGCCAGGGAGAAGCTACCTGAGATTGATAAGCCCAGTGCAAAAAGATGTCTCAGGGGCCTAGTAGGTAAATGTGGAGAAGAAAGGGCTAACCTAAAAGACGAAGGCTGCCATCCCCATCTACTGGTTGTGGAGCCAGTGACCAGTAAACCTGAGGGTTATAAAAACGAAGCGACGCCTTTAGCTACAGCCTCAGTTTCTCGTAAAAGAAAGAGCAGCGGGAACATGGGAGGCACTCATGGAAAGCTAGCTGTTACAGAAC
Source organism: Cricetiscus sungorus (assembly GCA_030556225.1). Lineage (NCBI taxonomy): Eukaryota > Metazoa > Chordata > Mammalia > Rodentia > Cricetidae > Cricetiscus > Cricetiscus sungorus. The sequence continues at coordinate 2,570,464 of JANBXA010000367.1, read as the reverse complement.
ATGCAGATGTGTGTGCGGTCAAACGAATCCACTTTTCTCCTCCCGAGTCTGCATTGTCAACTACTTCGAGAGCCAAGAAGAAAGAAACACTCATCTCTAAACATATTAGCAACGGGGAGAGAACCAGCCTGATGAAGAAAACCGGTAAGTTGTCTGTAAAGTCTCAAGCACTAGTGCAGTTGGAGAAAGGTGCTCTCTGCTTTAGCGACTTTTCTGCTATTGATGGGCGGGCTTCCGTTCATTTGTGCTCTGAGCAGTCTGTTGAGACTTGTGATGCGGTGGGTGCTTCGAGATAATCGCAACCTTGCCCCAGTTTAAATTTCGTATTTTGTTCGTGCTTTTCCTGCATAAATTATGACTTCAAAACTACTACATCCAAATGACGTTGGACCTCCTGGTGGGGCCTTTTTGTCTGTTTTCCTATCTATTTCCAAAGTATTGTTTCTCTTCTTCAACAAATAGATGAAAATCAGCAACAACAACAGCAAACCAGATAGCTTCATGCTCATCTTCCCGACTGTCACTCATGTCTTTTCCTTGGTGCCGTGAGCAAGCAATTATTCTCAGAACGAACTTGGCTCATGATACTCTCTCTAGTGAGTAATCTGAAGACTTCAAATCCTTGGAGAAGAGTCTTCTAGTAAGCTGGCCTCTTTAGATTCAGCATCTGTGGCTCTGCTATCCCAAAAGCATCTCAAGGTTGCCATCTCTTATTCCAGAATTTTTTTTAAAAATATTTACTTATTTATTTATTGGCACAGGGTTTCTCTGTGTAGCTCTGTAGGCCAGGCTGGCCTCGAACTCACAGAGATCCACCTGCCTCCGCCTCCCGAGTCCACCACTTGAGCGCCTTTCCAACAGCCACAAGCCCTTAATCCACCGTTGTCCCCACAGCTCCATCCGAAGTGTCTGTCTGTCCTTCCCTGATTGAGCTTCAGTTTCCTACTGCCTTCTTTCCTGTCTGTCCTTATCCTTTTTGTTGTTGTTGTTTGTTTTTTCCCTGAGTTTTACTGGCAGGAAAAAAAACAGGCATTCCATTTTATTATATTATCCCTCTCTTTTGCCCTGAAGTGTTCTTCTCCCCCTACCCCCCCCATCAGATTGCAGTAATTACCGTTTATTGAGCACTCGTGTGGTGTGTGTGTGTGTGTGTGTGTGTGTGTGTGTGTGTGTGTGTGTGTCCGTCCCCGTCCGGCAGGCACAATTGTATGTGCTCTCCTTCGTTAGAAGTTATCACGTTCTTATGAAGTTGCTGTTGCCTTTGCCTGTAGTTCAGACCCAGGAACGGGAAGGCGCCACATGGAGATATGGAGTAGTTACCCCAGCCTTCACAGAAGCAGCGATGCGCCTGATGCTCTCCCCAATACAGGGCCTCAAGCCAGTCTTGTGGACCTGGTCTTCATTAAGGAAATAGAGATGCAGATGTTTCTCTCTCTCTAGGATAGTGCGTTAGGTACTCTTCTGTTTGTAAGGAAATGTCAGGGCTAAGGCGATGGAGGAGGAAGTTTTTATTTAGTATTATGGTCCGGAAGGGAGAGTCCATCGTGACCCGGAAGATGTGGCCGCAGGAGCAGGGAACTGAGGGGTTACTTTAACTGAAAACGTGAGGGTGACTGGACTCACATCGGAGCCAGGGCGTAAGCCCACAGCCTGCTCCCCAGACATGCGCTCCTGTTGTAGAATATTATTTTAAGGTGTGTTACTCTCTTCTTATGCTCTGGAACATTAGTTTAACGATGCAAAGATGTGTTTGTTTGATCAAATAAAATTCACCTGCGGCCAGGAGGCTGGGTCAGCACACCAGCTCGCAGGAAGTTGTAGGGAGGAGCCAGGTGGAGAAGGTTTATAAGGACGGTGGAAGACCCAGCAAGAGGGCTTCCTGGGGGATGCCAGGGGGTGAGCTACGTGAGGTGCTTGCTATTCAGCTTCTCTGGTAAGCAGGATTCTATCTCAGCTTTTACACCTTGACTTCTTTAGTGGGACAAAGACCTAAAAAAGTTTTCTTAGTAGCTTTGGAAGGCTCGGCGTTTCCTCAAGCTTCTGCTCTTGTGGTCTAACCGCTGCTGGTAGCAGCTGAGTGGCATTTGCTGAATACGGTAGCCGTAGCTTAAAAGGCAGCATAGAGGGGTACTCTCTCAGCCTAGACACATGCTATGATCTGATAGCAGACTTTGAAGACTCCCCGTGGAAGGCCTCACCCTCCCTGGGGAGCAGAAAGAGGATGGGATGGGGATTGCGGGGGGCCGGGGGTGGGGGAGGGAGGAGGGGAGGTTGAGGGAACTGGGATTGACATATAAAATAAGCTTGTTTCAGATTTAAATAAAAAATATTTTCATTAAAAAAAATAAACCTACATTAAAAAACAAAAAAAGAACTTGCTTCGTCAGGGAAGGCTGTATACCTCCATAAGGTTTCATGACTTCTCCAAATATAAACTATGAACCTATGGGGTTATATTTTATCCCAGCCCCCACAGACAGTAAGTGATAGAGAGAATCGTTGAATTCATGAATAAATACGCAAATGACCATGGAAGCTTTGTTGCCCAACACACTATTTATTGGAAGCAGCAGCCCCGTAAGGCCTCTTGGCCTGTCTTAGAGTTGTATGCGTTAGGCTTTTGATTTGCTGGCCTATGTGAATTTGACCACAAAACTGCTCTAAGCCCAGTATGCTAATTACATGAATTGTGGGTGATTATAGTACTCTGGTTAACTGTGTGTGTGAATAGGACTTTGAATGTAGTACTTGATGGTTCCCTGCCACGATGACTGGGACAATGTCCTCCCTGCCTTTCACTCCTGTGTCCCCATGTGTGGGTCTGGGAGCTGGCACACACTAAGCTGCAGCTCCATCAGGATGCCAGCTTCTCTAGGTCGCTAACTGGTTCGTGGTCTGTAACGTGCAGGTGCTGTTTCCAACTCAGCGAGTGTGGGCGTGTCGCCCGCCACGTGCGTCTGTGTC